>JAZKJV010008847.1:1200000-1738881 GCA_037367405.1 Ottelia alismoides
TTGGCTAAAAAAAATAAACACTAAAAAATCTCATGTAAATTAAATAATAAATACTAAAAAATAAAATGAAAAATAATTAACATATAAAATATAGATAATTTAATTATCTACACATTTTATATAATACATACATAAATATTATTAAAAATGGTGAAAATGTGAAATTTTAAAAAATATAGGTATAACATACCTATAATGCGTATATACAACGTTTTAGTTTCTTATTTTTACAAACTATTGCATAAGTTTTATTTTGTTAATTTAAATATTATTTTTAATGTAAATTGTATATTTTTGTTAGATTTTCAAAAGTTAATTATAATTGTTATAATTAAATAGAAGTATGTACAATATAAGTAGGGTTTATTGGGGCTGCCCTAGGGGGAAGCTAACTTGGTTACCTCACCATTATTTTTTTATTTTGTAAGGTATATCATGAAAACACATGAGTAGACTTAGTCCACCAGATGACAACATGTTGTCTTTGAAATTTCATGTAAAATAATCATTCCTAACCCATCCATTTATAAGGGGTTAATTTCCGCAATTTTGAGATCATTAAAATTTGTCTGACTTGATGGATGGCATATGAGTTGAGAATTGAGTCAAAATTTGAATGAGAATATGGTACCATGTAATAAGATAAATCCCCCCATGTGCTTTTAGAAAATACTTTATAAATTCATATAAGTGAGTTATACTTATTAGTTATAGATTTGGTTTTGTTTTTATTAATTTACAAGAATGCTTAGGCTTTATTTTATTCATAAATTTCAAAACATGCAAAATAAATAAAAAATATAAATCATAGAGAACATATTGTACAAGTACTATATATGCCCCAAAACTGACTTTTTGCATATTGGTGCTCTTTTTAATGAAACCACCTTCATTAAGTAGAAAAAAATTATAACTTGAACTTTAAAGTGAAGTGAGTCTGCTCAATTTGGAATTCAAACGTATTAGGAAATAAGCTGAGAAGTTGGTGTTTATGATTTTTTTGTTCGAGTTCTATTGGCATTTATTCATTGTATACTTTATTTTATACTTTTCTATATTTTTATATACAATTAAAAAAATAGTTAAAATGATTTCTTATAAATTCTACAAAAATTCAAGAAATTTTATTACGTGTTTGTACAAGTTTTCAATTGGGTATGAAAGCCGTAATTCACACCTTTCACTCTAAAGGATTTGTTACATTTTTAATAAATAGTATAAGATAAAAGATGAAGCTCGAAAGCGAGTTTGGTTAATTTGATATTTCATTTATATAACTATGGGTCAAGGAAGTTGTCAATTAGGTGATTCTGATTCAATCTTTTCTCCCCCGACTTCAATACAATCTTCATTGGTAGAATTTTTAGTTGTAGATATATTTATTATATATCCAATTAAATAAAGAATGATATTTCTTGTCTCTCGCCTTTCAAAGAGGAACAATTTTAGTATATAAAGTTTACTTTTTTTAATATACTTTTGTGTTATTTTGTAATGTATAATTCCTTTGTTTGTTAGTTTATTTTCCCTCAGGGGGAAATTGGTTGAGGAATTTCGTTGAGGTGCTTATGGTCTGAATAAATTAGGGAAGATTGTACAACATATACAAAGTGATCTAAATATTAATAATTTTTTAGATTTTCTCTTTACATTCCATATATCCCCCTAATTTGTTAATTGAACAATCCAATACTATCTCCATCTCTAGGTTATAATCAAGTATGTACATATTTACACCCTTTCTTCTTCGTTCTTTTTCTCTCTTTTACCGTTATTCATTTTTTTATGATTTAAGGGTTAAAAGTATTTTTATTCATGAGCTATATTTTGTTTAGAAATGAGATTTAATAATTGATTACATGTTTTTTACCTCGGATTTTAGACAAAATGAAGGAATAAAGAAGGGAATCATAGATTCATTAGGTAATAACTCTCATACATAGTTTCTTTTTTAAATTGAATGAGTTCCTCTTGCATCGTTTCTTTTTCAAATTGAATGAGTTCCAATTGTATTACCATTAGACATGATGCGCCATTCCATGCCTCATCTATGGATTTTAACTCATGAGGATACAAAGGTGGAAATTGCGAATGTATGCCAGTGTGATCTTGTTTAAACACCTTGAGATACATCTCCAATTATAAGTTCTTCAGGACAATCTCTAGCATATATGAAGTCCTTTCTAAAATAATGAGGGTTCTCAACGAGGTATGTTAGAAAAATCCTAAACTTGTATCTCATATTCATTCTCATGTTTTGCACTGAATGAATAAATCTAAAAAGATACCTTCATCACTTATCAGGTCAAACTTGTCAAAGACTATCCTTAATATAAAGAAGATAGCATCTGCAACCAAAAACTTGAAAGTATCATATTTTAGATGAGAGATTGAAGTAAAGTCCGAAGGGTATCTCCTTTAGTCATGGATGAATTAACGTTTTATTTAAGAGATAAGATGTGGTACTTATATCTCTACCCAAAAATGACATGGCAGATGAATTCACATAATATAGTGTGAGCACATTTCGAAAGCGTGCTATTCTTGTATTTGACTACACCTCTCTAAGATGCTATTATCGATGCTGAAAACTCATGCTTAGTCCTATCCTTTGCATAGTATTAATAGAACTCATTTTTTGTCGAATTCACCGCCATGATCACTTAACTTAGTGATTATAGTTCTTTCTTAAATTTGAATTTGCTTGTATAGATTCTAAAACTCTGAGAAACTGGATTTTTGCTGGTAAGAAATAAAACCCAAGTATATGATGACTAATCGTCAACAATTATAAAATAGTAACATTTTCCACATAAACTTTTATTTCATATGTAAAAAAAATCTAGGTGTAAGAATTATATTGATAAATTACTTTTTTGTTTTTTCTATATTATTTTTAAGTAAATAGATTTTACTTTCATACTCTTTTTATTTTGTGTATGCATATGATTTTTAAACTATCATTAAGTCTATTAATTTCAAATTCATGCTCTTTTTCAAATGCATGCTCTTTTTGTGTAGTGTGTAGAAAGTTTAAGCATTTTAAATTCTTTATTTAATCCAACGATAAAATCACGAGTTTGAGTTAAAGTATCCTTGATTTCATCAATTGAAGATTCACTAGAATCTATTTCATCGTCGAAGACCATGAATCTGAGCAATGCTTCCTCATTATCTATGTTCTCTGATTTGCTTTCACTTGAGTCAGCTTTCATTGGAATTTACTTGCATGGCTTTCCTCCTTGGAAATTCGTGACGATGTCTTAGATGCTCGATGATGCTTTTAACCTTTCATTGTCCCCTTTCTTTTTTGTAGATTTCATAGTGCTTTGTTACCTTTCATTGTCACCTTCGGCTTCCTTCTCATATTGCTTTTCAACTTCACCAGAGAGAGTTTACCAATAACATAATTCGTCAGGAGTGTATCCGAGTCATTTGCTTCCTTGATCATGGTTTAGTAGTCCTCCAGTTAAACACGAGTGATCTCAAGATTTTCTTCACATGTTCATCTTTAATATCTACATCAAGATTTATTGATCCGTTTTATTATACCTTGTGAAGCTCATGTACATGTCTCAGATGTTTTACACCTTTCTTCCATAATGAAAAACTCATATCCCTGCTATTCAAGTTTGATGCGAGTTTCTTTTTTCATATTTGATACTCATCACATTCCATATTTCGTAAGGGTCTGTTCGGTTCGGGAATAAGCAAGAATAAGGATGGGGAATAAGGAGAATAAGTGTCTATTCTCTGTTCGGCTGGAGGATATGAATAAAGAGAATAAGGTGAAATAAAGGTAGGTAAGGTGGGATAAAGATAGGAATAAGATCGAAATAAGATGGAATAATGGAGAATAGTCGTACCACTGGGAACCGTGTCGGGAGGAGAATTGGTCCCTTATTCCAGAGCTTATTCTCCTACCCAACAGGGCCTTGCGTGCAAACACTTGGTTTAAGTCTCCCTTCATGAATGCACATAAAATGGCAATCATTACTTTGGAGTTGTGTATAACCTAGTTCTTATCAAAGGTCTGACAGGATGGTACAAGATGTGTGTATTTCATCTGTATGATGTTCCATATCTTAAAATCCATCGACTCGTGGAATATCCGCATTCTTACATTGCAAAAACTATAATGATTAGTTTTCCATAGAACGAAGGTGGCCTTACCATTGATTGGAATTTGAAGTTGTTGCTATATAGTGCTGAAGTCTAGTTACGTAGTCTGTACAAATGAGGCACTGCAGGTGGGCACTAATGGAAGATTGGAGGTTATCAACCTCTACATGAATATCTTCACTATGCGGAGGATATCCATAGAATGTCAGATACATTTGCCTTTAGCAAGGGGAGTTGAATTAATGGCCCTGTCTTTCGAGATCAAGAGCAGGTAGGATAATTTAACAGAGAAGATGCCTTTAGGGTGATGTTTCCAAAGCAGTTCATCAGTTGTACAGTGGTTGGTTTTTATTGAAGTAATATATTGTCTGACATGAGGATAAAACAAATTATTGATTTGAGGTAAGCACCACTTTACCTTATCATTCATTAACTCAGCTATGAACGAAGGACCCACCGAGTTTGGATGGGAGAACTGGAGAATGGCGATGAAGACCTCCAATCACTTATAAGGCTCATCAAGATACGAAACTACATTTCATATTAGGACGATTTGTGATCTGAAAAATCATAGTATATTATGCACTAAAATGACATACAATTACCCAAACGCTCTATTATGATGTAATACATATTCTAGAATTGGACCCTAACCTCAACTGTAATTCGCTTATAAATATAGGTATTTATTATAGTCCCTTTTAATGTTCTTATGTTTGTTAAGAAGTTCAGATACCATGCCCTCAAGTTAAAGTTTGCAGTGATCGTCCTCCATGCGCCTTGCGTAAAGGTCTACTAATCAAATCACCATCATTGTAGAGATTCTTAAAAAGAAGATGCATATCTCACTCAGAAGTATGCTATTTTGTACCTAGTATTATATAATTCCATATACATCAACGAATTATACTGCGGATATTATTATATCTGCATTATTTGTTGATACCTGAATGATGTGTTCCAATATAAAACTGCATGCCAATGGCCTCTTCAAAAACGATGATTGATCTGCTAATAGTAAACCACAAAATCGAATATTAGGCTTTGAACAGTATGCTTCAGGGTAAAGGAGGATGGGCGGTAATCAATTAAATCATGTTATACACTTTGTGTTAATCATGCAAATACATGTCACAAACCAAAATATCATTCTCGGTATGTGTTTACGACTAAAAATATGTTCCCTCATGAAACTGCATATATGAACAAAGCATTATGTTCTAAGTGATTACCATTGAAGTGCAAGGACCATGCTTCTTATTTCATACCAAAAACATCAATACAATTGTGCCATTCACAGGGATTTACAAGGAAACGAAAGAGATACTAAATGAAAACCACATGGAGAACAAAAAAGGGACAACACACTGTTCTATATATGCATTTCCCAAGTTGTCTTCCTCTTCAGGAGGAGCATCCCAGTGAATGAAAGCTACAATCAGTTGCACCACAACCTGAGGATATTCGTCGCTGCTGGTACGATGAATTATACATTTTTGGCCATTGCTATGATCACCCACTCTTAGGCACACAACAGTTTTGGGTGAAATTGGATTCCACTGATAGTGTCATTAATTTCTTCTTCAACTTGATCAAAAAATCAGACAGAAATTCTCCTTTTTCTTATTCATTCAAGATCCTGCATTTTGCATTTTGTTTGGTTAAACGGACGCAACAGTAAGCACGAAGGCTTTTTCTTAAACCCCACGTCACTATACACAAGCTCAGAGTTTGGCTTCTTAGTTTCAGTTCCTCAGCAGTCTGATTCTGACAGAATGAGCCATCTTTTAGTTTCTTTGCTGCCAATCTTTTGACTGATTAACAGAAAAGTCCCCTCGGCATTCAGATCCTCTACGATGCTCCACTTAAGGATGGCAAGTTATATAATGATTCCATTTGTACGAAATAAGCAAAACAGAATCTTTGCAGGTTATCAACAGCATCGTACCCACACCCTTGAAGAAGCCAAAGGACTTGCTATCAGACTTGATATTGGGCTTGGTCATGTAAAACTGTTGTGGATACGAGAAACCGCAAGCAGTCTCCATAGCGATGCATCAAAAGAATCGTTGATGTTTCATTGAACTTAAGCCGCTGACAACTGTAAATATAGGGCCCGAGAGAAGATTTGTCGTTTCCCCGGCACACAACCTCACTTTCTGCTCTCTTCTGTAACTCTTCACTACTATGGTATAGTCCTTGGAAACCATTCCCCCTACTCTATGTGATCTTTTGAATGGTTACTTTAATGAAATTCATGCATTAAGAACAGGTATCTTGCAACTCAGGAATACAATTTTCCTTTTTAGGATGTAATCCTCCTCAACGAAAATGAGAGCTCTTTGTTTAATAGACAACCGAAAATATTATTTGTGTAAGAATATTTCTCATCACACAAACTTCTCAAAATTCCTTCCCCTCTGCTTGTTTTCCCATAACCATAAGATTTAACCCCCATCTTCACCATGGTCGCAACTCATCATGTCCCTCTCCACCACTACCTTGCAAATGCACTCTCCGCCCTTTAAGATAGATTCCAGATCGACATCTACCAAATACCTCCAGCTCGTAAAATGCAACAGCACCATTTTCTTCTCCATCCTCATCCCACATTCAGCAAGTGCTTTGTCCAGTCAACCCATCTACCACAAACTATTGCAGCTTGCCTCTCTCCACCACACCTCCATCACCACCATACATTCACTTCAATTGCTCCATTCCTTTCCTCATAAATAACCTGTGGGCAAGGAACGATGATCAACCACCTGCAGTGTCTTTAAAAAATACACAACCACTCTGTCCACCCTCCAAAAGTGCTACCACCACCAGTGATCTACTTATATAGCCACAATCTTTCTATTCACCCTACATCACCATGTGCAATCAAAACAACCACTATTGACTCACCTGCATCATAATCAATAGGGACCAACTCCAACATATTTTGCGCTTTTACAAAGACTAAAATGCATATTTTACTTCACACTTAGAACTCTGCAGGTTTCAACAGAGTTATTTCTGCTGCTGCTTTGGCAAACATGAGCAGAAAGCAAGAAGTTGAAGTGAAAAAAATATTTTGTCCATTATAAGAGCAACTAAACGTGCAAAATTAGCCCAAACAGGTCTTGCAACATGCGAGATGAGAACAAAAGTTCAAGGGAACGGTTAATGCAAGGTATGGGGAAAATGATAATTATGAGGATAGATCACACTTGATGGAAGTTAGACAAACGTGGCAGCCTATAGCTAATTAACGAGGATAACAAGAGGACATGGCAGACTTAGTATCAACATTAAAGGAAGGACAACAAGGGTAATCCTTTAAAAGAAAGAGATACTGGCTAATTCAAATTCAATCTGAGATGTGATATGATAGCCTCTATTCATGCAGTGGATAACTGACTAATTTCTGTAACATAATCAAATAGCTCTAACTATGCAATGCCAAAATCAATGTTTCACCTACACTCATGTTGCAATTGTATCAGTGTTCAAGATCAAATCTTTTGCGAAAAATCCTCACTAGTAGATAGATTTACCTCAAACAAGTCTTTAAACAAAAAGAGACATCTAACTATGCAGTGGTCAAATCATATTGTCACCCAACAGATCAAAATCCCGAAAACTCTACCTATGGAATGCAATAACACAAAAACAAGTAATAGATCTTCGGTGGTTGAACTCGTTTTTATTTCAATATGACAAAAATCATCTGAAACTCTACATATGCAAAGGTTAAAATATCATCAAATCCTTTTTTTTTTTAAAGAAGAGGCATCTATCCATGTATTGGTTGAACTCGTGCGTCCGTGTGTCGTGAAATATCCAGTGTACCACCTAATATGCTTATGCTTAGATCTTCGGTGGCGACAACTCTACGTATGCAGAAATGAATCAACTGGACTACATAATATGGTCAGTTATAGAAGAGCTCTAGCTATGATGTAGTTAAGTGTGTGCGATGTCCGATATAATCAAAATCTTAACAAATGACAGGGTTTCAGATTTCACAAAATATCAGCAAAATTTTGCCGATATTTTGGTTTTGACATGGGCCGAAATGACGAGTGATAAGGTGATAGGGGGCATTTTCAGATCATTCCTTCACAAATGCCGGTTGATATGGGCGAAATTTCAGTGAAATTTCGAAGAAATTTCATATCGACATGGTGTCGATATGGAAGCCGATGTCAATATTTAAATCCTTGTATATATGCATGGGTTAGTCAGTGTGACATAACTATGAGTCATCTGATTTGGTCAAATCTAGTTAAGGTGCTAGAATTACCTTTACCATAAGTCAGTTTCGACTTGGGTTTGGGTTTGGGTATAGCACGAGGCTGCTTAGCCCCCACCACATTCCAAATATATATATCTTCTTCGTAATCCATAGTTAATGCCAATTTCCTTCTGTCAGGAGTGGCAATCATGCAATTGATAGGAGCAGATTCTCCTTCATCATCCGTGAATGGGATCTTTTCCAACTGAAACTTCGTGCTATATCTCCAGGAAGCCAGCATTCCGCAGGGTTCACCATGTGCACTTAACAGCGCTCTGTCCTCCATACTCCACTCCAGTCCCCAAACCTCCGAACATGTATCGATAGTATCCTTCAAAATGCCTGTGCGGGTGTCCCAGAACTTGATGCAGTTATCCCCGTGCGCCCCCCCGGTGACCAGGACCTCGCTGTCAAATGGACACCAAGTGAGAGCCTTTACAGCTCCACGGTGCCCCTCTAGATTAGGCAACGCTGTTTGTGCCTGAGATCCCATGTACTTACAACACCCTTGTTGTCACTGCTGGCCAGCTGCACACCGTCATCGGAAAAGCACAATCCGCAGACTGGATCATGGTGGCCAGAGTAGTGGTTCAGGTAGGGATTGGGCATTCGCATATCAATGGATGAGATCAGGCCCTCCTTTCTCCCGATGGCGGGGCAGTGAACGTCTCTCCAAGACATTGAGCAGACGAAATCTGTGCCCGGACACCGACGCACCCATCGCACGAGGGAGCAGGCTTGGACATCCCAAAGCACGAGATCAGACCTAGCTGCAGCGACAACCATTTGCGTAGATTGCGGCGCCCACGAGACGCATGTGATCGGGGCTCCGGGGATGTGGAGGTGCCTGGAGACGATGCTGGAATTGCGGACGATGAAGAGCACATCGTGGATGGGGAGAGAGAGGGTGTCGTCCTGTCCCCAGTCAAGGAGGTTGAGGTAGGGGAGGGCGAGCATCCCGGTGGCTGGGATGCTGATGCTCCCTTGATACTCCAAGTGACTAGGCGTGTTGGGGAAATCCAGTGGAAGGGGAAGACGACGAGGAGGAGCGCGGCTGTTGTAGGTGAGCCTCCTTGCGTTCGTGAAACCGAGCGCGTCTGCAAGGGCCCTCCGGTAGCGGCTGGAGTTGATTCTCTCCTCGGAAAGAAGGGGCCAGGAACTCGAATCTATGACCGGCTCCGTCAGCACAGGCAGGAATCGGTCCCCCATCGATCGCCCTTCTTCTGGAAACAACAACAACAAGAAGAAGAAGAAGGTGGAAAAAGAAGAATACCTAAGAACCTGAAGCAGAAAGCACGTCGAGCGGGCGAGCCAGTGCTTGGGAAGAACCCCCCAGCCCTAGAGAGAGCAATGGCGTGAACTGCAACGACTTGGCGTTTCTCAACGAACCAGACGAGCGCGCGGGCGAAATGATGCCTACTAGGGATGAAAACGGTCGGATACAGATACGAATATAGGTATAATCATATCATTATCCATTTTAAAATACGAATACGAATGCGGATACGAATATTGACGAATGTGAAAAATGTGTTACCATATCCTTAAAAACGAATACGAATGTAAAACGAATACAAATCGGATACGAATAATAACATAAATAATTTATTAATATGCATGTTTAGGATGGTTTAAACATAAAAAAGATATACCAGATATTGTAATTTCATAATAATTATGTCAACAATGATGAATGCAATCATAAAATATTGTTACGCATATTTATAAATAAATCTATTACCATACTTATGTTCAAAACGAATATACGAATGCGAATGCGAATATTAACGAATGTCAAAGTGATATCCATATCCGCATCCATTTTAAAACGAATACGAATACGAATGTCCAAATAGGTATAAAACGAATATGATAGTGGATCGGATACGAATATATTCACATTCATTTTCATCCCTAATGCCTACCCCGGGGGAAAAGGCGGTCTTAAATAGGGGCGTTCGCCCGATTAAAGAAGTATACGGGTGTTCACCTTTTACCGGGTCGGATGCTTATCCGACCTAGGCTGGTTTTTTTGAACTCCTTTTAATCTTAAGATCTCGTTTAGTAGCCAGATCGGATATTCGCCCACGTGGAGGTTCAATGAGGTGAACACCCTCCCATGCACACCTTCGATCTTAAGACCTAGTTTAACAACTTCAGATGTCATAATTCTGAGCAGCTGGGAACAACACTTGCATGCATGGGGGATGAGTCACATGAGACGATCTGGATGTCCTCGCTTCGCATTTCTTTCAACGAAATCCTCCTTCTTTGTTATCCCAAGGAACCAAAGATGAAGAACCTCTATGCGAGATTGATCGAATCAATTGGGCAGCACAAAGGAAAGGAGACGGCCACCATAAATTTATATATTAAAATAAATTTATAACTATATTTGTATATTAAAATAGTTACATATATAGTTGTAAATATTTACGAATATTAAAGTAATGTCCATGTCTATGCCTAATTTGAAAGAATATAAATTTCAAAATATGTATAAAATGAAGGGTGGTGATCATGCCTCACGCATCATTGAAGTGTGTGAATAGGATTATACCCGATCAAAATGGAATCATTGTTTGAGCTGGGGATAGGAGCTGATAATTTAAAAATTTTCGATGGAACGACATGAATTGGGAACCATTTCCAACCCATTCCATCGTGATAATACAAATAAGAAGGATGTGCATCGTGTGATCGTGATTCTTGAGTCTCTAAAGCAAGAGACCTCATGTCTTAATTCCGATCCGATGGAAACAACACTGGCAAGCATGGGGATGCATCACGTGAGCCGATCTGGATGTCCTCACTTTTGATTTCTTCAGACGAAATCACTACAAGAAAAGGAACCTAAGGCAACGAATAATTTAATGTTCATTGACATATCTTACGTAGTTAAATATATAACAACAGATATTATTCGTTGCTTATTTCTTTAAATCCATAACGAACTGGGGTATTCGTTGATATATTTATTGCAACGAATCATATAACAACGATTATTTGTTGACTTTTTCTTCTAATCTTGCTAAATCTGACAATGATTAGTGTGAATTTTGATGAATAATTCAACAAAAAAAAATCATCGTTGTATGCACCTTTAACAACGAATATGATATTCGTTGCTAATTACAAGTATTCGTTGTTATATCTTTAACATCGGAAGATATCACAACGAGTATTCAAATTATTCAATGCCTTAGGTCGAGTTTCTTATTGTGAATCTCCCTTCTTCCTTGTTATCCCAAGGAACCAAAGATGAAGAACCTCTACACGAGTTTGGTCGAACCAATCGGGTAGCACAGAGGTAAGGAGATGACCACCAAAGAGGGAACACCAATTAGAATAGGGGATGGTTGATAAACCTTTTTCTACCTTACGTAATTCAGTCAAGTTATATCACTAATAGAGAGAAATTCAACCAAAATAACTAAACAATATATCGATCAATTAACTCAATGTGATTGTTTTTTTTTACTTCGACGAGCCCAAAGTCGAACACAAGGAAGTAAGATGACTTATATTCAATTCAGATCACTTAGTTTGTGAGTTTTCAAAGGAAAATATTTTCGGTATTTTTTATATGCAAATGGTAATGCAAGAATGCAATGCAAAATGCAATGCAAATGAACTAGGTTCTCAAGATAAATAAATAAACTTAACTAATTAAAATTTGGTTCAAATCAAGTTGAAATTAGCCAACAATTCCAGAACATAATTTTTATATTTTTATGATTTAAAATGCAACACTAACCTACTTAATTGTGGGAAAAGGCTTTGTTGTTGTTGTTGTTGTTGTGAAAATGCAACACTAAAAAATAACTTTTTAGGGGTTTTATGCAAATTAATGATCAAATAGTGTGCAAAAAATATGGAATTTAATTAGGAGGTAAAACAAACCAAAATAAGGCTGCTATTAGTTTTTAGAATTTTTTTGACAAGGTATGATTTTTTTATGGTTTTTTTTACTGAAAGGAGTTGCCTATGGTAATTATATTCTATTAACTCCAAAGTAGCAAATCAATCCAAGCTAAAATTATCTCAATTAGATATTTTTGTAATAATCCATAGGACTTGAGAGTTTGGCAAAATATGATTTATGGACCTAATTAAGAATCAAATATTCACAACACTCAACAATTTATTCTGGGCAGAAGTTTCATGATTTGCAATGAAAATTGTGTACAATACAAAACACCATAAAACACTCCGATAAAAAAATTTCTAATTTTTTTGATCTAGTGATGATTTTATAGAATAATGTTGAGATACGAAAAGTTTGAAATATAAAAAGGGGAAAATAGTATTTAATCACATCCTCTGATTTTTAATAAAAAGAGGTATGTTTAGAAAATTATCCATAAAAGTTCACAATGTAGAGCATAAGTTGGTGAATAAATACAATTTTTGAAAATAAAAAAGTGGCAAAATACGTGCCCAAATAAATGCCCAGACATAGGGGTATAACTGAAATTAAAATAAATGAAACTAAATTAATCCCCATGCACAAGGGAATACGGGAAAATACCAAAACTTTCTAAGGTGTTCATGTAAATTTTACAAGCGGCCATGTGTTGTGTGTGTGACTAGACATAAGTGAAATGGGATTTGAACTGGAGGGCTGGAGCTGCAAAATGTCCAACCACGTGTGGGGTTCACTAAGGGAGAAATGGCTTGGGCAGTGCTTCAAGCAACTTGGTAGGCGGGCGTGGCTTGGGTGCTCCGAGGCTGCTGGTGCGACAAGGTGGATTAGAGCATGGATTGAAATCGTTAGATTAGGGTGATCCAACAGTCTTGGTCATGTCCAAAGTGATGGTGATGGAGGTACCTACAAGGCTATTGAATGGTAGTTGTCTCTCCTCCTGATGGTCGTTCGATCAAGCACAAGGTCAAATCAAATGGTGACTACTGCTCTTTCCTCCTCTATGCACGAATGAATCTGGCAGAGCTCTGGCAAGCTCATTCGAACTCCTCATAGGACTTGGGGCTCGGTTGAATGCCTAGGAGGATCAAGGGATGGTTGATGAAGGTATCTGAGGTGAAGCATAGCTATTGTGAGGGTTGAGGTGGTATGGTGGTGTAACCTCATCAAAAGAGAAGGTTGAGACTGAAGGGACCTCGCCGCATTTGATTTAGTGAAGGGGATGGACCTATAGAAGTTTAGATAAACAAAACATAGCACGAATGAGCGAGATGATGGCCCAAGGGAGGTGGTAGGTATTGGAATGCTAAGCCCTTAATGACCCATTAATACAATAAAAGTTATTATTTTATCATGTCCATCTCGAAATGAAATATTGAATGAATGCACTTTACTATTATGGTCCCATTGTACAACTAGGGTTATGTACCATGGCAATATTGAATACCATGCAATTGGGAGGACACTACCGACTTCAAACATGTAATATTCAATAAAGATCTCCAGTCTGAGAAAGAGATGGTAATTTTTCTTTAAAGATTGGTTTTCAACCGACTTCTTTGTGTAGGTCCTCTGCATAGAAATGGGGACTCAAATGTGTTGGAATAATCAAGTCAAAGAGCTGACTTGATGAGGTCGAGATAAACTAAGACCTGAATCGTAATTGTCATGATCAGGTACACATCCTTTGATCTGAGATAGATTTGCATTTATTTGATTGAGTATGCACATTTGACAGACCAATAGGTTGGTGACCTAGCCAATGTCCATATACCGACACGTTGGTGTGTATATGAAGTTATATGAGATGTATGATCTATTGAAGAAATCATATAGGTTCATACTTGATGAACTAGGAGACAGAGCTCACTCATGAGATGATTTGGGGTCAAAATGAATTCCATGCATGGCCATCTTATTTATGAAATTAGACATGAATTTGAGATATTAATATATACCTTTGGAAAGTATATGATTAATATTGTCGTCCAATTATAGAATGAGAAATCTATTGACATATTCCAAAGAAGACAGTCAAACCAGATTTTCAACTTCGGATTTATCAAACTCTTCCAGTGTGAAGGATGGATGAGTAATTGGAATACTCAGGGTTAATTTGTTGTTATAATGGATCATCTACCATGACACTTTCATACCGAAGAAGTGATGATGCAGGATGGATTTTAGTGGCTCTATTTAGCTAGATGATTTGTGATTTAATTTGATTAAATCACAATTCATTTGAATCCATTTCTAATTCTAATTTCAATGTCCAAATATTGGAAACAGAAATGGTCATGGAAATGGAATTATACAAGCTCCTTGAGATCATTTCTTAGCTCCAAATCATTTAGACTATGATTAGAAATAGTCAAGAAAGCTGAATTCATATCACCGATACTTTGTCTAGCTCATGGAGACTGTGATGCCTTTCATTGAGCTCACTGATAGTGTAAAGTATTACAACTCAAGCTCAACATTCGTAAGTGACGGATTTTATGAAAAAATGGTATAAACCCTGAAATTGGATAGTTATCTACATTTCAAGTCACTATACGTGGATAGTATGATCTCCCCGCCATTATCTCCAAGTAGCTGCATTCCTATCTCATGAGTCCTAATTGGATTAGGACCCATACATGTTCATGGCAATATTGTAATAATAATTATTATTACATATTATTCATAAGGGTAATTTTGTGAATATGATTAAAATAATAACTCACTAATTAATGTGAATAGTGGTTCACACTAATTAATATTTATATAGATATAATTCATATAAATTCATTATGTAAATATGATTTACATAATTTTTCCAAGGGGAGAAGTTGCTTCTGACGTTAGATTTTGTGAATTTGATTCACATTGTTTTGTAAATGTAAATTAGGTTTACATTTATTTTTGAGCTCCTGAATATGATTCATAAGCCTTGAGGATTAATTTAATAATTTTTCCAATTATGATAATATGATTATCAAGTCAATTAATTGATAAATAAATTTTGCAATAACATTTTCTATTTATAGAAAATTTGGGGTGTATATTTTAATGTATATAATATCTCCATATTTATGAGTTCTTATTGAATAAAGACTCTAATGTTGTTGCATATTTTATTTTAATTAATTAATAATGATTTGGAGATAATAAGGAGACAATCATTATTGAATTAGGACTTAGTCTTAGCCCTTGATTTAAAATCGAAGGGCTACCAAGGCACGTGTAGGACATGTGCCTTAAGTATAAAAGGAGGACAAGGCCTTCTCCTTTTAGAGAACAATTCCAAGAGCAAGTTCTACTCTTAATTTTGTGCCCCATTAGAGAGAGAGAGAGAGTCTTGAGAGTCTACAATTCTCACAATTCTCTTCTTTTTGCCCTAGTTGACATCCGACTTTGTGGGAAGCAATGCAACTCATCTCCGCACTCACGAGAGAGAAGTCTGCAGATCGGACTTGATTCGAGAGGTTTCTTATTTTATAAACTCGTGCATCAAAGGTAAACCCTGATCTATCTTCATTATTCATCATAAATATTAGAAATCCTAAAGGAAATCATTTCCTTATTTTTTATTTATAAATGCACAAATCATTGTGTTACATTTTCTAGTTCATGTGATGAACTATCATTGTTTTGGCAAATTATTTGCTAAATATTCCACGTTTTCCATTATGCGTAGTTTATATTTTTATTTACTTCCTTCAGTAGGAGCAAGGGACTGTTGGGTTCCTCCTCCAGTGCAAGGAGGAGGTAGAGCGAGGTGGTCAGAGGTGTGGAGAAGAGGAGGTGACCATCGAAGGGGTCGATGAAGATCTCTAAAGTTTAGTGAAGGTCATGAAGGGGTTCGATCAACCATAGTGTGTGTAGGAGGTGAATAAAATAGAAGAAAAGAAAAAGGGGTCAATATTAGAGAGAGCTCACCGGAGAAGAAGAATCAGATGATAGTGAGAGGCATGCGCTGGAGTGGTGATGGACTCCTAGTCTTCACTCGAGGTAGATGGATGGGCTATTGAGCTTGAGAAGACCCAGAGATGGTGCAACAATAGTGATGGAGTACCACCAGATCACACCAAAGTTCTGGCGTATCTCTGCTTGAACTGGCGATGCTCAATTCTCACTAGAGTGTCAGGGGAGCTCGGGCCTCACTTACGTAAAGATGGATCAACTGGCGCATAGCTAGGGATGGAGGAGTTTTGTGGTGAATGGATGTAGATAACCTACTATTTTGTAGTGAGTGGGGTGAGTTGCATTAAGGTGTTAGAGGCTTATGAAGCAGTTTGTGAGATAGAGAGGGGAGCGAGGAGTGTCGACCGATGGTTATCGTGAAAAGAGAGGAGGACAAGTGCCTTTGGAAGAAAGCAGAGAAGGATGGTCAGTGGACGTGTGCGACGTGGGAGAAAGGGCATCGGAGGAGGAATAAGGGTGCGTAAACATTGGATGGGAGCGTGATGGATGCCTGAGATCGCTTCACATGAAACGAAGTGATGGGAAGGTGGAGGTCATTGGATCATATGAGATCCAATGGTAGAGGGGCATGGAACATCAGAATGAAGGAGCATTGTTGGATCAGATTGAGCCAACGGTTAATGGCGATGGCATGGTGTAAAGAAGGATCGGGTCATGTGGATTGCCCAAAAGCAACAGCATGGCTCAATAGAAAAAATAGAAAAAGAAAAATAAATAAAAAAAAGAAAAAGGAACATTAAATGGATTCAAATGAAAATGTAGTCCACATGGAAGTTGTTCATCTCAATGAGATCTACAACTTTAACGAAGGATAAAAACACAAAAGACCTCATTTGTATAAACTTATCAGGTGATGTATTGGTGAGAATCTATCATGATGGTAGTTGTCAAACCCTCATCCCTCTGTAGACATGTGCAAAGAACAATCCATTGGTAAGTCCTTACTTTTGGTCCGTCCCTCATTTTTGAATCATGCCTTCTAGTGGAACTTCAAGAATAAGATGAGCATTCTGTCGCATGTGAAACATGACATGCTTGTTCTAATCTACACATTCATTAGTGTCCACCCATTCAAATGGGGCCATTATCTTTCGTACATTTTGGCAACCTCTCATGTTCATCACCTATCGCTCAATATCTTAGTACCTTACATCCTCTGTTACTTCTCCATCTCCTGACTAGAGGGCTCCTATGATGAATCTCAGATTCATCACCGCTATTTATATTAATTATCTCTCTATCTTAAATTATTCAATTCGTTTAACAATTATTTTTTTACTATTTAACATTTAACACACTATAAATAAATACCAACTATTGTGCTTAAAATCACTTTATTTTATGTGTTCCTTATTATTAAAAACCAAATAAAAATTAAAATAATATTGTATATTATTTATTATGTAAAAATACCCAAAAATAACAAAAGACTTAAAATAGAATTTTTAATTCATTAAAATACTTTAAAAATATTAAGTATGTATATATAATGTATATTGGTTTTGTAGCATACATCAAAGTTGAAGATCTTAAAAACATACACAAGTTTCTTATAGAACACTTTTTATTTTGACTTCATCTTTTATTTTATTTTGATTTTATAAGATTGCACTCATTTATTTATTTTCTAATTGGGCCACATGGCCCAATTAAGGATAGCCACCTAGACGACCCTTTATACACTTCCGCCTGTAATTTGAGATGTTTGATTATTTGATCAGATGCTTAGATCAAGCCACTCCCACCTATTTGTTGACTGCTTGACCAGTTCGATCAAGCAGCTCAGAGAAATCCAATCACGCCCAAACCTTAACAGTTGGATTGCATGATCCAATGGTCGTCACCCTTCATCTTCCTCTGCCAATTGCCCTTGCGAAGAGTCGAAACTCTTCACCAAGGAAACTTCCCCATTTTCTCCCTGTTGTTCCACTTGTCCGCTTTCCACTAGTCCAGCACCATTGTATGGACCTCTCCATCCTCTTCTTCGCTAACCTCCATACGAACACAATCTCTATCACATGAGGAAATGAGGGGTAGTTGAAATAACCCCCATGCAACTGCCTGGAGACTCATAAAAGGGCTTATCCGACCAACTTTCATGGGGATCCTCCCTTCACGTGAGAAGCCTTCAACCCATATGTCCTCCTTAGTGACAGAAAGTGAGAAAGAATGTGAAGGAAGAAAGAGTTGTCTTCTCCGTGAGATCCAAGGCAAACTCGCCTTGTCATAGCCCTACCTATAGTGCTTCTTAAGCTCAACCCATTACCAAGGCTTTGAGTGAAGACCAGGAGCTCCGTTGCTCCATCCCTAGGCTGGTGTTTTATCCCTCGAACTTCTTATTCCTCATCCGAGTAAATCCTAGTCGATGTTCTTTACTCTTCTCTAATTTCTTGAATTTTATCACTGAAATTGACATATCATTTCACTCATCGAATCACATAATCTCCTTTATCGATGTGCCCTCATCCTCGTGCAACCTTTTGATCCTCATCTCTCTTCCTCCACGATCTCTCCCACCTCGATCCATTTCACCTCCTAGTAAAGGAGGTGAACCCATTAGGGCTTCACTCCAACCACCATCTCCAGCCCTTCGTTTCATTCAAAAGACACCTCTGATCGCTTCAACTATCTTTCTAACACTTGAAGATTGGCTTCATTATCGGGAGTATCGAGTCATCTCCGATCTCCTCTTCCATCTCCAACAAGGGTGCACTACTTTAGACCTTCAGCCTCCAGCATCATCTTGGGACTGTGACTACATTCATCGGACCATCAACATCATTTCCTAACCTCCAGTCACATCACAGGACCATAGAGGAGGAGTTGGAGGTCTGCCTGAGCGTAGCCTCTCAGCCATTGTTCATGGAGAAGATGGAAGATCTCGATGTACAGTTGCCATCTAATTGTTTTGATTTGACAGCTCAAATCCACTCCAAGCCTCAGATACAGACCTGCAGCCTTGGGTAGTCTGGTCTTGACTGAAGCACAAGGAGTTGCCACATTGCGCAAGCCTCCCGCATCGCTCAATCCTGGAGCATCACATTCCCCCATCACGTGTGTTCGGGACTCTTGCGCCCAAGTCCAGTTGGTTTCCTATATTTGTAGAAATACCCCTACACAGTGATATTTATATGATAAACCCTTGTAGTTTTCTATTATTGCATTTTAGTTCTTACATGACTTATATGTGATGTTTTTATATGTTTTTAATTAAGTTTATTTGCACTTATGCCCATGTTTTGAGCCCATAATATCTTGACCATCTTTTATCCAAATTGAATGAGCCTTGTCTTGATTTAAAGCTTTATTCACGATCTTTCTAATTGTATGATTTATTCCCTAATGTGATACATGAAATTGCATTGATTAATTAGAGAAGTGTGTATACTTTTGAACATTGATTTGAATACCATAGATTTATTCTAACTCCATTTTCAGTAATTTAAGAAGCCCTGATTCGCTAATTAAATGTAAGATTGAATTAGCTAATTAATCCATGAATTTCATATCATTCTAATTTGATTAACTGCTAAAACTGATTCATTGATTTGGGCATCTTCTAAATTGAATTAGATGACTATAATTTGTAATGGATAAATTTAAATTGGACTATGTGATGAATCTGCGATTCGTCATCTTTATTCATTTATTTTAGTTTAAAATCCCTTATAAAATACATGTATATAATACTAACTCCATGTTCTTACTAACTTGCATCTTGTGTAAATATTGTATATTTGTATATTATTTTAACCTAAAATAAATAAAAAAAGAAAGGAAAAATAAAGAAAAAAAAGAAGAAGTCCGTATATATGTAATGGATATAGGCTGACCCGAACGTCGAGAGAAGGTCAAGACTTAACCTGATCGACTATGAATAAAGTAAGGGGAGATAGGGTCCTTAATTGGAAAATCCAAAAAATGTGTGCTGTGTATATTTGTAAAGTAACATTATTTTATTTATACCTGAATTAATCAAATAATATTTAAAACAAAAGTTGTAAATAAAAATGTTTTCTAACTAATAAAAATAATTGCACAATCAAATCATGTACATAATAAAATCAACCACACTTGGAAAAAGCCACTAAGTAATAATTGAAAGACCAATTCCGGCTCCATATGAACTCAAATTGAACATGCTCACTTCCATTTTATTCTAAATAAAATTATCTTTAAAATGGTTGTGATTTCTTAATTTTTGGAGTTACAGGTGAAAAGTTGATTTTTTAGGGTGGTTTGTGCAATTTTCCCATGTATTTTTACATATTTTATTTGTAGATATTTATAAATATTTTTACTAATTATTTAAAATAAAAATAAAAAATAAAAAATTTAAAATAAAAAACTAATTTGCTTATTTACCCATATATATAATGTCATATATGTATATAGCATATGCATATAGTTGATTTTCTTAACAACTACCACAAAAAATAAAAAAATTAACATTTATTTTCAAAAAAATAAAAGTGATGAAAATACAAAAAAATTAGTTCATTTTTGTAAATATTTTTTAACATTTATCTTTCTACTTTATCTCATTTCAAACTTTCGTTTCTCTTATCTCTTATCCTCATCCAAAAATTCAAAAAAATTCAAACTCCGTTATCTTTTCTAGTTATATGGCTCCTTCTCCCTCATTTTAACTTGATCAATCTTTTGTGAGAGGAGCCCGATCTCCGAGAGTCTTCTTGTCACAGAAGGGTGCCTAGCCTCCGAGCTGTCCAGTGACAGCGAGTCTGCCTTCGTCGAGGTGATCAAGGTCTTTTCCACTCATAAGGTGAGATCCATCATTTTCTTCTCTTTTTTCATCTAGATGAACCTTAGTTTAATTTTTCGCTCTTTATTTCATCATCATTTTTTTAGATATTAAAAACCATCATGATTTGATCAGCCACTGACTCGATTTTTCGTTTCACCTCTCAATCTACTCGCGTTCTTTTCTACCTTCCACGATCTCTCAACCTTGGCCATACACGGTGGTCGGAGACTTCGATCCATTCCCCATTTTTCGTTGGATCCCCATTCGCACCTTCCATTTTGAGTCATCATGCTCGTGTCCTAATTTGTTGATAAATAAAATTTATATAAAAAACAAACAAAAAATATATTTGCTTTCTTCTAATCTAACATTTGTTTTATAGGACCATCTAAAAAATATAATAAAAATAAAATAACATTTTTTTATTTTCTGTTTTAATTTCTCTATTTCGAATTTACAAAATAAAAAAAAAGATTTTTTTCATTACTGTTTATATTTAAAAATTAAAACAAAAATAAAAAGGAAGTTACCAGCAGCAGCGCCAGCTCCTCCAGCGGCGCCACCACCAGCCGTGAATCCACCGCGCGATCGCGCTCCACCCCTCCAGCCTGGAACTGCTATAGCCACCTGCGGCACCGCCCCTTCAGCCAGATCGCTGTCAACTCCACCCTCGGCTGAAGCCACCGCCCACCTCACACCTTCAGCGCCAAGGCGATGTCGCTGCTCCTCAACGACAACGCGTGACCCCATCGCGCCGACAACCGCGAGTCGCCGCGCCTCCACCGCTTGGACCTCCATCCGCCACGTGAGGCTGCACGTCACCACCAAACCGCCTCTCCAGCCGGTCGCGCGAGGGCGTGTGTGGCCCTCCGCTGACCACAACCCACGTATCACGACCGTAGCCTCCACCGCGACGCCATTGACGCCCTCCGCTTGAAGCCCAGCGCAGCTCGCCGCTAGAACCGCGTCGCCGCAGCTTGGGCATGGAGAAGAAGATAGGGGCAGCGACACCCCTTGCCCCTCCCAACTTGAAGAAACAAAGAAAAGCTAAGGAACCCTAGGGTATTAAATTATTGGTAAAATTACAACTTTACCCTGAAGGTTTCTGAAAAAAAACCCTGCTCCAACAAATCACGTGCATGACACACTTTCATTGGGTAAATTACACTTTCATCCCTCTTATTTATTCCTTGTTAATTTTGGTTGTAAAACTTAAAATATTTGCAAACTAGTCCTTCAATTCCAGACTTGACTTTGCTTGCTTTTCATATTTAAATAATTATTTTGCTTAGTCCATAAATCTCTAAAAAATCATGCTATGTTCCTGATGTGATTATCTTTCTAGAATAAAATTTTCATTACATTTTGTCATCATTTCTTATTATTTAAAAATAAAAAAACATTATCTTTTCTCTTTTTGAAATTCAAAAATTCGTAAAAATTCAAATATTGCTCTAACTATTCCAAAAAATTAGAGTAGTTTTATTTTATTATCTTTTAATTTCTTTCCAAATTTCACACATTAACTTTTTATAAAACCCCAAAAAATTGAAAAATACTAAAAATCTTTTAAAAATAATAAGAAATTCTACAAAAATCTAAAAATTGTGATTTCTATCCTCGTTTGTAGATATTTGTCCCAATTTTGTCATAAAAATAATTGCTAGGAGTTTTGGCCATCAAAATATTTTTAAGTTGCAAATTACTCCAGGCTGTTCATTTTTTCTCATTTTTGTCATTAATACAAAAACATCTGAAAAATTGTACAAAAATTCTCAAAAAAATTTCAAAATCTTTAAAACCAAAAAATATTTTCTCTGGATTTTTCTGATCATTTTTGATATAATTGAAAAACATAAAAAGAATTTGGTGTGTGTAGCTCTTATCTTGTGCATATTATCGTTATTTGAAATTTAAAAAAAATGCAAAATTAAATCACTAAAAACTTGAAAATCAGAAAATAAAAAAAGAAATAAAAAATTTTAAAAAATTAAAAAGAAAAAAAATTCAACAAAAACTAAGGATAGTTTGCCTTTGAGATTCAAGCCTTTTCTTTTAATTGATTTTTTTATTAATTGAATAACCCTCAGAAATTGTAGCCTCCCTGAGTTCGATCATGTCCGTTAACAGGTAAATAAGTAGCAAAAATTTCTCGTTCTTCACATTATTTTCTGTAATTATTTTGCAGTGAGAGAAGAAATAATAAAATTGTTCGTTCATTGAAGCTTAATTGGGTTGCAACGACTTGTTCATAATTCAAATAATTAAAACCCCATAAAAGCTCAATGAACAAATTAACACCGTTGCCGAGGAGGCACAACAAGGTTAGTTAGATTTCTCTTTTGACCTGCTATTCTTGGTTGTACATATCTGTTTATATTTTACAGTATTATTTCATTGTTCGTATTCACTGCTCATATTTGATAATTATGTTTCTTACACATTCTCTCTTATCTTTTTCTTGCGAGGGCCCACGGAGCGAAGGAGGAGATCCTAGGAGAGGCAAAGCACCCACGCAACGCGGAGGCAGCTTTATTCTTCACTGAGTCGCATGATAGCGTGAGAGGAGGAAAAGAATAATTGAAGGAGACCAAAAAAAGATTTTTTTCATTTATTTTTCTAGCATTTGAACTCTGTAAAAAGGACATTCATTTGTTGCAGGGTCTGTTTTGCCAAGTACCGGTGCACTTGGGGGACCTCACCGGTTTTGTTTTCATCGCCTTATTTTTTTTGTTTCCCGCGGATTTCGTGAGCTACCTATTGATTGCTTTAATTAATTTGCTTAAGCCAGGTAACTAATTAGGTCTAAACACCATAAATAAGAATTTTTGTACCTATAGAGTAGAGCGTAATTTGGACTTAGTCAAATTAACTTGTTCTTGCCCGTTAATAGAAGCTATCATCTAGGACGTTTCACTTGCATCATATAGGTTAGTTTATTTTTCTGTATTTCAATTTTGCACGATCACTTGCATGTAGAGTGTTGGCGACAATGTACGTATCTCTAACCCCTGCATGCATCATTGTTTTTAACCGCGCATTAGCATTTCCGATTTCCTTTCTTATTTTCACTCACATAAGTTAAAAAGGAAATTGGATACTCGATAGGCGATTCTTTGAAACTGCCTAAAATACGAGACTGCTAAAGAAAACTCGACCGTAAAATAAACACAAGGAAAAATCATTGTTTTGGGGAGAGTAACCCCCTCGTTGTTTAGTTTGTATGTAGCGAGAGAGCGACCTGCACACTAGGATAGAACCACGCCTGAACTCTTTTCAGACTACTATCTTGGGTTAGTCGTTCTCCAGTCAAGATCTCTCCGCTAGCCGGTAAAGCAGCCCGCGACATCCTTAACAGATTGAATTGATCAGGTAGTCGGTAAACGGTCCGCAATCCATACTGGCTGGGAAAGATCTAACTTTGGAATTAGGCCAGTCTCTTGAGAGCATTGGGTTCATAACAGCTCGCTCTAACCGCTCTGATAGATTGTATTCTCACCAAACTCTAAAATTGATAAGATAATTGATCTAACCTTCACGGTCTTCACATTGCGTTGAGTTGGTGAACTGAGGGGTTGTATTGAGTTTGATTGCTTGTGTGCATACTAGATCCTTCCGCGCATTTGCGCCTTTTTTCTTGCATAGCTTGACTTGACTATCGTGTTCTCCCGATCCTTATCTTTTGTTTCAGAGATGGCCGATTAGAGTTATTTTAATCCGATCTTCATGGATACCTCGTACTCTCCAGCCGATCCACCTTCCCTTTTCTAGGAGGACTTTCCTCCTGATTTTTGTGCATATCCGCTTAACCCATTATTTCAGGAATCAGACGATAATTTTCACCCACCCTCATTCAACCCACCCGATCCTGGGATTTTGGAGTCACCTTTCATGATTTCCACACTTGAGACACTGAACCATATGAATTCGAGGATTAGCAATCTATTTGAGATAAATGAGAGCCAGAACGCTGTTTTACTGTTTGAGGATATGGATTCACTTTAGGATAATCATGAGAGCTTACAATCGCCCAAAATACAAAAAAATGAGAAAATTTTAAAAATCCAAAAAGATTCTGGGAAACACATTATTGAGGAGAGGACCCAAATGCCCGATCATTTACCCACACATCTATCCACCACATGTCCCGACCTTGACCTCGAGGATTCCATTATACAGATTGCTCTTGGCAATCCTCGTGTATATGCTGATTCTGATCTCCTCCCTTGTATTGAGGAGGTCCAAAATATCAAAAAATGTTGACTGAACCTGAAGTGGTAGCCACCCTTCATGAGATAATTAAAGTCCCACTTCAACAGGCCATGACAGATTTATCTACTCCTCAACACAACAAGAGAAAGCAAAGGAGAAGATCTGAGTGTCACATCTTGACCATGGCCACTGCCTACACCATCTCTCACCGTCCACATTTTAAGAAAGGGAACACTACCATACCTCTTGTGAGCTGCTCCATCTCTGAACATTATTGTGATAACATTCTCCTTGACGGTGGTTCGTCAATCAATATAATACCCTTCTCTATGGTACAATCTCTCCATCTCGGGCCTCTCAAGAAAAACCATTATGATAGTTCAATTTGCTGATGGATCTATCAAGAGGCCTAAGGGTATTCTAGAAAACACTGTCATTTTTATTAAGGGCATGAACTTCACTTCGGATTTTGTCATAATTTCCAGGAAGACCTCCACCTCTATGGAGAACCCTCCAATCATCTTGGGACGACCTTTCCTCGCCTCTACGGAAGCCATTATTGATTATGGTTCAGGAGATATTCGCTTCCGTTCTGATGCATGGAGCGATATGTTGATCACTACACCCACTACTGACCAGAGACCTACATCCCATGAGAGCCCGCTCGTGTTAGCCAACCCCAAGGAATTTGACCTCGATGATAATATCAGAGATTCTTGTTATATGTTTGATGATAATGAAATCCAGGAATTCTTCTTCAAGGAGGAAAACTCGGAAAGCATAGACCTTGGAGTTCCCCCTTCTGATATATGGAGATGCACTGATGACATCCATGAGATTTACACGATAGACACCCTAGAGTGGATGGCAAACTCAGAGACTAGACATGACGAACATGATTTGACTACTTCCACTGATGAGTCTGTTCCTATTCACCCTGATTCAGATGAGACTGATAAGGCCAAATTTGATTTAATTGCTTTTATAAAGGAATTTGGGCCTTTTGATAAAGATGATGATCCAGTAAAGGCAAGCTCGGCTGAAATTGATCCTACTTTTTCGGATAATGCATTTGAGCCTTTTTACTTTGATATTCGCGAGACTTCCCAGACAGGACATGACTACACTACTTCTAATAACCAATTTGTGTCTGTACACTCTGAAACCACTGAGGATACATTCTTGGTCGATCCTGATCGGTTCATATCTAATGATAACCCCGATATTGACCTACACCTTGTTAGATCCATACCATAACAGTCACGCAAGAAGGTTCGTTTTCGACCTTCTTGACCTTTGTACATCCACTCCTTTTGTATATCCTTTCATTTCATTCTTTCTTGTCTCATTTTATTATTCACCCCTTTTCCGTGTGTGTATATATGCTATACTTAGGATGTGCTTTATCCTAAGTATAGGGGGGTGAAGGATTTGTGTTGTTCATATTCGTCCTGTTCATCACTCCTGTTGTTGCCTATACTTAGGGATACTCTACCCTAAGTATGGGGGGGTGATGTTGTTCATATCGTCTTTTTTGTTTTTAAGTCAGTACATTCTCTGCATCGGTTTTCCCCTTTTATACAATCTACTATACTTAGGATTACTTGATCCTAAGTATAGGGGGACCACCAACTTCTCTTCTTTTTATCTTTTCTTTGAGTCGTTGTAGCATTGGAGTCTTTTCACTTTTCTATACATAGCACGAGTTATGTCTTCCTTTGCCGCTCTTTGATCACTATGAGGTCATAGTTCGAGCTAAGTATAGGGGGTGTCGTACATATTGTATATATACTTTAGACATAACTCGTACTTTTAAATATGTTTATTTGGGGGATATGTATATAATTTTGTAAAATCCACGTGTGTAAAAAAACCGAAAAAACAAAACAAAAAAATCAAACAAAAAACAACAAAAACAAACACAAAAAAACAAACAAAAAAACAAACAAAAAAAAACAATAAAAAAATCTTGTATATACTTGTATATATTTTACTAACTCTTTTTCCTTTTTGAAAAAAAACTACAAAACCAAAAATCTATAAAAACTTGCATAATTAAAGAAAACCCTTTCTTTTACATCTAAATTTTTCTCCAAAAATCCATAAAAAGTTCAAAATTAGAAAATTAGTTTTCAAAATATTCTTTTCACATGTGCATCATTTTTTCAAAAAAATTGCTTTCTTTGCATTGTACATATTTTCTTGCATTAGCATGTAAACTATGTCTGGAATAAAATTGAAGAATTGAGCTTAGTTGGACCTCAATCCACCTAATTTCAGAGGAACCTTATAAGAAATGGAGTCAAGACTTTTCAGGCCCTAGTGACTTAATTCTTTGAGTCCATAAGACTATGTTCACATGTCATCTTGATTAGTCTAAGTAGAACATTTAACAACACACGCATGATTCTTTCAGACCGTGGCTTATCTTGGACAAGCACTCTAGACGTAGCACTTCATGGATGAGGTAGTGAGGAGGCAGAATCTTTTGGCTTGGGGTAGCATACGAGGGTAGTACATCTAGGCGAAACATCTCGTCTTCCTCTAGGGAAGGAAGTGCGTCTCAACATGATCTATCGATGTTGAGGTCTAAAGACATGATGTTGTGGGGTTGTAATAATGCTTCAAAAGAGGGATAGTCTATTGGCTCAAGAGGAAAATCTCCTTATGTACATGCTGCACCTTGTATATACTTTCACAAAAAAGTATGGAAAAATGTAGAATCTCCAAAAGTGGACAGGCCTGATTGAAAAATAAAATGCCTGCCGGAGTGTATATATGATGAATCTCTATTTCATCACCTTTATTCTATCATTTTGGCCTTAAAAACCCCAGCAAATGCATGTAAATAGCATCAATTTGTCTATAATAGCATTCATTATTTATTGTATTAATTATACATAAAATAAATTTTTAATGCCAAAATTATAGAATAAAGAGAGGAAAAGAAAAAGGAATAAAATATTGCAAATATTTTATTACCCAAACCCCGAGACCAAGGCCAGTATGGTATTGGTCGACAAGGAATAAAGTAGGGGGAGATAAGGGCCATTGTATAATAAATACCTTATTTATTCATGCATTTATTTCTGCATTTTTGACCCCTATTTTGTACATAATTATTTTGTTCATCAAATAAAGAAACTTTGTACATGAAAGTTGTAGATAATAATGTAAATAAAAATACAAAATTGAGTTTGTGCAAAAATAATACTCAGAGTACATTTTATACACAAAATAAAAAGCCAGAATCTCAACTTCACAGACCCATATCTTGCAAATAAAAACTCCAAATCACCCAAACTCACTTTAATTGTATATAGCATTCCAAGAACTATTTAATAAAATTTGTTTCATGATTTTTGGAGATTATCTGTTGAAGTTAGGTTTTTGACCCTCCTTGTATATAGGACTGATTAAAATATTCTTTTTATTCATTATTTATTATTTCTATAAAGTTATATTTTTAGAATATTGTAAATAATGTATATAGTCCATGTACATATTTAAAATTAAAAGAAAATCAAAAATAATTTGTAAAATAAAATAAGCTTATGTAATGCATAGGCAAAATACCTATGTTGAGTATAGATATAAATAAAAAGGGATTATGTTATTTGATTCTTTTGTTCATCTATATGTCTATAATAATGTATATATTATACATAACCTATTAAAAATACAAATCCAAAATAAAAACAAATAAAATTCACTAAATAAATAAAATGTATATAATATATAGGTAAAGTACCTATAAACATACCTACATATACATATACTTATTTATTTAAAAATGTAAATAAACTCATAAAAATTAAATAAAAATATATTTATATTCACAAAAATAAGTTACAAATTTATAAAATAAGAAAATAAAATAATAAAATAAAATAAATAAAATAAAAATAAATAAATATAAATATACTTCTAAATACATTATTTTAATAAAACCGTAATAAAATACTTCAAAAAAATAAATAAAAATCAGAAATAAATACTACATTAATTTATAAACATTTTTTATTTTATAAGTAAAATCTAATTAATTCATTTATTATGTTAAATAATTAGGTCAAGATCGGTCCGAGGTGGACCAATCAGGGGCTAGGGAGTGTTGACCTCCGGTCAACTCCCCGTGCACCTCTGACTTCTGTCAGACATGTCTTTTCCCCCTGATTTTCGCCATTTTTCCCGCTCGATTGGTTGCTCCTTCGGCAGCCATCTCTTCACGGATTTTATTCTCTGATCTTCCTTGATTCTCGCCGTGATCCTGGATCCTTTGTACATAGCATAGATTCCTTGATTTTGCCAACCCAAATAAGGGTGCTGCTTCATTTATAAATAAGGAACCATCGCCATCTCTCCAAGTTTGGTCAGCCTCGTTCCATTTTCTTCCTTGCATTCGGTCCTAGATGTGCTCCTCGTGACAGGGGGACGCCGTCAGCACCTTGAATCAGCTGGAGATGGCGGTGGTTGCACCCACGGCGGCGCTCCGGCAACCGCCCTGCTCCCTGGAGTTTCTTCAGGTATAAGAGCTGCGCACTTACATTTTTAGGTAGATTTTCATTCCCATATTTTATTTCTGCATTTTATTTCGCCTTTAGTTCAGTAGCATAGGGTAGATTAGTTAATTCGAAGTTCGCCGGAGCTCCGCTCCGGCGACTTCTCCGCCGTGCCATCGACCGATTCCCGACTCACTTTCACCTCCATTTCATTCCCCACCGTCTTCTCCACCTCCGAGCCACCTGAACCCAACCAGATCTGCCCTAGATCTGCGAAACGAAGCTCCTCCACCGCCTTCCGCCGGAGCTTCTCCGCCCATCACCATCCCCTTGCTTCCAACTTCAAACTCTGTGTCGAGGAGAGAGACCTCGAGCCCCTCTACCTTCCTGTGCAGGTTAGGCGTGCTAAAACGAGCCAGGTGATGAATTCCAAGCAGGCAGAGGTACCTGGAGCCGCATTCCTTCATCGAGCTCTCAGAGGCGCTCCACCGTACCTCAGCCCGATCCGACACCTCCAGCAAGTAAAGGACCCTGCCAGGAAGCTTTTTGGACCTTCAGGAGCCGCAAAGATCGGCCGGAGAGCGAGATTGAGGAGGAAGAAGCCTGCCTCGGCGAACATTCTTCCCTGTTCTTCCAGGCCAGCTCTCAGCCGTTGGATGAAGACGAAGGCCCAGGTCATCGATCAGCCGTCCGATCTTCCAGAGCCCGGACCGTTGGATCACGCGGGTGATCTAATCTCAGACGCCAGATCGCGAACCGTCATCGGCCCACGTGGAGGCGCCACGTGGATTAGTGAATGAAGACCAGCCGTCGGATGAGGCGCCTTTGGGGGTAAATCGCATATACAACCCCCGCACTTTTTGTATTTAATTTTTAATAGTGTAAAATAAATAGCACGTTGTAAATAAAATGTAATTTTTGCTAAAAGGCCCCTGAGTTTCTGAGAATTACAATTAGGTCCTTCCGCGCCTCACGTGCAGTCCCACGTGAGGCGCGTGAAAATTGCACTTTAACCCTGGCGGGTTTTGTAATTGTAAAACAGTCCCAAAAGTTTAAATAATTGTTTATTTCTGTAGGTATTTTTGCACTGATGCCCCTGTCACTTATTTTATTTGCAAAAATGCCCCTGCGAGGCTGTTTATTTTTGTGTCTTTTATGTATTTATTAAAAAGAGCTATGAGGCTTCGAAAAATCTAGAAAAATTAGGAAAGATGTTCCATGTGATGCTCTTGCACGCCCATATTTTATTTCACATTTTTTTGCATTTTCCCTAATTATAAAAAATGAAAAAGAAGCCCTTTTTGCACTGTTTAAATTAGAAAATATAAAAAAATTAGAAAATATTTTTGAAAAATTCCAAAAAAAATATATAGGGTATATTTATATCTATATTGAGTCCAGACATTGAAAAACCCTAAAAATATGAAAAAGAAAAATAAAAAAATCAGAAAGCTCCAAAATCCAATAAGAAAATAGAAAAATCCTTGAAAAATCCCAAAAATATATTTTTCTCTTCCATAATTATCTATATATTATTATTAATGTATTAAAATTATTTTGGGTAATTTTTGAGTTTATTTTATATTTTTAAAATCCAAATTATAATCGGCTATTTAATTAGTCCAACATTAGGGACATTTTTGAAATTAAAAATACCTAAAAATTAGAAATACTCCAGAAAAATAACAAAAAAATTAGAAAAATATTAAAAAGCTAAAAAATTATATCTATAGATATTTTAAGTATTTGTATCTATATATATATTTATGATATTATTCCTCTCTCTTCTTATATATATATCTTTATATATATATATACATATCTATATTCTATAATTAAAAATATAAAAAGAAAAATAAAAAATATAAAAGAATATATAAAAAAATAAAAATTATAAAAACAAAAATATTAAAAAAAGAATATAAAATCAAAAACCCACAAAAATAATAAATGGACATGAACAATGGATTAAATAAATGATACATCACATTCCCAGTGTTCGACCTCTACCTGTACTTATACATATACACATTTACATGTAGAGTTATAATAAATTTTAACTCCACATTTTTGATATTTATTGCATATATTATTGTGGGTTAATTGTTGATTGATTTGGGAGTCTGTGTGAGGTCAACTCAGCGACTGTCGATCCGCCTTGTGGAAAGACACGACCTTGGCAAATTCCCTCTCATCAATATACAAGGATAAAAATATTATAATAAGAGCTTCAAAGACAAATTTTTGTAAGCTTGCAGCGGATGACTTGGCTACACTGGTCATGCATCCAAGGATAGGTAACTACACTGGTTACCATCTATTCTTTTCTCCATCCCCTCTTCTTGAGCTGGTTGTACTTGAACTTAGATGGGAATATCTCCGCTCCTCGAGGAAAAAGTTGCAAGACCGGGGAACTAGAGTTATCTTCTTGAGGGAGGTTGTTTCTTTGCTACTTTTGAGATGGGGAGCTATACTTCACTTACACTGTACAAGTAAAGATTCATAGTCATAAGAATTGGTGTATGTAGACTTGTTCTGACCTGACTATTGAGGAGATCTGAATAGGAGTCCTGTGGAACTTAGAGGCTATTAGGTTTTAAATCCATCTCCCATTAAGGTTACAAAACACTAATAATCCAAAGGTCCGACAAGGCTCCAAACTACAATTTTATGAAGATAAGTTTAATACTCAATATTGTCCTAATTTCTTTATTTCCCTTTCTTTTTTCTTTTATTTACTTCTTCTTTCAAATAAGTGTTTGCTAAGGGACTAGCAAAGGTAAAGCATAGGGGGATGATGAATCTGCGATTCGTCATCTTTATTCATTTATTTTAGCTTAAAATCCCTCACAAAACACATGTATATAATACTAACTCCATGCTCTTACTAACTTGCATCTGTGTGTAAATATTGTATATTTGTATATTATTTTAGGGGGACCTTTCAAATGAGGTGGGGGCTTTTCTGAAATTGTAAAAGCCACTGCGAATTTAGTAAAAACTCTGTACAGTTTTGTAAAATATACACTGCACATTGTAAAAAAATGAATTTTGTAAAATATAGCATCTAAATTCAAATCAATATTTCCATCCATTATAATAATATTTTTCATAATTTTATTTCACTATACATGTTGTGTTAATATTTATTATTATATGTATGAAACAAGAAATTTTAAAATATACTAAAAAGATGCCTAAATTGAGGGTGGCTCACCATATATATGGTGAGGCCCCGCCTCATTTGAAGTTTCTCCTATTATTTTAACCTAAAATAAATAAATAAAGAAAGAAAGGAAAAATAAAGAAAAAAAGAGAGGAAGACTATATATATGTAATAGATACAGGCTGACCCAAACCCCTGAGAGATGGTCAAGACTTGACTTGATCGACCAAGAATAAAGTAGGGGGAGATAGGGTCCTTAATCAGAAAATACAAAAAATATGTGCTGTGTATATTTGTAAACTAACACTATTTTATTTGTACCTGAATTGACCTCAAATCAAATAATTTTCAAAATAAAAGTTGTAAATAAAAATGTTTCCTAATTAATAAAAATAATTGCATAATCAATTCATGTACATAATAAAAGCAACCACACTTCAAAAAAGCCACTAAGAAATAATTGAAAGACCAATTCCGGCTCCATATGAACTGAAATTGAACCAAACTCATTCCATTGTATTCTAAATAAAATTATCTTTAAAATGGTAGTGATTTCATAATTTTTGGAGTTACGTGTGAAAAGTTGATTTTCTGGGGTGGTTTGTATAATTTTCCCATGTATTTTGTACATATTGTATTTATAGATATTTGTAATTTTTTTACCAATTATTTAAAATAAAAATAAAAAAATAAAAATTTTAAAACAAAAAAACTAATTTGCTTATTTACCCATGTATATAATGTCATATATGTATATAGATATGTATATAGTTGATTTTCTTAACTAACTACCACAAAAAATAAAAAACATTAACATTTATTTTTCAAATAAATAAACTGACGAAAATACAAAAAATAGTTTATTTTTATAAATATTTTTAAACATTTATCTTTCTACTTTATCTCATTTCAAACTTTCTTTTCTCTTATCTCTTATCCTCATCCAAAAATTCAAAAAAAATAATTCAAACTCCACTATCTTTTCTATTTATATGGCTCCTTCTCCCTTATTTTAACTAGATCAATCTTTGGTGAGAGGAGTCCGATCTTCAAGAGTCTTCTTGTCGCTGAAGGGTGCCTAGCCTCCGAGCCGACAGGTGACAGCGAGTTAGCCTTCGTCGAGGTGATCAAGGTCTTTTTCCGCTCCTAAGGTGAGATCCATCATTTTCTTCTCGTTTCTCATCTAGATTAACCTTAGTTTAATTTTTCTCTCTTCATTTCGTCGTCATTTTTTAGATATTAAAAATCATCACAAATTGATCCGTCACCGACTCGGTTTTCCGTTTCACCTCTCTAACTACTCGCGTTCTTTTCTACCTTCTATGATCTCTCAACCTCGGCCACGTACGGTGGTCGGAGACTTGGATCCATTCCCCATTTTTCGCCGTTCCCCATTCGCATCTTCCGTTTTGATTTAGGACCGAGTCATCATGCTCGCATCCTAATTTTTTGATAAATAAAATTTATATAAAAAACAAACAAAAAAATATTTTTGCTTTCTTTCTATCAGACATTTGTTTTGCAAGACTATCTAAAAAAATAATAAAAATAAAAAAAACAATTTTTATTTTCTATTTTAATTTCTTTTTTTCGGATTTATAAAATAAGAAAATAAAAAAGTTTTTTTCATTACTATTTACATTTAAAAATTAAAAAAATAATTAAAAAATAAATAAATAAGGAAGTTGCTGGCGGCAGCGCTAGCGCCTCCAGTGGCGTTGCCACTGGCCGCGATTGCACCGCATGACTGCGCTCCGCCCCTCCAGCCTGGAACCGCCGCAGCTACCTGCGACACTGCCCCTTCAGCTAGATCACCGTAAACTCCACCCTCGGCCGAAGCCATCGCTCGTCGTCACACCTCTAGCGCCTAGGCGACGTCGCCGCTCCTCAACGCCACCGCACGACCCCATTGCGCCGACAACTGTGAGTTGCCGCGCCTCCACCTCTTGGACCTCAATCCGCCACGCGAGTCTACGCGTCACCACCAGACCGCCTCTCCAGCCGGTCGCGCGAGGGTGTGTGTCGCCCTTCGCCGACCACAGCCCGTGCACCACGGCTGCGACCTCCACCGTGTTCCATTGATGCCCTCCGCGTGAAGCCCAGCACAGCTCACCGCCAGAACCGCACCACCACAGCTTGGGCGTGGAGAAGAGGATAGAGGCGGCAACACCCCTTGCCCCTCCCAACTTGAGGAAACGAAGAGAAGCTAAGAAACCCTAGGGTATTAAATTATTGGTAAAATTACAACTTTGCCATGAAGGTTTCTAAAATTTCAAAAAGAACCCCTGCTCCAACAAATCATGTGCACGACACCACTTTCATTGGGTAAATTACACTTTCTTCCCTCTTATTTATTCCTTGTTAATTTTGGTTGTAAACTTTGAATATTTGCAAACTAGTCCTTTAATTCCAGACTTGACTTTGCTTGCTTTTCATATTTAAATAACTATTTTTCTTAGTCCATAAATCTCTAAGAAATAATGCTATGTTGCTGATGTGACTATCTTTCTAGCATAAATTTTTCATTGCATTTTGTCATCATTTCTTATTATTAAAAAATAAAAAACAGTGTTTTTTCTCTTTCTGAAATTTAAAAATTACTAAAAATTAAAATATTGCTCTAAATATTCCAAAAAAATTAGAGTAGTTATATTTTATTGTCTTTTAATTTCTATCCAAATTTCAGACATTAACTCTTTACAAAACACAAAAAATTGAAAATACAAAAAATATTATAAATCATAAAAAATTCTAAAAAAAATCCAAAAATCATGATTTCAGTGCATGTTGTAGATATTTATCCCTATTTTATTATAAAAATAATTGCCCGGAGTTTGGCACTTAAAATATTTTTAAGTTGCAAATGACTCTAGGCTGTGCACTATTCTCATTTTTGTCACTGTTTGATTTTTAGAAAAATACAGTAACATCTGAAAATTCTATAAAAATTCCCAAAAACATTTCAAAATCTTTAAAACCTAGAAATATTTTCTCTAAATTTTTCTGATCATTTTTGATATAATTGAAAAACAAAATAAAGAGTTCAGTATGCGTAGTTCTTATCATGTGCATATTGTCATTATTTGAAATTAATTTTTTTTGCAAAATTAAAATCACTAAAAATTTGAAAATCAGAAAATAATTAAAGAAATAAAAAAAGTTAAAAAATTAAAAATAAAAAAATTCCACAAAAACCAAGGATAGTTTTCCTTTGAGATTCATGTTTTTTGTTTTAATTGATTTTTTGATTAATTGAATAACCCTCGGGAATTGCAGCCTCCGTGAGTTCGATCCTGTCCGCTATACATGTAAATAAGTAGCAAAAAATTTCTCTTGATTCATATTATTTTTTGTAATTATTTTGCTGCGAGAAAAAAAAAATATTATTTGCTTGTCGCGGGATTTTTTGGGATAAAAATGACACTTCCATTATTGATTAACAATCCTCGAAGAACCCATGCCAGCAATTTGTATCAATTAAAATTCTATTGCTTGTTATTTATTTCTAGAGTAATATGTAGTACATTTGTGTGTATGCATAAAAATGCATGCATTCATTCTATTACTATACTTGACCTAAGTACACATTAGATTTCACTTAACTTAGGTATTTAGCACATAGATAGACTAAGAGCTCGTATCTTTGTGTTCAACTTTGAACGTATCTAGGTAATATTAAATCAACTTCTCTTCACTAAGATTTATTAGCTTCGTTCTGATTAACTAATATTCGGTCATACTACAATACGATATTATTAACATTGTCAAAGAGCATTTACTCAGATGACAATGTTGCCACGGACACTAATACATTAGTTATATTTAATTAGGTTTAGATACTCAATTAAATGAATTTTAGTGCTAGTTTGATTACGTATTCATTGTGCTTAATTTTGTCATTTTGTGACTTTGTTATTGTGTTGACTTGTTTATGTTGTATTGTTATAATTGCTAGATTAAAATCTATTTGAATTTACTAATCCCAAGCTGTTTTGATAGGTCTTGCAGAGCTAAGGCGACTGACTTGACACAGAGGCAAGGTGCCCCAGCTGAGAAGACCGAAACAACTCGATCTAAGTAGAAGAGATAATTATATTTAACTTAGCTAATTTGTATAATAAGTTGTGTTGTAATTATTATTTTAATTTAATTATTTATTTACATCGGTTCTTGATTAAGAACTCGCAGGTGTAATCAAACTTTCTAACTTTTAAGTTTTGGTGTGTTGAGACTCGTTTCATCCTCTCCGAGGGTGGGGCTAGTCTTGAGTGATATATTTAGGACCAGATACATGGCTCTTAGAGCTTCTTATAGGTCATTTTGTTTTGCCATCATAAATAGGTCGCATTGATTCATATTTTAAGACTCGTTACCAAGATACACGCAAGTACATTCTACCTAGCTCAATTTAAATCAGCTTCTTCCCGCTAATAGAACTCCTTTTTAGGTGCATTTTCATCGACTTATATGCATATAGTATAGCATTTAAAGTTTCAGTTATGCATCCATATGGAGAGTGATGGGAATCACGGTAAGTATTCCTGAACATTAGCATGTATAATTGATTTATCGCTTTGCATTTAGCTTTTCTCAACTCCTTGACTTGAATTTATAACGTAAGGATAAATGGAAATAAGACTAATCGTTAGGCATTATTTATATGTGTTCACATTAAATCAAAGTGCTAACCACACTCTAAAGTTGTGACTGAAATAAGCATGTCAACCTAATAACTTGGAATAAAACTGACCTTGTATTACGGGAAAGCAAAGCCTACATTATATATAGATACTTATCCCCATACAGAGTGGGTGACATGTTTCCCTAAGATTTGAGTCCAAATCCATGGACTTGCCCCTAAGTCTCTATTCCTAACTCTCGTAGATTTGAGAGCTATAAGGGTTTTGCCTTTGATATTAGTTTACGTTTTAATAATGTAAGACTAGTTGTCTTTCTAAGGGTGTGATGTCGAACCTAGTAATTCGGGATGATCACCCTTTTGATTGAGAGCTATCAAAGCACCATTGGACATTAGGAGACTCCATGTATGTAACGTACTTAAGGATTGGATTACCACCAACTACAATTGATAAAATAATTCAGTTGAACTTTTGCGGCCTTCACGTATGAAGTTGGCAAACTTTAAAAGGGTTCGAATTGTATTTATATTGTGTGAGTTATTCTGGTACATTCAAGTGAAACTGTGTTACTTTCTTCTACTTGATATACATCATGCTCATTATTTGCATTCTCTTGATATCAAAAATGAATAATTGGGGGAAAATTTGTTTGAACTTCGTGAACCTCTCATTGAACCCTCCAAATATTATGTCTTCTGAGGTCCATGATACCTTACTTTCTGGACTCCCTGGACTCATGATCCTCTCCTTGAGTCACCGTTCACTCACTTAAGGGATGTCACAAATCGACCAATCCCTTTCTCTTTTTTCTTCTCACCAAGGAAGACCTTATCCTCGGTGAGCTTGATTTGATTTCCACCTTGATGTCTAATTTCAACCCATTTTCTTGTGAAGGAAACTCAAAAGATTAATACACGATGCCTCCTAATGATGATGAGTATCGTGAAGACCCTTTCCAATAGATACTTGCTAGGTTGGTCGCATCAGAACAACAGAATGCGATATATTAGCACAAAAAGGCCAACTTAATGTGGAAAAATAACACACCTATGATGCGATGTACAATCCTAGGTAGTATAGACATCTGAATTAGTTAAGTCTAGAACAACCAAATGTAGAATATGAATTGAAGCCACACTTTTTGTCAATGTTCCCCAAATTCAATGGGAATGCGCACGAGAAGCATACACACGAATGCAATGTGTTAGGCCTCGCGCATCACAAAAGCGTGAAAATTGCATCATATGCGATCAAGGTCAACTAGTCACACTAGTTGGTATGACAATGGAAAAATAGAAAAAATTCAAATGAAATCACATGGCACGAGAACCTTTCCCATGCTGTTTCATCGAGACCACACGATTTTAAGCTTACCTCTTGAAGCAGGTTTGTAATCCTCAAATCTTCTAAATGAAGAAGCCTTCTGACTCAAGTTCGATCCGATGAGAGTGCACTTTGAGAGCATGATGATGAGTCATGTATTTCCCGTAATCCCGAGCGACAATCCAAGCAAGCAACATCTTGATTTCGTCTCATGAAATCTCTTGTCTTCTTCATGAGCACGATGCACAAAAGAGAACGGAGTTCCTCAAGCAACCGGTCTAACCGCACGATGGCATGATAATAAGCACCAACCTTGGGTAGGGGGATGGCTCAGGGTTACGGGAGAGAGAGAGAGAGAGATTGGATGCGTGGAGAGAGCGGGAGAACTTAATTTATGCAACAATTGCATATAACTTATGTAAAGAGGTCCAGGGTTAGCCTCTCTTCTAGAACATTTTGGAAGTCCACGAATCCCAATCCATGTGATTTCAATAATCATGATTTAGATTGATTTGTGTTTCTTGTTGGTTCACAAAAATACAAAAGAAAATACAAATAGATAATTTGAAAATAATTTCCTAGTTATATCAACCAATCAATAATGAAATCAATTAATGAATAAGTGGATTTGAATTAAAAAGGCTCCATCCATTTGCTATATTTAGGGTAGACGTCCACCATGGTTCAAAAACCATGGATGTCCACTCTAAATCAAAATGGAATGAGTCTAACTAATTTTTCCACATTATTAATTAATTAAATAATCATCAAATAATTCAAAATTATTTCTGATAATTACAATTATGTCATTGACTATTAAGAATTAAATTCTTCCATCCAATATTTAATGTAGATCATATTTACATTAAATTATGTAATGCAAATCAGATTCACATAAAAATATAATTGTGAATCTCATTCACGATTAACTCTCTCCAGGATATTGTGGATCATATACATAATATCCATGATTATTGTGGATAGTATTATCCGCATTAATCGTATCCATGATAATTAAATCCAATCTAACTATCTTGGATGTCTCTATCCACATTAATTGTGATAGTTAAATATCTAATTTCTCAACGCTTAGATAAAATTGCTCATGGAACAATTCTCGATCTCTTTCATGAATTGTATGCCTTCTTCTTAGATACTTGAGGATATGGTCATGACGACTATATATGCCATGTATAGTGACTTGGATAATGTCATGAATGTTCCCATAGGATCCGGATACTCGGCAAATCGATTCCACACACATACAACTCCACATTCGAAATAAACACAAATTTTATAAAGTAGGAGAAAATAACACAAAAGACTGGATTTAAATTTTACTTTTCCGTTCCCTTCATATCCATCATTCATTTCATTACAATCCATGTCCACAAAAATATTACATGTATGCATTAAAAGTGTGTTCATACATACATGGTATATCTCATGTCTCTCAAAATTCTACAAGTAAAGAAAGCATAATAACGCTAGCTACAAGTAACTGTACCATAAAAGAAAACTGTATAGCTGCACAAAAAGTAACCTTCAAGCAAACGACAACCACTCACTACCGCGTCTACTTATGAAAACCTACGGATCCAACACATAGATATGTTATGAGCAAAGTTGAATATTACAATATAAAAATTACAACAAGGTACTAAAGAAGTGTGCAAAAGAAAGAACTGGGTAAAATATGTCATAAGAAAAATATAACTCTAATCACTTTCATTAGATACGAGTAAACCGAGCTTCGTGGATAGTCTATGATCTTGGTCCATATGAGACCTCACATTATGACTCTAAGGCAAGAAGAAGACCTTAGAGTTGGGGGTGCCTTTGTAGGCATGCAGTGGGGTACAATCATCCTAACTAAATTTCCAACACTTCCACTAGCTTCACTTAACCAACTGTAATTTCGGTTTCCCAGCTCAAATTTTAGACTCGCGAATCATTGCGAATCACCCCAAATCCACTACCTACGTGTAAGAGTTCACGGTGGCATATGGCATGAGTTAGTGCACTAACTACTAAGATTATTTGTACCATGGTCGAGATCACCATGATCCCATTCCTCCTTATGCACATGCGATTTATATTCCATTCCCAACTTCATTAAACCACACTTCTTAAAACTCCATTCTTAGTGCTCCCACTCGGAATACCGATTAATGTGGACTACACCAGTCAATACACGAGTGTTAAATCTAGGTGAACACGTGAAACACTAGACTACTAATCATGACTACTTCGCTCGCACTCGAAGCATTGGGCTAAATTTACACAAGTACAGAGGCTAAACACTACGTGGTAACTCCTCGACGTGCCAAGCTATATGCCCCCAACCAACGTAGATGTTGGGTCCGCGGTGCCTAAGTTTATATCCGGGCCCCAAGGGCGCATTCCCAAAACCTTGAGGCACCTACTCCTTCTAAACGATCAACATAAAAATACACTGCTAACATAATTTACGTGAGCATCTGAAAAACCACACCTGATCTATTGTTCTAAAAAGAAAGAACAAACAATGATCTTTGTATCGACCATGTGGAGTTTACTAGAAAAATTATTTTTTATTTATACTCCTAAAGTCAAAGGTATATCAATAAGTACGAGACTGTCAAACTCAGGAAGGCGAATAGTGGAAACTAAGGTAAATGGTAGAGAAATCTAAGGTATGAGGGTTTTTTTTATTTTTACTTATTTTTAAGGATTTTTCTGATTTTTTAATTGATTTTATGAATTTTATATTATTTTTGTGATTTTATATACATATATGTAGAAAAATATTGGTATTTGAGTTTATATTTTCTAATTGGTTTTTATATTATAAGTTTTATATTTTTAATTTTATTTCTTATTTTTGTGATTTTTTCGAGGTTTTTAAAAATTTTTACGGGTTTTGAATTATTTTTAAAGTGAAAAGTAAAGTTTTCATTGTAACATGGATTTATTTTTGATTTAAAAAAAGATAAAAATGAAGAAAATATTTTTCTTTTATTTTTATACGAAATAGATGAAAATACCTTTCTAACGAGGTATGGTACACATTTTTGTGGTTTTTAATGAATTAGTTATGCATTTTTGAAGTTTTTACATATTTTTTATTTTTTAGTATTTTAATATTCAACTTTTATTTTGTTTTTATTTAATATGTAAAATACAGTAAAATATACTACACGTAATTTTTTTTAGAATTTTTAAAAGTATTTTTCTATTTTTATGTATTTTAAAGTTTATATATTTTTTGTTTTTTTAAAATTTATTTAAAAATAAAATATTTTTATTTTTTAATCTGTAATAATACTATATGTATTATAACACCAAGTATTTATATGTATTTTTGTTATATTTTAAATTATTAGTATTTTATTGATATGTGTATGATATGTATTAAATTAATATACATATTTTAGGGTTTTTTGGTAAACTTCTGGAAATCAGGGAGTGCACATGAATTATCAGAAAGTTGCAGGGGTGCCGCACAAAAGTTCTAGGTTGCACGTGATCGCTCACGTGCAGGCTCCTGAAGCGGGACTTGTCTGCTATATTTTAAAATTTGAGGGTAGAAGATGCAAATGGCCAAAAAGATCTGCCGACCTCACGTATTGTACACGTGAGGATCTAAGGCGGTTGGACAGTGAAATCTGGATCGCTGACGCATGGCTGAGCGCGGTCAGATCTGTTGCGTTGTATATGAATCCAACGAATGTGGTTAGAGCTCGATCGAACCATGCTGACGCAGATGCATGGCTCTTTTTCGTGCGTGGGATCTAAGGCTAATCGTACGGACGGTGATTGATGAAGCATGACTAATTGAGGAGCATCCGATGTGCGGTTCCTATGTATTATGTATAGTTGATATGAGATGATCAACGGTTGTTGTTGTAATCTTCAAGGGCTCGGATGGAGCTTTAACCAGATGGCTCTGACTCGTTTCTCTCAATCACATCAAACGATTTTTGCTCATTCAGTTCATCCCCAAATTAATTTCAGCAGTGGAACTTGATCTCAGATCTCCAATCACGCTCGAGTTGCAGATGGCTACAGAATCTCGATCATATCACCGGTGGTTTTTAAGGTGCATTTCTAGATTTCGAACAACTACTCTTCGAAGTTTCAAGGTGTAGGACTTAATTGAAGATCACGCGGGAGGCAAGTGGTGTTGCTTTGAGGAAATGATCGGTTTGCTGATGGTACTGCTCCGTGCAGGTGATGAATATCCGGTAGATGGTTGTTCAGATCTTCACAACCCACTCCATATGAAGATATCGATGGCAAATAGGAGCGGAGCTAAGAGCATTCTACCTTTTGGTTACTTGATCTTGCATGGTTCCATTTGAGGTGAAGGGGTGGAGTTCCAAATGATGATACAAGTGCTGTTCCTTATCAAGATGATACGCCCCCAGATGAAGCTGCTTACTCCAGGTGTTTTGAGGCAGTTCGTCTCGCTCCCAAGGCTGGTGGTCAAACATCTATGATGTTCTAAATGCGGATACTGGAGGTGGGGATTGGATTTGAACCTTGCTTAATGGTGTTGGCGTAGGACATGAATCCACTCCTTCATGTCCTCGATTCAGATAGAAGATGTTCTGAGTCTCATGCATGCTATAGTGATGCTCTTCGATTGACGATGAAGATGTGTTGATGGATTCATCTTTAGATGGTGTCCCTAGCACCTGCAAGCGATGAATCTCCGACTCGATACTCAATGTCTCGATCCAAATCAGAAGATAGGAAGCGAACAAAGCCTCTTGGTGAAGATGGAGGAAGAGATGCAGAGCTCCAGTGCGATGTCACCGAAGATGATTAGATCTGAGGGATAGACAGGAAGTGAAGGGAATTTGAGGATGATGGTGATGAAAGTAGTTGGAGGTTAACTTAAATAGAGAAATGAAAGAGAAGAGTAATTGATAAGAGAAGGGAGGAGGAAATGAGAAGAAGGACTAACATGGATGTGGAAGATGAAGGATGTCACTTGTGGATGCAGAACTCGGCGGACCTCCGCTAGTCTTCGCCTCAATGGTCGATGATGGCCAGAAGCTCGACGCGATGGAGCAATGTTCACACCAACATTGAGATCTCGCCACTCCTCCCTCGCTCAACCACTCTCTCGACAGCAGTCGGAGGCGTCTATCATTCACTCTCTCGATCTCAACACAGAACTCAAGGAGATTGGAGGAGAAATGGCGGATCTACTAGAGCTCGATGGAGGTGTAGGGTTTATATAGGCGAGGGGAAACTTGGAGTGTACGATGACAAATGGCGGCACCGGTGGAGGAGGATAGCGATGGGAGTTGATTGGACGAATGACCCAATGGCTAGGCCGTTGGGTTGTTGGATGAAGGGAGAGGAGAAGGGAAAAGGGTGCGGTGTCGGAGTGGAGAGGAACAGGGAGGAACAAATGGATTGGGAGAGAAAACGAGAAGTGAGAAAGAAAAAAAGAATAATAAAAATTAATTAATTTATTGAATTAAAATAAATTAATTAATAATTAGAATAAATAAATAATAAAATAAGTTTTTTAATTAATTAATTAATTAATAATATTTAAATAATTTTATTTTTTTAATAAATTTAATAACTTTTATTTTATTTTATATTAATAATAAAACATTAATAAAAATATTAGTAAGATTTTAAAATACAAGAAATAAAAAGAATTAAATAGAACAAAATTGAAATATATTATACAATTTATACCAAAAGGACCCAAAAACCTACTATTTCATATTTACTCCAATTTTAGTGAAATCACTTTATTTGATAGGTAATTTTATAAAATGAACTTTAAAAGTGAGTATGTCCATTTCGAAGTTCATATGATCGAGTTATGATGTTCGGAAGTTTAGGTTCATGGCTTTTTAGTTTTTATATTTATTAACATTTATTAATAAATAAATTTAAGTTATATTTTTATAATTTTCTACTGATTTTTTATAAACAAGTTAAGGAAAGAGTTAGGTTACATGGGATTAGGAATAATTAAATAGAAAATGAAGGAGATCTATATATACATATAGTACATATATACAAAGGGGTCCAAATGCCAAAACTCACATGTTTTATTCTAATAATTCTTTGGTATTTTTAATACATAGTAGTTATAAAAGGAAGTTTAAAAGTGGGTTTGGTCAATTTGGACTTTTCTATAAATATTATGAACCTTTGAAGTTGGCTTTTTAGGCTTTTTAGGTTCATCATAATTATTTATTTATACATTGAATACTTTTTCTGATGTTTTTATAAAATAATATATATTATCATAAGCAACTTTTGGAAGAAAATATTTTGATTTGAGCGAGATCAGTTATTGAATTACTCATTCAATGAGCATTCTCCATATTATGCCTTGAAGAGGACTCGAACCTCCATGCTCTTTAGCACGAGATTTTGAGTCTCGCGTGTCTACCATTTCACCATCAAGGCATCTTTCAAGTGAATCATATTCCATTCATATGAGACGTATATAGTTTGATATATGGAATATATGACAAAGGATTTATTTATACATTGAATACTTTTTCTGATGTTTTTATAAAATAATATATATTACCATGAACAACTTTCGTGAAGAAAATATTTTGATTTGAGATTTTCTGAAAGATAAATAAAATAGGTGAGCATATGCACAAGGTGAACAATTGTGTAAATGTACATTGATTATCTCGATTTTCTGGCATTTTTTATAAATTATGATCCTTATCTCCCCTTACATAGTTATTTTGTCGACCATGTCAATATTGACCTAGTCTCGGGGCTAGAATCAGTCTGTACATATTTCATATCTACATCCTTCTTTTATTTTCTTTTAATTTTCTTTTTCTCTTTATTATTTTATTTTGGATGAAATAATTGTTAAATCTATAATATTAACAAATGAGCTAGATTGTTAATTAGTGAGAATTAGTGAGTATTTACATGTATTTTACCAAGGACTTTAGATAAAATGAAAGAATAAAGGCGACGAATCATGGATTCATCAACATCCTGCTGGGGAATTGGATGTTTAATAACGTCGTGTCATTATAAGGACACCATTTGGGGTTGTCACTATCGGTAACGATGTTTCACATTTGTCTATGCATTTAATGGTCTCTCCACAATTTGACAGCAGTTTAATCCTTGGGCCGGTAGGATATTAATTTACATAGTAGTTCCATCATGCTGAGTTGCTGAATTAGTTGCATATGTGTTGTCAAACACATCAACAATGCGGTAGTGCTTTGAAGGACACCCTAGACTGGAGTATATAGTATATCTTATACCAGTCTAACACAATATAATCATCATATATATCATAAAATATAGGTAACCAATAACATTATTTGATGGATAAAACTATCTGTATTCTCTTTAATATTTTCCTGACATACAAGATGCTTATACATTACTCCTCTTTTTCCTTAAGATATCAGATGTTTTGGTGACTTTTGATAAAGTGGTCGTTGGATTACTGAGAATGGAATTCTATGTGGCCAATACCTTTTCGTGGGTGTACGTTGGGGATAGGAGATGTTAATCTCAATCAACACAAATCCAAGTGCTTGAGCCCATTACCACTAGAGAATTACACCATGGGACAAAGTAGGCATGGTGGTGTGGAGATCCAGATAATATTTCAAAGAAGCCAGCTCGTAACTCTTTGTAGGAATCATTATTTGACATTAGTTTGATATTTTGCAATGCCTTTTCTATCAGTTATGGAGCTAAAGACTGTAAACTCCATCAGATGGTAGTTTTGTGCTGGAGAATCGAGGCACATGGATGACTAGACCGATGACTCATATGCAACTGGAATTACCTTACGATTTCTCAACAAATATAACACTATAGTTCACCTCACTAGGAACAAGATTCAGAATGCATCGCCCCATCCGATCCAATCCTATATTCTGTTGAATACCTCAAGAAGAAAAGTTACAGAAGAAAGTTGCTTTTTAAGTAATCTCTACTACTATCCATGGTAAAGGGGGGGGGGGGATTTCTTAGAACTTGTGCCAAACGGTTTAGACTGTAGGCTTGCAAGGAGATGTATAAATTGAAGTAACAACTTTAGATTATTTCTTGAAAACAAATTCCATATGATGTCTTAAGGACACTGAAACCCCCATATTAGAATCCTTATTTTGCATCTTCATGGAAGGACCCATTAACTTGTAAATTGGGAAGATTACTATTTGTGAATATTTCAACCTTACAAATGTCAAGGAAAGACATTCATAATGCCTCCCAAAATAGTATCTTTAAAGAGTTCATGTCAGCTCCACTCTACATGCCGATATAGGTGTAAGTGTTGTAGAGGTCGAACACATGGAGCAAACGGGAGAATGGGGAAAATGAATGCACAAAAATGTTGTTCTTCTTGTCTATGTATTTTTTGTGGGTTTTTAATTTTGCGATTTTTTTGGAATTTTAATTTTTATGTTTTTTAATTTTTTTTAATTTTATATTATATATATTTTTTATATTTTCCAATTTTTTCTTTTTATTAAAGATATAAATAATATATAAGTATATATATACAATGTAAAGTAATACATACATTAATACTAATAAAAATAATTTAAATACATAAAATACAACTTTTATGGGTTTTAGATATTTTTTACTATTTTTGTGGTTTTTAGAGGATTTTCCTAATTTTTATATATTATTAAAGTCAAAAATAATTTAAATCAGGGATTAAATAAATAAGAGAATTGAAATGGAAATTAAAAATAGCAAATAATGTCCAAAAATTTCCAAATCAATTTTGATAGATAAAAATAATGTAAAGAAAATTGTAAAATAGAAAATGATATTTTTGGATTTTTGGAAATTTTTTAGTTTTATAAAGGATTTTGGGATTTTTAAATTTTTATGAGTTTTCTTTTTTATTTTTAATGGTTTTTGGTCTGAAGGCTCGAAATACTTAAATAAACAAAATAATTTTTTGGGAATTTTTCAACATGATTTTATATTTTTATGGTCTTTTTAAGTCAAACAGGGAATATTTGTGCTCTATTTTTTTTAAAATATTAAAAGTCCTAAATTGCAATTTTAAAAACATGATGAGAAAGTGTATGCAATCATGAAATTAGTCCTTTTTTTGGTAATTTTTGGAGCAAGAACACTATATTTAATAAATAGAATAAATACACAAAAAATCAGTAAACTAGCAGGGGCATAAATGTAAATAAAATTAAGCTTGAGGCTAAGCTACAAACATACAAAAATATTATAAATATCGATGAATATTTCTAGACTAATATTAAATATAAAAACTTGCAAGGGCCTAAATACAAAATGTCACCTCACGTGGGATGGCATGTGAGGTGACGTGGCCAGGGCCAACATGATATTACAATAAAGATAGGGGACCTACTTGCAAATTTACAAAAATTTTTTAAACTAAAAAAATAGGTTACAAGATTAAATATTAAATAAATAAAATGCGGGTGGAAGGAATGCAAAATAACCCCACTGAGGCACGATCGTGCGACGCTCCTTCGTTCACTTGCCACACATGGCAATTGGGATGCAGGATGCCCCTTCGTGGTCGACGGTCTAGATTAGATCTCCAAGGAAAGATCGATGGTGGTGGCACAACAAAATCCGACGTCTGCTGGCAGATCTGGGTAAAGAGGAACGATCAGACGACAGGAAAGGTCCTGAAAGAACATGTTAGAACACCTTCGCTCTCGAGTTTTGATCTAGCATAGCAAACATCTTTGACCACCTGCTACTCTGCTGGTGGTATCAAAATGATTGTCGTTGATGTCTGCAGCCGCTCGAACCCAAAAGGGCCTCCAGAGCTGGATGGAAAAGCTTAGGATGCGCATGAAACCTGGGGCTGCTTTTAAGTTTCGAATGGGTCTCAGACAACCCCCTCCAGACCTGCAAATGAGCTTCAGAGCATTACAAGAGAAAAACGACGAGGTCTGGGCTTTTATTTGGCGATTTTGAAAGGGAAATGGAAAGGGTTGCGAGGTTCGACGAAGGATATGGCGGAGGGACCTCGATTCACTAATTCGAGGCAAATCAGGTGGACCCGATGGATCGTGAAGATGGAGAAGAGTAAGAGGAAAGAGATGGGGTGTTCACGCAGGTCGGTGATAGGTCGGCAAATGGTGAAATGGATCGTCATAGTTAAGCTCCAGCGAACTGCGAATCAAGTACTCTACCCTACTACAGTGAATAGAAATCAAATCTAATTGTGGGAAATAAAACGAGAGACTAAAATCTATCTAAAATGCAAAGAAAACATACCTCGCTCGCTGGAACCAAGGGAGAGTACCTCGACAACAGTGCATCGCCAGAGGTGGGTGGAATGCTGCCTTAGAGCCGCTCCTCAATGCATTCAAGAGCTGGGCGAAGAGGTTGTCACCCTCCTCAAACTTGAGAGCCTCAATTGGAGCAAAGAAATGGCCAAAAGGAGATTCAAAAATGGGTGGAAGTATCAAAGGAGGTTTATGTATAGGTGACAGGATGGCTGGGAAGATCGAGGTGCAATGGTTACAACAATGATCCAATCCTCGATTGACGACACGTGAAAGAGTGATGATCAAGGAGAAAAAGCTAAGAAGGAATCAACCAAAAATAGTTCTTATATCGAGCTGTAAAAATAGAAGAACAGTGGATCAAACGAGGTGCTCTAAAAACCTAGGACATGGGTCAGACAATTGGCCCAGGTCAATGGACGGCGTGGCCTTATTGGGCCACGACATCTACAAAAAGACAAAATTAGAATAAAATTTGAAAATAAATTAGTAAATGATTTTATTAATTTTAGGTTATAAAATAAAAAATGTTTACTATTTTCCATAGTATTTTATTTGATTTTTATTTATTTATTGTGGTTATTAATTACAAGTTTTTAGGGCTTTATTTATAGGTATATTTACTATGTTTTGGGTAGTTAATTTTTTTTGTATTTTATTATTTTATTTAATTAATTTATAAAATAAAAAATGTTTACTATTTTCCATAGTATTTTATTTGATTTTTATTTATTTTTTGTGGTTATTAATTACAAGTTTTTAGGGCTTTATTTATAAGTATATTTACTATGTTTTGGGTAGTTAATTTGTTTGTATTTTATTATTTTATTTAATTAATTTATAAAATAATAAATTATTTTTATATTCATAAATATATTATTATTATATTTTTATGATTTATTTTGAACACTTAAATAAATAGGGGTATTAAATCTATATGTATAAATATATGTATTTCATCTATGTATTTTCATATCTTATTTTATTTATAGTGTTTTATCTATGGTTTTATTCTATTTTAAATATGGACATATATTATAAAGAATATTTACACAATAATAAAAATACAAAATTATATAAATGATAAAGAATAAATAAAATGAATATTTTATTCGGATATATTGTACAGTAAGTGTCCAAATCATAACTTTTTCATCTTAACTCCAAAAAATTATGAATCCACCTTCAATAAATAACTTATTAAAAGTTATATACAATTAAAGTGATTTTGAAACATTTTGAATTTTTATTTGGAAGATATGGTCCGAGAAATTAGGATTTTGGTTTTTTATGTAGAGTATAAAAGTACACTGTGTATTATTTTTGTGCAAACTCAATTTTGTAGTTTTACTTCTATTTTTATCTACAACTTTCATGTAAAAAGTTCCTTTATTTGATGTATAAAAGATAGAAAATAAAATAGTTACCAAAAATGACTTATAGGTGAATAAATGACCGGGATTTTTATTGAGTAATTGGCCCTTATCTCCCCCTACTTTATTCCTTGTTGACCTCGTCATCCAGATGCCTAGGTCTCAGGGTTCAGGGACATAAAATACCTTTGGTATTTTAGTCTTATTCTTTTCTTTTCTTTATTTTATAATTTTGGCATTAAAAATAATATTATATATAAAATAAATGGAACAAATAATGAAGGTTAATTTTTACAAAATAATGCTATTTACATACATTAGATAGGTTTTTTAGGCCAAAATGATAGAATAAAGTGATGAAATGGAGATTCATCACCCCCAATACTTGCCTTTGCTAGTCCCTAGCAAACACTTACGCAATAAGTGCAGAAAATAAAAATAAAGAAAAGAAAAAGAAAGAAAGTGGATTGATTTTAATCCTCAAACTTGTCTTCACAAAATAAAAGTTTGGAGCTTATGTCAGACATTTGGATTTTAGGTGCAGCCGGAACCTTATTGGGAACGTATTTGAAACACAACCACCGTCGAGACTCACGAAACCCTGCTCAAGTCTCCTCAATAGCAATGTCAGAATACTTCAACTCATATGCAAACCCTTATGACTATGAATCTATTTGGACAGTGTGTGAGATATTATCTCTCCTCCGCTGATGTGGTAAAAGTCAGTCTTCTCCAACATGGTAACCCAAATTCCCCAACCCAACAACTCTTTCCTCGAGAAGCGGGTATTCCCTCCTAAGTTCAAGTGACAACCAACTCCAGAAGAGGAGGTGGAGAGAAGAATGGACGGTAGCCAATGTAGCTACCTATCCTAGGATGCTTGACCATTGTAGCCAAGTCACCTGGCTGTAGGCTCACAAATGTATAACTTTGAAGCTCAAGCTTGCTTATTGACTATACAAATATATACACTCCGGTAAGCATTCTATTTTCAATCAGGCATGCCCACTTTTTTGGAGTTTTTTTGAAATACTATATACAACAACATTTACATATGGATTTTTTTCCTCTTGAGCCAATAGACTATCCCTCTTTTGAAGATTTATTACAACCCACAACTTCTGTCTTTAGATCTTGTTGCCATTGGGTCGGGTTGAGGTAAAATGGCCACAAATGTGTGACTTCTGATGTTTCCATTTGCTTGTTTCTCATGGCGGCAAATCCAGCCCTCTACCACTCCAACTGAGGTGAGCAAAGTGAAAGGTGCAGATGTACAATCTAGGTCATTATCAATAAGAGTCATGCACGTGCTCCAAAATACTCTACTTAGGCAGTCAAGATGACATTGAACCAAGTCTCGTGATCTCAGAGAATTAATTCAACTACACTAGAAGTACCTCAATTCCAGTTCCTATAAGGTTCCCATGATTAAGTATATTTAATGCCAACCAAGCTCTAATCTTCGACTTCACTCAGACTAGTCCATCATCATGTTCAATTCGAAAAATGCAAATGTATGCATAATCCAGAAAATATCTTTGTGATTCAATTTTCAAAATTTTAACTTTTTATGGATTTTTGAAAAAGGTTTTGCAAATTTTTATGCAATTTTCATAAAGATTTTCCAATTGTTTTTGGAATTTTTGGTTTTGCAAATGTTTTTGGGATTTTTTCAAAATAAAAAGATTTGGCAAAGAAATATGTACAAATATTTACATGTGGATGCATATGATATTTACAAGAGTTGGGTTTTTAAGAATTTACATAAGGTACGTTAATTAAATTTTTCATAAATAAATATATATACAATTGGTGAAAAATATTTATTTATTTGTATGATGTATATATTCCTCAAATTTATTTCAAAATGGTTTTACAAACAATTTGAAAATGATAGTCCAAAATAATTTTTACAAATAAACATTTACAAACATTTGAAAATCATTTTGCAAAGTTTTCTGGAACCATATGTATAGATTTTCCAAATATTTTTGCAACCATTTTCAAAACCATTTGCAAATATTTTTCAAACATTTTTATTTCAGACAACGAAAAGATATTTTTATAAATAAAATGTTTTTAAAGGTTGAAAATATTTAACAAAACCTTTTCCAAATTTCTTCCAAAAGATTTTTAAGAAATAAGATTTTCAAACTATTTTCAATCATTTTGCAAAAAATATTTTACATCATCTATTAATCAGTATATACAAGAAAAATTTGAGGAATCATAATCATCTTTTTATTAGTTGATTTATTAATTGGATAGTATATATATAGTACTTTATATATTATTTTAGCCATAATTATTGAAAATACAAAAGTATGTGTTACGGATTAAAGTACATACAAAGTATATACGCCCAACTATACTAGGGTTTACTATGTCCTCATAGATCGGAGAGAAAAAGAGAAGACATAAATCGTACTGTGTATAGAAGAGACCAAAGAATAACGAATAAGGAATGAATGAAAGAAGGAAGAAATAAATGAATGAGAAGTCGATCGTCCCCCTGTACTTAGGATCGACTAATCCTAAGTATAGCACACTATACACACGACAGGGAGGGTCAAGGGTGGGAATGAGCAAATCACAGCTAGGCTTGTCTCCCCCTATACTATGGTAAGGTATCTCTAAGTTTAGACAAGAAGAGGAAACAATGGAGGGGACCAAAGAGCGAACAACTCAGGGTGCACACCCCATATACTTAGGACAAAGTACATCCTAAGTATATCAGACTATCAAAAAAGGGGCGATACCTCTTTGGTAGAAAAAGAAAATGAAAACGAAAAGAAGAAAAGACAGATGAAGATAGAAGAAAGGATCGAAGGAAAAGAGAAAATCATGAAGAGAATGTATGCATCACTCCCCCTGTACTTAGGATAAAAGAACCCTAAGTATATGCAACAACAAGAGTGATGAAGCGGAACGAAGAAAGAACAATGGTCTCGTCCACCCCCTATAATTAAGAAAAATGCGTCCTAAGCAAGGTTACACGCAGAAATGGGGTGGATGAGAGAAACAGTGGATGGACAGAGGAAAAACAAAAAAGAATGTACAAAGAGATGGATGTACAGGTGAAGATTGTACAAAGATCAAGAAGGAAGAAAGCAGAACATCTTGCGGGATCGTTGAGGAATGGATCTGACAAGGTGCAGGTCGATATCAGGGTCCTCAACAAACACAAACTGATCAGGATCGACCTGATGAAGATCCTCAGCAATCCTAAGGTGAGAAGGCATGGACGGGTCAGTGGAAGAAGTGTGGCTAGGCCCGGACTAGGGTGTCTCGCAGATATCAAAGTGAAAAGGCTCGAACTCATCAATGGAAGTAAACAGGTCATGTCCAGTCTAGCGAGTCTCTAAGTCATCATCAAAAGGTCCGAATTCATTGATGAAAGCAATAAGATTAAATTCAACCTATGAAGTCTCTCCTAAATCTTCCCTCTGCTCAAATTTGTCTATCATGTAAATCCCATGGATGTCATCGACACATCGCCAATCACAGGAAGAGGGAACTCTAAGGTCTAGTGATAAATACTCATTCCATCATCTTTATTCATTTATTTTAGCTTAAAATCCTTTTTAAAAGACCTATAAATTCACTAATTTCATTCTTTTACTAACTCTAACTCTTGTGTAAATATTTTATATTTATCACTATTTTAACCTCAAATAAAGAAATAAAGGAAAAATAAAGAAAATAAAAGACTGTATATATTTAATAAATACGGGTTGAATCAAACCCTGAGATAAGGTTAAGACTTAACATGATCGAGAAGGAATAAAGTAGGGAGAGATAAGGCCTAACTACCAGAAAAATCTAGAAAATCAATTTGCCACATGTATATATTCATAACCTGCACAATATTGTCTATATTACACATTCTTTCATTATTTCATTCATTACCACATCCTTTGTAAATAACAATTATTTCTTCTTGAAATTTGAGAATAAAAGTCTTTTGTAAATAATAAAAATATTTTCAATAAAAAACTTGTATATATATATTGAGTAAATAACAACAATCTCCAAAAACCACAAAGTAAAAGAATTTCAAGATCAATATCTACTCCACCAAAACTCCAAATTCATCAAACTCACTTTCATTGTATTCCAAATTAAATTATCTTTTAAGATGAAGATGATTTCATAAAATTCTAAGTTAAGGTGTGAAATATGGCCAATTGGGGTACTTTTGTATATTATACCTATGTATACTATCTATATTATGTAATTATTTATTTTCTTGTGCATATTTATGAATTGTATTTTTAATTAATTGTAAATATTATACTTAACTTATATAAAATACGAATAAAAATCACAAAATCAAAAATCAACAAAAATAAAATCATGTATATATTGTATATGTACCTTGTATATATTGTACTTATACCCTTTTAATCAACCAAATAAACTAATTCTTAAAAATTAAATAAAATTACCATTAAAACCCTTGCAGAATAATGCAACTAAATACACTATTAAATCAGGTATATATTTATGTAAATAATTAATTAAAAATCAGAACCTTGTACATATAAGTATACATACCTATAAATAACACCTTATATTTATTTTAACCTTTGTATATACATTATTTAATAAAGTAAAAATCACTAAAATTAACTTTAATTTATTCTTAATATTTTTATTTACATTATGTAATTAAATATATTCATTTTCAATTTTCAATTGATTTATTTAACTTTTTTTGTATTTTTGTCGTTATCCCTACTTTGTCCGCATCCTTGGCGCACTCTGATTAGCAAAACTCGGGTATGTTGGCCCAGGTCAACACCCTAGTCTCCGCTACCCGTCTGCTGATCTCGTGCTCCATCATTCTTCTCACATTTTCCCCATGCGCATCTTCCATTAACTGCTCTCACTCCCTTCACTGTTTTCGCTCATTCAATCCTCTTGCTGGCCAGCCTGACCATTCCACCAAATTCTCCTAGATCACTGCCCATTTTGAAGTTCAAAATGCGTTGGAGTTCATCCTATAAATAACCATCTCCCATCTTCGGCGAGCGTTTGAACTAACTTCAGCCCATTTTCTCCCTTAGTTTGAGTTCTCGCGAGTTGATCAATGATAGAGGTCGACTGCCTTCAAGCAAGAGTGTGAGAATTTGAGCAAGACTCGTGATCCAACTACATCGTTGGAGCCCTCCGCCGCATGTTCTGCCTCTCCTCCTTCAGTCACAGATCGAGGCGATTTCACCCTTCTCTTCCATTCCGTAGGTAACTTAGGTAATCTATCTTTGCTTCAGTCTTTCTTTTTTGTTTGGATTTTGTCCAAATCACCTAGATCAGGTCTTCATATTCAACCTCTGTTCTGTACGATCAGAGGAGCTTCGATCATCCAAATCAGTCCCTGACCTCGCCAAGACATCCACCGTGCCTTTCTCCAGCCTTCCACCCTCTGCCAACCTCCCGTTCTTCACAGATTTGGAGTTAGACTCCTTGTCTGACCATTTTCGCCAGAGTCCCCTTCCAGTCACCTTCTCTGTGTGTTTTTGACTTAACATTTGGCCAAAGACTCTTTCTCTAAGCATAGGCTTCCACTTGCAGGTCTCAAAACATGACTTAGAGCAAGGAGCGGGATCTGGGGGATTCACTTGCAGCCGAACCTTCTTTAACCCCCAGATTCATGTTTGCAGATCGTTGAGCTCCATTGCCTCCTCTGATTGACAAAGAATGATCCCAGGGAGCTGTAGCACTTATCAGTAAAGGATTTGGGCAAGCAACGACCGAGATTACCTCGATCGAAGTTCGGCGGATTCCTCCTTCATCCCAGTTCCTCCAGGGCCTCTCTACATCGGATAATCAAGAACGAGCTGCCCAGTTTTCATCTTGATCGTCCATTCTGCCCCAATTATTTGCCATAGATCGAAGCTCCAGATCTGATCAACGCCCTTCTCTCCAAATCCATTCTCCACCGTTGGATCAGAACATCAACGCATCAGAGTCGCCCGAAGTTCCACATCATTTTAAGGGTACTAATTAATATATGCCCTTACCTTTCTTTTATTTTCAAATAAGTCCCCAGTGGACACGTGTCTATACTTTATTCTTTGGATATTTGCACTTTTATTCTTCACTTTTATTTTTGTTGCATATTAGTCATGGTTGTACTACAACGCGTGCATAACACTTGATGTTTGGGTAATTTTTAATATATAGTTTGCAATTTTGAGTTAATGTTTGGACCTTGAAATTAAATTAATTGCATAGTGGTCCTATCGAGCGAGGCGCACGTGCCCGTGCATGTGTTTTGTTGGTAAATTTAAATATTTTCCCGCTTCTTTTTTATTCGTTATTATTCAATATGCAAACTTTAAATATTTGCATTTAAGTCCTTGTGAGTCTACATTTAACTTGCATCTTAAAAATCAAATAAAAATGTTCAAAACACCTTAGAAAATTCCACAAAAAAATCATATAAGTTCCTATTACATCCATCTTACATTCATAAATTATGTTTTGCATTTGATTATTTTTGTTATTTATCAAAATTCAAAATTATCATAAAAATTTCCTGTTTGCTTTTAAAAATCAATAAAAATATAAAAAAATGCATAAAAATTCTAATTATTGTGTGATTCTTTTGATTATTTTAATTTCTATCAAAATTTAGCACTTTTATTCTCCATAAAAAATATAAAAAGCATACAACTCTTAAAAATATTAAAAAATCATATAAATTCATTTTAGAAAATATCATAAAACCGCTCTCTGAAAATATGAAAATTTCCCTTTCATTCTATATATATTTCATCTATTTTTGACCTTATTTCTTATTTCAAAAATCAAATAACATCCATTTTATTTTCTGTTTAGTTTATTCCATGTTTTTGATTTATTTAAATACTTTAAAAAATGTGAAAAATTCTAGAAAAATGCCAAAAACTTTTGAAAATAATGAAAACTCCAAGATATTGTTGCTTAATATTCTGGTTATTTTTGATATAATTTAAAAAATACAAAAAAGAGGTTTAGTGTTGTGTTTTTATTTTTTTCTTTTTATTCCATTATTTTTAATAATAATAAAAAATACTTTATAAAATATAAAAAATAAAAAATATTAAAAAACTCAACTAAATGAAAAATAAAATTAAAATCCATAAAACTTACAAAATTCAAAAACACAAAAACCAAGCATAGTGTGCATTGAAATTCCTTCATTCTTTTATTGATTTTTCATTGCATAGAATAACCCTCAGGATTTTTGTAGCTTCCATGAGTTTGATCCTGTTAGCTATAAAGGTAAATTAAATAGCCATTTCTCTTGCTACATTTTCTTTATTTGTTTATAATTAAGATTTGATTAAATTTTTTTGAGGGATTTTTAGGGTTGCAACGATATTGAACATAAATTCTTAATAACTAAAACCCCTATTTTCCTTGCTCAACAAATGATGTCGTTGTTGGGAAGGCACGAAGAGGGTAGTTAGGTTTTTCTTATGACCTACTATTCTGGGTTGTTTATACTTGTTTTTCTTCCTTATTTTGTATATATTTTCTTGCATTCATTTCATTGTTCATATTTACTTCATTTATTCCCATTATCTTTGCTCGTATTTATATAGTTATATCTCTTACACATTCTTGTGTTTCCTCTTTCTTGCGAGGGCCTGACATGCGAGGGCAGCATTCTTAGGAGCGCATATGCACTTAAGCGAAGCGGAGGCGAATTGATTGTTCACTGAGTCGCAGGAGAGTATAAGAGGAGGAGAATAAGATTTGGAGGAGACCAGTCAGTTGGAGCACTTTGCATAGACAAATGCTGATTTATTTTAGCATTTTATTCGTTCATAGCTCTTGTATAATGGACACTATATATCTTGTGTACGGGGTCTATTTCACCAAGTACCCATGCACTTGGGGGACCTCATCAATTTTGTTTTCATCATCTTCTTTTTCTTTGTTTTACGCAGTTTTATGTGCTTGAGCCATTGGTAATATGCTTTATTAACTTGCTTGAGCTTGGTAATCAATTAGATCCAAAGCCATAAATAAGAATTTCTGCACCTATTGATTAGAGCATAATTTGGACTTAGTAAAATTAATTGGTTCTTGCCCGCTAAAAGTGTTGGACATGCGAGACCATAACAAGCCATAATGCAATAAATGTTATTGCAAATATCATTCCCTGATCTGAACTGAAGAATAACTAATTTGCATAATATGCCCCTTAGTACAATTTGGGTAATGTACCATGGCTATCTTAATAATCATACACCTATTGATTCAATAATTGAATCATAGAGGCCGGTGCTTCGATGAATATCTAAAGAGTTAGATTGCGGACTCATCAAGAACCATCAAATGATTATTAAGAGAGGATCTCCACCCTGAGAAGGAGATGGCAATCCTTTCTCAGGCTAACATCTGACCGACCTCTTGATGAAAGTCCACTACATAGGAATAGAGATTCAGATGTGTCAGATTAGTTAGTTCAATGAGATCGAGATAACAAAAGACCTATGTCGTATGCTGTCATGATATAGGCACGCATCCTCTGACTGGAGATAGATGTGTTACTATATGTCTGAGTATGTACATTTGGCAGACCAATAGGTTGACGACTAACCGTGGTTTATGCACCAGTGTGCTGGTGTGCATGCAAAGGCATATGAGTAATACGATCTCTCAAAGGGATCATACATGTTCATTTACTGAATCGGAAGACATGAGCGCACTCATGAGATATTGGGAAGAATCAAATTCCGTACACGGTCGTCTCGCTCTGGCAGCTTGACTGAATTTGTTGGTTTGATATATGCTTTTGGAAAGTATATGATCAACAATTGGGTATGATATAAGCTTTTGGAAAGTATATGATTGACACCAACTCCCAATAGTCAAATGAGATACTTAATGATAAATCCCTGAAGTAGACAATGTAAAATTGATCTAATTCTTCGGGTTTATTCTGGGTCTTCCAGTATGCAGGATGTACATGTATTAGGAATACCTGAGGGTGATGTGATCATAAATGATTGTATAACCATGACGATTCCAGTCCAAGGAAATGATGAAACAGGTCTGAATTTTAGTGTCTCCTCTCATAGAGAAGTAATCTGATCGTAGCTCAAAAGTTGGACTTTGATCTAAATGTGATCTAGATACAATGGGAAAATTATATTTGCGATCTTGATTTAATCAAGCATCTATGAGAGGTCCGCAAGATCTGGATTTGATCTCAATATCCAAGTCACTATACATGGAACAATATAATCGCCCTGTCCTTATCTCCAAGTATCCACGGAGAAAGCACATTATCCTTGAAAGAGTTCAAGGATAATTTCATTGTTGATATATTATCCAAGAATTGAGAAAATTGATAATTAAATGTGATTTGATTATCATGAATAATATGAATTTGATTCATATTATAAGGAAAGTTATCTAAGACAATTAAATGTAATTTAATTATCAAAGATGTGAATAGTGTGAATGTGATTCATATTATTTGGGCACATGAGAATAGAGATCCAAGATGATTAAATGTGATTTATTTATCATGGATATGAATAATGTGAATAACACTATCCATATTAATATAAATATATTGTAAGTGTGATTTATAATATATAAGAGAGAGCCTATTGTAATTTATATTTGTTGATTAATTATTGGTTTGAATTGGATTCACATTGGATAATTAATTGAAAATATAATTTACATTTTATTTTGGGATGTGAATGTGATTCACATTTTTCCAATGGCATGATTGTGATATTCACAAGATAATTATGAAATATTTTTTGTGAAGTAATTTACAACAAGTGCTGTAATTTTGGAGATATCATGAGATAATGAGATCTCATGGGATATTGAGGAGATAGATCATCCCCCCTTTTTAGGGAATAAGGTCAATCTTCTCATTATCTCCAAGATTAATTACTTAGATTGATTTGAAATTAATTATATTGATTTATTGATATATATATTAATTTAGTTTAAATGATTATTGTTGTGTTTTTACAACAACATCATGGCCACTGAAAGAAACACAAATCAATCTCATCCCTTGATTTTGTGTTGTCCATGGATTGAGATTCATGGATCTCAAAATGCTATATAAGAAGAGGTACCCCTTTCTCTTCAAGAGACATCAAATTATTGCTCTCTTCCTCTCTCTCTTCATGCCAAGTCTCTCTCCCTCTCTCTCGTTGTGGCCGTCCACCACGGAGCCCTAGAGAGAATCGCCATTACCGCAACATCGTCATTATGCTGCCGGATTGTTTTCTCTTAGATCTTCATCTCCTTCGTTATGCCTCTCTCGTGCTGAAGACGTCGGATCTCATGTGACGAGATCAGGAGATTTGTCGCTTGGATTGTCAACATGGATTGCGAGGAGCACCCGTGTCGTCAATGCGCTCATAAGCATGTCTTCCATTGGATCAGACTTGAGACAAGAGATCTCTTCATTTAGAGACTCGATCGTAACCACGCTTCAAGAGATAACCTTAATACCTAATTGTGGTTTATATGAAATGATCCTAGAAGTGTTCTTAGATCATGTGGTTTCATCACTTGAAACTTTTTAAATACCGCTACCTCGAGCGACTAGTATGACTAGTCACTCCCGATCGCATACGATGCCCAGATCTTGCTTGAGAAATAATGGTAAATATATCTCTTACATTAAAAGTGATTAAGGGAATGAATTTTCAATATTGACAAGGAAAGGCAATTTTGATATAAAAAATCCTAAATCAATGTAATATATATGCAAATTTCTTAATAACCAGTAAAATATCATGGATTGGATCCATGATCAACATATTGTACTTACAGTTGGACACATAATGTATGTGGTTGCAATGTGCATGTTTCCTCATAATAACGAGGAATGACAATTAAATAGACAATAAGTATACAACCCTAGGGTTTGTATGTCTCTATAGTCTTGATCTCTCGTCAAATGTACTTTGGAAGTGACATGTTGATGATGATCGCAATTGTCAAATAATCCTTATAAAAATCTAAGAAGATGTTTTGGCATACATATGTGCTCTCGATATTTAATCATGAATGACATGGTTCACTGCATCATGCAGGATGGTGTCTCTATAAGAGATGATGTATTCAAAATGTTTGAGTACCGACATGAACCAAAGTCTTAAAGAGTTAAGATGTATGTAGGTATGACGAGTATCATCATTCTACTATCTATACTCAAGTCATTCATGAAGCTTCACAATATTCATATTGTATGAATTGAAACATGTATAAATGTCGAAATACTCATATTGAAATCTTTTGAATTCAACATAAGAGATCCTTTGTCTTAAGCAATGGTTGTTTATAGATGAAAGGAGCGTAGTAGAAGCATGGGTCAGACCCAAGTTAGAAGGAAAGTCAAATAATTGACTGTACTTCTATGGTTTCCACACATATGACATCCAAAGAGTTGGATAATTGCCAATACTGTAATAAGCCGATGTACTGATAGTGTGACTATCTAGACTATCTAGGATCCTTAGAGAAGGACTCGGATAGTACATCAAAATAATCTACATTTAATCATTGAAATTGACTTTCTTATTGGATAACATTTAAACTCTAATCATTGTATCTCATTCTTCTAATAACATTTACAATTGGTTGCATATATATTAAAAGCCTAGAAAATTTGATCTTAAGGTTTAATAGTCATCCACATGGATAGTGGTGCAATTGTTGCAATAACCTCTACTGGATACATAGGCTTTATATTTTCAGTGGGAGAGCCCTTAGTCTTAGAGAATGTCTCTATGACCAAGATATTAGAATACACTCATTGTTTATTTCTAAATGTTGGAAATAAATATGAATTCTGGAATAGACCTATCATAAAGAGTTATGATGGATATATTTCAAATAGTAGTCTAACATTTGGAGGACTCTACTAAATTAGAAAATTAATGAATAAGTCACTAACATTTCAAATACTAAAATTAAACCATAACAAGATCAATAGGAGGATGAAGATCATGTGACAATGATCTAACATCAAATCTTGGACATATGTCTATTGTTGATATCAACGGACTAGTAAGAGATGAAGCTTTAGAATGTCTGGAATTTCAAATCTTACATACTTGCAAATATTGTATTCAAAAGTAAAAATGTCGAATGCACCCTTCTCTGGTTATGGTGTTAGATGCCGAGGTATTCAAGATCTCATACATATTGATGTATGTGGATCATCTATATCAATATAAACATTAATGATATGGAGTATCCATTGATGATTATTTATGATATGAGATTTCTTCCCTTCACCTTAGAAACCTTTGAAATGTTCAATGATTTCATAATTTTAGTTTAAAACCAAAGTCTGAAGGAAGATGAAATGAATTTGATCTAATCAAGGTAGCTTACACCTATTAGATGAATTCAAGGAATACCTTATGGAGACAGGAATATCATTCCTATCTCACTCCTCTTAATACACCTTAACTCAATAGAGTTGTATGGAGATACAACTGGATAATGTGTGACATGATTTGATCAACGATGAATCTTAGCATAACTACCTCTTAGTTTCCAAGGTATATATGTAGTTGATACTACATTATATATCCTTAATAAGGTTCCATGCTAGTAAGATGGAACCATGCACCAGAGAGTGCTACTTCATTAGGAAAATAAAGGATTGTATTGGATTCCTACTTTATGACCTTGAGATTCTTAGAAGTTTTCATCTCCAAGGATATGATTCTTAGAGGATGACTCTCTTGAGAATCAAGATGAAAATGAAGTGAAGGAACTCATTTAATATTGAGAAGATAATGAGGCTCCTGATATTGGAAACTAAAAGGAAAATTAAATATGAAACACTAATACCTCTTCAAATGAGTTTCAGGATGGATCCATGTGTCAGTTACGTCTGACATTGATCGAAATTCATATGATGAAGCTTCTGAAGATCATAACATGGAAAGGTGGATGTTAGCAATAAAGTCTAAAGTAGACTTCACATACAAGTGTTGTATATGGACCCTCTAGGATCCACCTCTAAGGGTTGGACCCGTTAGGTGTAAATGGATCTTCAAGAGAAAGAGGGAACCTGATGAGAAGGTAGAGACCTTCAAAGCACGGCTCATAACCATGAGCTACACACTGAAGAGAAGACATTGCTTGCGATGAGACTTGCTCTTCAGTGACCATGCTTAAACCCCTCAGAATATTGCTAACTATAGTTACACAACCTGACTACGACATCTTCAAGATGTGAGTCAAGATTGCATTCCTCTATGAATACCTCTCCGAGGATATTCACATGAAATAGACCCAGGACTTCGTAGTTGAGGAAAGTAAGATGTGCAAGCTGAGGAACTCCATCTATGGACTCAAATAAGCTTCTTGTAGTTGGAACACTAGATTTGATGAAATTATAAATGTTATGATTTCAGATAGAATCTTGATGAGCCATGTGAAGCTTAGTGGGAGTGTCTTTGTGTTCATCGTGCTAAATCTAGATAATATCCTAATCATTTGTAATGATATAAGGATGATAATAAGTGTTTTATAATCTGGTTGTTCGATAACTTGAGATGAGATTTCAATGATACCTCTTAGATCTTAGTTCTAAAGTTGTTCAGAAGCAAAGAGAAGAGGGTATTGGGACCGTCACATTAGTGGTACAACTTGGACATGTTCCTGTAAATCCTTGAACTTAGCATCTCTCGGATCCTATATCATAAGATCCGGCTCATCAAGAGGAAACCAACGGAATTTATTTTGTGTGAATCAGACTTCGTTTTGATTTCTTATGATTTTCGGAAGAAAGAGGATTAAAACATCATTAACCCATAATTACTGTCATTAAGACTAATTAAGCATGATTAAAGAAACTAATAATGAATTGAAAATTGCTAATGACTATTAGTGAACACTAATCAATAGTTAACAAAAGATAAGCGTAAGCCGCGAAAGATAAATCACGATTAGCATTAATTAAGCGTCATTAGCGAATCTAGAGTCCTCTGAAATGTTCTAACTTAAGCCCTAAGTTACAGATAAGCTTTGGCCAATACCATGGGCCAAAATAATGGGCTGATAACCGCGGTTAAGGGCTAAACAATGGTTTACTAACCACGGTTAGCGGTTTTCTGGAGCCTATAAATACCCCCTACCCATTCATTCTCTACGATTTCCACTACCACCACCCCAAGGGCTAGGGTTGTGAGGTCGGGAGGAGGGGTGGGAAGCGGGGAAGGAGCGCTAGAGAAGGCTGTTGGGAGAATGAGGAGGAGGAAGGTATGATCGTCTCTACTTTGCTTCATAAGTTAGGTTTTCGATTCATATTCTTTTTCCAAGCTTTATTTTCGATTCATCTTTCTTTACTATTCTTTTTCTGTTGTGATTCAGGGAGAAATCTGTATAACACCCTACTTAGGTATGGGCAGCTATACACGTCGGTGAACCCTGTGATTCGTCACACTTTCACTCACCTAAGACGCATGATGTCTACCGATTCTTTATTGCTTATTGTTCTATTCTTTCTTTTCCATTTTTATAGTTATTTTGATGGAGAAATCTGTGTAATACCCTACTTAGGTGCGGGCGGCTATGCCCGCCAGTGAACCATGTGATTCGTCACACATTCACTCACCTAAGACGCGTGGTGTCTACCGATTCTTCATCTCTTGTTGTTTGAGTATATTCTTTCAGTTTCATTATTGTTTTCCTCTCAATGATTTTAGAGAGGAAACTCTTTCTGTTTTTCTTTTGAAATATGTCCTGATATAAGGGGAAACCCCGTATAAGTGGAAGCTCTGCTGAAATTTCAAGAGAAAATATGTTCTTCGCGTTCTTCGTGTTCTTTGTGTGTTCTTCGTGTTCTTCATTTGTTCTTCACGTTCTTGGCACGTTCTTAGCGTGTTTGATACGAAAATGAAATTCGATCGTTTCAGTAGCTATAAATCATCCTGTTGAAAAAGAATCACGATAAAGCACTATATACGAGAGAGAGCTCAATTAGTAATGAAATCCTTCCTTTTGCTGTTGCATTTTCATACGAGATTACTGAAATTCCTGATTTTATGTTCTTCACTATAAGGAACCCTAATTTGGCTATTTTTGAGAAAGTATGAAAAGTTGCTTTGTGATTTCCACTAAAATAATGTTTAAGCATCGAATGGATGCAACGGTTTGGAAAGTTAGGGTTTGGAAGTTAAAAAGAGCATAAATAGAGTATATAAATGTATGAATTAACATATGTGTAAGTCTATACTCAGTATTTATGGTTACACTAATCTAAGGCTTAACGGAGCAATTACATCATGGGAATTGATGTGTTTTGAGTTGGATCCTATTTCTGAATGTTAGTGTACGAACAGCTGTACGAACTCGCCCCATGCGAGATTCAACTGGGAGAGGGAGGAGTTCCGATGCTTCGATGAAGGGTCTGGGGGTTCCGACAGTGCCGTGGAAGCTTTACGTATTGAATGGCCTTATTAGATGTGGTGGATGGATGGCGGATGAGCGGGGTGAAGGTGGTCTGGTTGGATCTGCTTCGCCTGAGCATAGGATGCTCCAGATGGCTATCTAAGTGCGTCCCAAACTACAGGGTATACTCAAGGCTCTAAGACCGAGCTTCGACCGGGGTTATTGTATAAGGAAAGCAAAGAAGGCGGCGATGGATGAGGGTTGACCTCCGGGGATAGTGGAGGTGGAGGTTTTGGCCTTAATCTTTCCCGAACAAGCAAGCCTAAGGATGATCAGATCGTGCTAGAGATGCAGGGTGAATATGCATGTTGATCGATGTGGACGGAGGGGAGTTAACGGAGCTCCGACCAGCTGGTCCAAGTAGCGAAATGACAATGGTGATTAAATGGAGAAATTGGAGAGAGATGAAAATGCGAGGAGTGAGAGAGATACCTGAAGACTCTAACGAGTTCAGAAGTTCCAGGGGAAGCGGAGAAGGGGGGTTATAGCGGCAACCTAGGTGTGGCTGGCCGAGGAGGATTCTTGCGGTGTCTCTCCGGCATTGCGACAAGCTACGCTCAAGCAGACCGCCAAACGATGCTCCACGGGCACCTCTGGGAAGCTGTCACCTTCCTGAATAGGATAGAGGTATGTGGTGGTGCGACGAACGAGCTGTCGCACTATGGAGGTGAGAGAAGACTACTTATGGGTTGTACAAGGATCCTAGAAGATCGGAACGTATCATAGAACCCTAGGCAGATCCGGTTGTGCCTAGGGATCCACGAGTATCATGGTCCGACGAGGCACGTACGATCCAACCCAGTTTGGAAGAGACAACGGTCCGATGTGGACCTATCAGAAATTTGGATTTACAAAAATCAAAGAAAATATGATTAAAAATAGTAAATGAATTTAAAATAAAAAGTTTATAAAATGAAAAATGTTTATTATTTTATAAACTATTTTTCTACGATTTTTAATTATTTTTATGAAAAATCAAATAATACATATAAAATATATAATATTATATACATGTATAATATACATGTGTATTATGTACTCGTATTTTTATTTTATTATTTTTACAAAAATAAATTTATTTTATATATTATTTATTTACAACATGATTATAAGACTATAAAATAATTTTATTTTATTTTTATAAATTATTTAAGGGTATAAATTAAATAGTGAATGTAGTATATATAAGTGTATTTTGTACAAAGGTTTGGTAATTTTATGTTTATTTTTATTTTATTTTTTTCCTATTTTTAGTTTATTTTTATATTATTTCGAATGTTATTTACAAGTGTATAAATAATTTTAATTTTTCAAAAATAAATAGATAGATATTATATACAATTATAGGTGATATGTATAGTACATGGTGGAACCTCTCTCTCTCTACTTATTTTCTTTTGCGATCAGATCAAGTCTTGACCTTCTATTAGGATTTACGTCACTCTATATTTATTCTAAATACAACATTCTTTTTCTTTTCTCTTTATTCTTTTATTTTTTTAAAAAACATGCTAATTACAAGATATTAACAAATGCATGCAGGAAGCTAAGTTATTGTATTTACAAGTATTTGCAGGTGTTTTTTTCTAAAAAAAGTGCTAAAATAAATGAATAAAGAATGAGAATCATAGATTCATCCTCCCCCTATACTTTACCTTTGCTAGTTCCTTAGCAAACACTAATTTGAAAAAGAAGTGAAAATAAAATAAAAAGAAAAGAAAAAAGAATCAAGGTTGATTATTGAACTTATCTTTATTAAATCGGAATATGGAGCTCGGTCAGACCTTTGGATTATTAGTTTGGCAGAACCTTATTGGTAGATAGGTTTGAGGCTCAACAACCTTTAAGTTCCACAATTCTATGGTCAAGACTCCTTAATAAACAAGGTCAGAACAAGTCTACATACACAAACTCTAATGACTATGCATCCTTCCATGTACTTTGTAAGTGATATGTAGCTCCCCACCTCAGAAACGACAAAGAAACAACCTCCCTCAACAAGGTAACTCTAATTCCCCAGTCTAGCCGCTCTTTCCACGAGGAACGGGGTATTCCCTTCTAAGTTCAAGTTCAACCAGCTCAAGAAGAGGGGAAAGAAGAGAATGGACCGTGACCAGTGTAGCCACGTATTTCTTGGAGCAAAGCCAGTGTAGCGAAGTCTCTAGTTGCAAGCTTCCATGAGATGAGAAGGTGGAATACATAAGCTTTGCTTATTTACTATATACACTCTGTCATGCATTTTATTTTCAATCAGGCATGCCACTTTTTGGAGTTTTTCTTGATTTTGCACATTATTTTTTATGATGTGCATATATACAACATATTTAAATGGTGCAGCATGTTCATAAGGGGTTTTTCCTCTTGAGTTAATAGACTATCCCTCTTTTGAAGTATTATTGCAACCCACAGACTCCTGTCTTTAGACATCAATGCCACTAGACTAGGTTGAGATGCACATCCCTCCCTAGATGAAGATGAGATGTTCTACCTAGAAGTACTACCCTCGCATGCTACCCAAGCCAAAGAATTCTGCCTCCTCACGACCTCATCTGTGTTGAGCTACGTGTAAGGTGCATGCAAGCCATTGTCTTTGAGAGTCATGCGTGCGTTGTTAATTGTTCTACTTAGGCTAATCAAGATGACATGTGAACATAGCCTAGTGGACTCAAAGAATTAAGTCACTAATGGACCTAAAAAATCATAACCCGAATTCCTATAAGGTTCCTCTAATGTTAAGTGGATTAAGGTCTTAACCAAGCTCCATTTTTCAATTTAATTCTAGAATAGTTTAAATGTCAACTATGATTTAGGAGAATATACAAGCAAATATGTACAAAACTCTTTTTTTTTGCAATTTTTCAAACCATGCAAATTTTTATGAAAATTTTTTGAATTGAAAAAGGAAAAAAGTTTTGCAAGAACATTTACAAACTTTCACAAAATAATTTTTGCAAACTTTTACTTTTCAAAACCTTTTGAAAAATTTTGTACTATATACATAATTTTGATACAAAAATATTTACAAACATTTTACAAGCAAAATATTTTTACAAACATTTGTACAAAATAGTTTTTACAAATGTCTATTTACAAACATTTATGTACAGGAAAAAATTTAAAATTTTTGTGATTTTTTGCCATGTTATTTATATACACATAGTACTCAAAGTACGAGTTATGGATAAAGTATATATACAATATATATGACACTCAACTATACTTAGCTCGAACTATGTCCTCAGAGTGATCAAATAGCGATGGAAGGAAGACATAACTCATGTTGAGTATTGGGAAGTGAAAAGAATGTTATACTACAACGATGTAATGAATAGAGGTCGATTATCCCCCTATACTTAGGATCAAGTAATACTAAGTATAGAAGTCTGTCCACAAGGGGAAAACCGATGGTTAGAATGTACATGTACTACCTCCTCTATACTTAGGGTAAAATATCACTAAGTATAGGCAATAAAACAGAGGTAATGCACTCAAAAATAAATAATCACAAGTATGATGCCCCCTCCTATACTTAGGGTAAAGCACAACCTAAGGATAGCATAATCATAAGATGAAGGTGGGGTATTAGACAAAAAGAATGAATGATATGGCCAATTGGATCTATACAGCTGTGAAAGAAAAGTGATAATCATGCATGAGATGCAAATGATATGAGTTAAAGACCACATCTGCAAAATGAATATGGGCAACGTCAACGATCAACGGATCATTATCAAGATATGGCTTCAGGCGTTGACCGTTAACCTGAAAGGTAGAATCAGATGACAATTCAGATATGTCGATGCTTCCGTTGTTGTACACCTTTCTAACCAAGTATGGTCCCTTCCATTTGCTTTGTAATTTCCTTGGAAATAATCTTAACCTAGCATCAAATAGCCATACTCTCTAGTTCGGCTCAAACTGTTTTTGGCTGATATGAGAATCATGCCATATCTTCACTTTCTCCTTATACTGTAGGCTACTCGAAAAGGTTGTATCTATCAACTCCTCTGGGGCTGACAACTCTACTTTCCTCTGATCTCCTATACTCTTGGGATCTAATAATAACTCAGTGACCGCCCAAAGTGACCTGTTCTTGATTTCCACAGGCAAGTGGCATGGTTTGCCATAAACAAGGCGAAAGGGAGATGTACCCAAAATTGTCTTGAAGGATTTTCGATATGCCCACAAGAACAAGTCCAAAAGCTGTGACCAATTCTTTTGGTCCAGGCGGACAACCTTCTACAACATCGTCTTGATCTCCCTGTTCGATACTTCAGCAAGACCATTGGTCTAAGGGTGATATGGAGTGGCAACTCGAAGGTCAATGCTGAACTCGTTAGCAAGGTCCCTTACCTTGTCACTGATAAAGTGAGTCCCCCCATATGATATCAAGATTCTAGGTACCCCGAACCATGAAATGATATTTTTCCTCATGAATCCGCATACGATTTTAGCATCTGCGGCTCGAGCGGGGATGTCCTCAACCCAACGACTCACATAATCTACAACAAGCAGAATGTACTCGAATCCCTGACTTTTAGGGATTGGACCCATGAAATCGATGCTCAATGCGTCAAAAACCTCACAGAAGTGAATGGGGTGCATTGGCATCATATCACTTTGTCCACAAGTGCCCATCCTCTGACAGTCAGTACACCTCCTCACGAATTCGTCAGAATCATTAAAGTGCGTAGGCCAACATAGGCCGAATTGGAGCACTTTCTGTGCCGTCCTCCTCCCAGAATGATGTCCTCCTACCTCAAGCTTGTGGCAGTATGTGAGGACACTATGGTGCTCCTCCTGAGGAATACACCGATGACAGACACTATCCCCCTTCATGATAAAGGTTGGGATCCTCCCAATGGTACGACTTGGCCTTCGCAAGGAAAGTCTCAAGTCGTTGTCTGGGCCAACCTTGTGGAACTTTCTTGGCGACAAGATAGTTCACAATGTCAGCATACCATGGAAGCTAGTTGATAACAAGAATCACCTCGTTTGGGAAGGTCTCTATAATAGGTGCAATATGATCAGAATCCTCAAGGTTCTCTAAATGGGTGAGGTGATCCGCCACCACATTCTGACTCCAAGCTTATCCTTAATCTCTATATCAAACTCATGGAGTAGAAGGAATGGTCAATATAGCTTTGGCATCTGTTTACTCCGGAAACCGCTGGTCTTAAGCTCCTCACAAGGCGGGAACTTAGTCGCTGAGTCGACCACACGAGATCCGGAATAAAACAACAATTAACCCACAATAAATATATGCAATGAATATCCAAAAAAAATGTGAGTTAAAATTTATTATAACTCTACATGCAAATGTGTATAGGTGTAAGTACAGGTAGAGGTCGAACACTGGGAGGCGAATGGTTGTATGTAATGTATCATTCATTTATTCAATCAATTGTGCATGTCCTTTTTTTGTTTTTGTGGGTTTTGGGTTTTGTAATTTTTTTTTATATTTTTGTTTTTATAATTTTAATTTTGATTTTATATTTTATACTTTTTTTTATTGTCTTTTCTTTTTATATTATTAATTATAAAAATCTATATAGTATATATATATAAAGAGATATATATATATATAAGAAGAGAGAGAGAGAAGTAATATAGAATATATATATATAAACATAAAAACTTAATATATAGACATATATTTTTTTTAATTTTTTTTTATTTTTTTTTATTTCTAATTTTTATGTATTTTTCAATTCAAAAATGTCCACAATATAGGACTAAATAAATAGCCGTATATAATTTGGGTCTTAAAAATATCAAATAATACCCAAAATTGCCCAAATTAATTTTCACATATTAAGAATAATATATAGATAATTATAAAAGAGAGAAATGTATTTTTAGGGTTTTTCATTTTCTGGACTCAATATATATATAAATATATCATATATCATTTTTTTGGAATTTTTCAAAAACATTTTCTAATTTTTTTGTATTTTCTAATTTGAACAGTACAAAAATGGCTTCTTTTTCATTTTTAATAATTAGGAAAAATGCAAAAAATGCAAACTAAAATATGGGCGTGAACAAGCATGGCATGGAGCATCTACCCTAATTTTTGTGGATTTTTAGAAGCCTAATAGGTATTTTTAATAAATAGATGAAGACACAAAAAGTAATTAAGCCTGGCAGGGGCATTTTTGCAAATAAAATAAACTCCAGGGGCACAGGTGCAAAAATACCTACCGGAATAAACATTTATTTTAATTTTTAGCACTAATTTACAATTACAAAACCCGCCAGGGGTTGCATGCAAAATACCCGCGCCTCACGTGGGACTACACGTGAGGTGCGGAGGGACCTAAACGTAAATAAATGTAAGTTCAAGGGTCCTTCAGCAAAATAAACATTTATTTTACAACTGACAATTTTATTTAATGGACTAAACATAAATATGCAAATCTACAGGGGGACTTGTGCAATTTTACCACCTCACGTGGGACTACACGTGAGGTGACGTGGACTGGACCCAAGTGCAATATGCAAACAATACAGGGGGTCATATGCAAAAGTTCCACATTATTTACAACGTTATATTTTATTTACAATATTAAAGATTAAATACAAAAATGGCAGGGGCTAGATATGCAATTTACCCCTAAAAGAGGCGCTATCCGACGGCTGATCTTCGTTCACTTGACACGTGGCGCCTCCACGTGCGCCGATGACGTTTCGCCGATGAATGGCTGAGATTAGATCACCGGGAGTGATCTGACGGTCATGGCATCGCATCATCGGACGACTGGCAATCGAACTGAACCTTCGTCTTCATCCAACGGCGGAGAGGTTGCGTGGAAGAACAGGGAAGAAGCCTCGCCGGGGCGAGCTTCTTCCTCCTCGATCTCGCTCCTCCGCCGGTCGTCGTCGCACCTGAAGGTCTCAATCGCTTCCTGGAAGGGTCTTCTACCTGCTGGAGCTGTTGGATCGGCCGGAGACAGCCTGGAGCGCAGCAGCGAGCTCGGGGAAGAAGGGCAGCTCCAGGTACCTCCGCCACGTCAAAAGAACGTCTCCTGGTGCTCTCCTTCGCACCTAACCTGCACAGGAAGGAAGTACGGCTCGAGGGCGTTCTCCTCGACCAGGGGTTTGAAGCTGTCAGCGTAAAATGGGGCGAGGTGGCGATGCTCCGGCGAAGTGGCAGAAGCAAGCATCGATTCGCAGATCGATGGAAGATCTGGTTGAACAAAGATGGCTGGGAGGTGGAGAAGGCGAATAGGCACGAGATGAGGGCGAAAGCGAGTCGGAAAACGGTCGGGAACACGGTGAAAAGCTCGCCGGAGTTGAGCTCCGGCGAACTTCGAAATCGAGATTCTACGCTAAACTAAGGATCTACATGCGAAACAAAATGCGAGAATGAAATGCATAAACGAAAAACTAAATAAAAATGATAAAAGCGCAGCTCTTAGACCTGGGGGCCTCCAGGGAGCAGGGTGGTCGCCGGAGCACCACCGCGTCAAAATTTCTCCGACCTCCGGCCAAGTCGAGGTGCTGGGTGAGTCCTCCTGTCACGAGGAACACACCAGGAGCTAGAACAGGGCGTTTTGGTGGAGTGAAAATGGCCAACTTTGGCCGGGAAGACGAAGGGTTTTATTTATAGACATTCCGAGGGACCCCCAATGACCGGCGATTATTGGAGTATCTACACTATGTACAATGGATCCAAGGTCACCGCGGGATTTGCGGATGATCAGAGAATAATATCTATGAAGTGATCGAAGGCGATGGATGACTGTGGCGAGCGGGAAAAAGGGAGGAAGTCGGGGAAAAGACCGTCCTCGTTACGTCAGACGGCTGGAGGTCGAGTTGACCTGCGGTCAACAGGCGCGACGCGCCCATTGGTCCACCTCAGCCGCTACACGCCAAAATAGGGATCCTTATTACAAAATGAATTATTTAACCTAGTAAATGATTTTATTAGATTTTACTTATAAAATAAAAAATGTTTATAAATTAATGTAGTATTTATTTATGATTTTTATTTATTTTTTTTGAAGTATTTTATTATGGTTTTATTAAAATAATGTGTATATGTATGTATTTTATATGTGTTTTTGTGTATTTTATTTTTAATTTGTTTATTTTATTTTATTATTTTATTTTCTTATTTTATGAATTTATAACTTATTTTTATGAGTATAAGGGTATTTTTGTTTGATTTTTAGGTATTCATTTACATTTTCAAATAAATATGTATATGTATATGTAAATATACTTATAGGTATTTTATCTGTATATTATATACATTTTATTTATTAAATGAACTTTATTAATTTTTATTATGGATTTGTATTTTTAATAAGATATATATAATATGTACATGATTACAAAAATATAAATGAATAAAGAATAAAAATCCCTTTTATTTATGTACATGAGGTAGTATAGGTATTTTGTCTATGTATTACATATAGACTTATTTTTATTTTACAAATTCTTTTTGGGTTTCCTTTTAATGTTAATATGCACATGATTTATATACATTATTTACAAGATTCTAAAAATATAAAAATAATAAATAGTAAATAAAATGAATATTTTAATCAGGTATTATGTACAAGAAGGGCCAAAAACCTAACTTCCACAGATGGACTCCAAAAATTATGAAACCAATTTTATAAAATAGTTTATGAAATGCTATATACAATTAAAGGTGAGTTTGGGTGATTTGGAGTTTTTATTTGTAAGATATGGGTCTGTGAAGTTGAGATTTTTGCTTTTTATTTTGTGTATAAAATGTACACTGTATATTATTTTCACATAAACTCAATTTTGTATTTTTATTTACATTATTATCTACAACTTTCATGTACAAAAGATTTTAATTTGATGAATAAATAATTCTTTACAAAATAGGTGTCAAAAATGCATAAATGAATGAATAAATAAATGAGGTATTTATTGTATTATTGGCCCTTATCTCCCCCTACTTTATTCCTTGTCGACCAATTCCATTCTGGCCTTGGTCTCGGGGTTAGGGTCATAAAATATTTGCAATATTTTATTCCTTTTTCTTTTCTTCTCTTTATTCTATAATTTTGGCATTAAAAACCTTATTTAATGTACAATAAATACAAGAAACAATGGATGCTATTATATACAAATTAATGCTATTTACATGCATTTGCTGGGGTTTTTAAGGCCAAAATGATAGAATAAAGGTGATGAAATGGAGATTCATCAGCATCCTTCTTTGCCATGAGGTATCAGATGGCGGTGTGGTATGTAAAGATAGTCACTCTAGATCCAAGAATATATGATCTGAACTTATCCAAAGAAAATACTACGGCTAGCATCTCCTTCTAAGTCACAATATAATTCTGTTGTGCGACATCCAAAGTCCGGCTAGCGTAGTGAATGACAAAAGGTAATATGTCCCTCCTCTGTCCTAGCATAACCCCTATGGCAAAATAAAAAGCATTCACCATGATCTCGAATGGGAAAGACCAATCAGGAGGCTGAAGGACAGGAGCCTGAACAATAAGTCCCTTGAGAGTCCCAAATGACAATAGACACTTATAATCTACAATGAACTCGGTGTCTTTCGTTAGCAAATCAGTGAGTGGTCAAGCAATTCGACTGAAATCCTGAATGAATCACCGGTAGAAACCGACATGCCCTAGAAAAGACTATAACTGTCACAAATTGGATAGTGGATTGAGTTTCTTGATGATATCCACCTTGGCCGAATCGACCACCATGCCCCTGTTGTAGATGATATGACCAAGGGCCATCCCTTTAGTCATTATGAAATGACTCTTCTCCAAAGATAAGACAAGGTTGATCTCTATGCAGCACTGAAGTACACGGTCTAGGGAGTCAAGACAAGCATCAAACCCATCATCATGGATCGAAAAGTCATCCATGAAGACCTCTAAACAACCACCCATCATGTATGAAAAGATGGAAAGCATGCACTTTTGGAATGTAGGTAGAGCATTACATAAACCAACGGACATCCATCTAAAAGCATTCGTCCCTAACGGACAGGTGAATGTCATTTTCTCCTGGTCTTCGAGTTCTATGGCCACCTGATTATGTCCAGAGTACCCATCAAGGAAACAAAAATGACTCTTCCCAACTAGCCTCTCGATAATCTGATCAATAAATTGCAGTGGGAAATGATCCTTCTTGGTGGCCTTATTCAATCGTTTGTAGTCCACACAGACCCTCCAAGAAGTGGGTACCTGGGTAGCTATCTCCTCTCCAGACTTGCTCAAAACTGTAGTGATACCAGTCTTCTTGGGTACCACATGTAATGGACTAACCCACTTGGAGTCGAAGATGGGATAGATAAAATCAACACTCCACCACTTGGATATTTCCTTCATGACCACATCTCAAAGATTCGAGTTCAGCCGTCGCTGGAACTCATGCAATGTCTTGGCGTCCTCTTTGAGATAAATGTGGTGAGAGCACAGGGTCGGACTTATCCCCTGGAGATCAGCTACACTCCATTCAATCTCCTTGTAGTTTCTTTCAAGAACCTCCATTAGACGAGACTCTTGCTCTCCAGTCAAATCCACTGAGATAATGACTTGGAACATTTTTAGATCACCCGCAAGTTATCTGTACCTCATATTCTGAGGCAAGGTATTCAGTTCTGGACAAATGGGAGCTGGTGAATCTAGCTTCTGAAATGTCTGAGTGATATCTACCAGATCTGCATATGAGAACTCTCGCTGCATCTGTGAATCTGACGAAGGCGGCCCTGCTGGTGTATCTGTAATCTGAACTGGCTCGCTCTTCACCCTAGCTGTCGACTATGAAGGAATCAGACATGGCAAATAATCACCAAATTCATCCCAATCAATGCTTGAATACGAGGGATCTGAATTGGAAGAACATGAAATATAATCTGCTTCGCTATCCTGACCACGATAATCAGCCTCAAATGTGTCTGGTGCCAAGAGTGTGCTCTCCAAACTCTCATCTTCCAAAATCTGTAAGTATGCAGTGTCTAAAGGTGTGACAAGAGCTCGTGATACGGGATCTGACCAAACTGCTTCATCATCTATGATTACAAAATCACACTCCTGGTGGACGTCTCGCTCTGCATCTATTATTTGCTCTGAATCACTCGACTGCTCGGAGCAAGCTGAATCTCTTGCTCTAGTCTCCTCGATCATCTCTATTTGTACACTTTCACCCTCGACTTGAAAGTATACATTCTCGCTATCATGATCAGACACCGCCTTGGCTGTGGCCAAGAATGGTCGTCCTAGGATGATGGGGGTATCAGTTACAGACCCAAGGATCTTCATTTCAATACAACAAAGTCCACAGAGAATTTCAGGTCCTGAATTGTGACGACCACATCCTTCAGTAACCCATTCAACATCTTGAAAGATCTATCAGCAAACTGAAGGACTGTCTTACTCCATCGGAGAGGGCTAAACTCAAATCGATCGAGTAAGGCAACCCGAAGAAGATTAATTGAAGAGCCGCTATCGAATAGGGTAGGATCAAACCGCTGCTCATGGATATAGCATCTGACATATGGAGCTCATGCATCAAGTCTCTTTTTCTGGCAATCGATTCTGAATAGCAAAGCAAGTGGCATGAGTAAGCACATGGATCTCTGCATTATGGTTCCTTCTCTTCCTGCATATGGTGGTCTTCTCTCTCAAGTTCTTCTGGAAGAGAGGGATGTGCTCTAGTGCCTCCTGTAGAGTCGGTTGTATCTGGAATCGATCAATCATCTACTGGTTGAACTCTAATTGGTGTCTCTTTTTTTAGTTTTCTTTTTGGGTCCCCTTTCCTTAGCGGAGTGCTTGAGGGAAGGGGATGGATGGACCCTCTCTGGAGAGATGAGGGCCAAGAATAGGTTCATGAGCATGTAGTAGACTAGAATACATACCAAGATTATCATGCAACACATATGAACTCACAGGGGATACAGAAACCTTTCCTTTATTCATATTTTTATTCTTTTTAATTTTTCCATTTTTTGTATTTTTATCCTAGGATACAAACTGAGGTAACACAACTGAAGGAAAATTGGTGGCATCAATACCACCCACAACATCTGGACTTGCAGCATCAACAATGTTCTCTGGCCAAGCATCTCTCAACAAGGTGGCATCAGCACCACTGTCTACATATGGAATTACGACGGCCTCAGTACCATCGGCTAGATAAACATCCTTGGTGGCTTCAGCACCATCGTCATCATCATCGTGAGCGGCATTAGCATCTTTACCATCCTCGTCTGGCGCTCCAGAATCTTTCTGTGGTCGTCGCTCAGATGAGGTGCCACCGGCTGGCATCCTACCACTCCTAAGTGTCACAAAGTCAACATCAAATACATAGGAAGAAATATCACCCAAATTATCATAGGAGTGGTAGTCTCTGTAAATTACACCTGCTCAGATTTTCTCTTCAGATTCTTCAGGTTAGGTTCAATCTGAGATGGTATGGCGGCCTTGCCCTTGATAATCTCCCTCACTTCCTACCAGAACTTGTCCATCTCTCGTCGAAAGGATGGCTGTTGGTCAGGAAGTAAGCAGGCGAGGTCATCAAGGGTTGGGTTCTCATACACAGGTGCATGAGAACTGGATGGGTTGCCTCGTGGGAAATGTGGCTGAGACTGTTGTTGTTGGTGCTGGTAGTGAGGAACTGGCTGGGAATACTGTTGAGGCTGCTTCTGTTGCCTCCACTACTATCCCTGATGATAGGGATAAGGACCCTGCTACTGGTACTGCTAGTGGAAGTGATAAGGCTGCTACTGCTGGCTAGCTTGGGGTGCCTGAGCTGGAGGATACTGTTGGGAAGAGGTAACTCCAGTAGACCATCTGAATCCAGGATTGTCACGACGAATCCCAGGGCTGAGGTTGGTACTGAGAGTACCAGATCTCGTTGACTTCCATCAACGGCTCCTGCTCGAGGTGTGGAGGGGGAAGGACTGCCAGGGGCTAATCCGACGTGTAGATCACCATCTGAGTGTCCGGAGATGGTGGTGGCTGCTGGTAGTGCTGCATCTGCTAGATTATCTCTTCCTAAATATTATAAACCTGGCGATACGTGGCAGATGGCTGGGTGGAGCTACTGCTGGGATCATCCCGTGACCTGAGACGGGGCTGAGAAGCCATCTATACCTCCTGCAGACACATGATCAGAGTCTTTAGGTCACTTAGTGTCTGTGCCAACTGATTAATCTGGTTCATGCCCTCGTACTACTTCTTCTCTATGATCTCGATGTGGTCCAGCTTCTCACTGATGATGCCAATGTCAGCGGCTGAGGATTCGACCTGTGCTGCTGTTGACGAAGTAGAAGGACCAAGATCGACATGTGCAGTCCACTGATAAGACACTGCCTGTGGGAGGGGCTTTCCCTGAGTGTAGACCCTAGTCTGGGACATCACCGTGTAGTTTTCTGCCATCTCCTTATAGATGACCCAGACCTAGTCCTCATCCTTGGCAAAATAGGATCCTCCACATGGAGCGTTCACTAGCCCCTGCAGCTCTGGTGTCATCCCACAAAAGAAACTCTGCACAAGGTTGGGCTTGGATATCTCGTGATGTGGACACCAGTCAATAAGCTCTTTGAATTGATCCCAAGCCTCGTGGAACTGCTCGTTCAGGATCATGGTTAAATTATTGATCATGGCTCACGCTGTGTTGGTCCAGTCGAGTGGATAGTACTTGTTCAAGTACTCGATCCAGAGCTGCTCCCAAGTAGTGACATACCTCACCAAATGCTTCATCCAATAGGCTGCTCTGTTGACAAGGGAAAACGTGAAGGCAATCATCTTGATAGTGTTTTCATCCATAAATCTATCACGGACAGTGCTGCAGATCATCTTAAATTCCTATAGATGGAGGTGAGGCTCCTCGGTTGCTAGCCCATGGAAATTGGGAAATAGTTGGATGGTCTGAGGACAAAGCGTGAAATCATCAAGTACCTATGGAAGCTGGATCCATCTGTGGGTGAGGGTTGCACAAGGGTTGTACAAATGCCTCATCGTACTTGGTGGCCTGGCTGGATCCTGCGGCTCCTTAGGTCGTCCGTCTCCCCCACCCTCCTGACATGGTATCTCTCCATCGGCTGGTCTCTGTGGATCTGCTCTACCAGCTCGCATTTGCGTCAGCTCTCATCTCACCTCAGCCATGAATGCTCCCAGGTCCCCGATCTGTCTCTGCATGGTCTCCAGGGAATCAAGCAACGTGTTGTTCATGGCTTCCTGGTCCAAAACATAGTAAGAAGTATGTAGTTTCTCATCAGTGCGGTTCTCGCTGCTGGCCATGTCTTGGGTCTTTGCAAAGGAAAAAGACCTCAACTCAAGTTCCATCAAGTGAACAAATAACTCTGCTGGCCTCTACTATGGCACCTCAGGAATGTGAGAAGGGTGGTCAAGGGGGGTCAGGGTGGTAGTGAACTCAGGTTCAAAGAGTGGGTCTGGGCTCTCTGAAGCTACCCTAGATGAATGGAGAGGAGTGCTCGAAAGCGGTACTGCCAAAGGTAGCCTAAGGGACCTCCTTTCCATCATCATGATGTGGGGATTTATGAGGATTGGATCTGGAATGCAAACAAGATGGGAAGTCAAGCCCCTTTATCACCCACTCAACACTCGAGCTGATGACCGTGAAAGATCGGTCATTATTCTTATCAATTTTTATTAAGGTGACAGATCAATCTATCAGAGTGATTAAGCAAGCTGTTAGGAGCCCAATACTCTCAATAGACTGGCCGAATCTCACAACTAGTTTTTCCCTGCCAGTATGGGTGTGGACTGTTTACTGGATACCCAATCTACCCAATCTGCTAAGGAAGTCCTGGATCGATTACTGGCTACTCGATGAAATCCTCACTGGAGAACAACTAACCACAAGACCAGTAGTCTGAAGAAAGATCATACGTGGCTCTACCTAGTGTGCGGGTCACTGTCTCATTGCAGATAAATCAACCAGTGAGGGGGTGACTCTCCCCGGAACAAAGATTTTAGGTGAAGTGTGTTTTAGTGTCAAGTTTGCATTCGCGGTCCCAATTTTATTTTGTTGTCACCTTTTTAGGTATTTTTCCGAATAAGACAATGCCTAACAAATTTTCTGATTTCCTTTGTTATTTTAAGTCCAACAAAACAGGGGGAGGAATTCAGAAAAACTGATGCATGATCAAACACAATGATGCATGCAAAGATAGAAATGTGTACTAGACTCCAGCACTCTACATGAAAGGTGATCCACGTATAAAAGTAAAGACATGAAATAAACTATCTATATGATGCACGAGGAAATCGTCCTTAGACGAGCGCCTTCTATTAATCGTGAAGAACAAGTAGCTAACTATCTGGAAGAGAGACCGCAGTCCAGTCTTCGATGCTAATTGGTGTCCACCACAATGGGTCCTGCCAGCACTGTATACATCCTCTCTCGGCACGTGGTCTCTGGCCCCAATAGATTAGCTATTTCAAATTTATTTTAGCTAAGTCCAATTACGATCTATAGGAACAAATAAGCAATTAGGTGTGGGGACCTTAGCTAATTACGTCACAATCAATAAAAATTCCTAAGTCTAAAGGCTAAAACCTTGAATCAAATAGAAAAAAAGCGATAAATCTAAACCATGAAAAACCATAGTGAGGTCCCCCGAGTACACCAGTACTCGGCTAAACAGAACCCAAAGTCTAAGTATCCAAAGAGTGTCTGAGAGTCTATTTATTACAATAATAAAATGTTTCTGCAAAAAAATATCTATCTAATATAACTAAATCCCCATGCTCTTCTACTCCTCATCAGGTACGGGTTCCTCCAACAAAAAGATCACAGGGCTGAGAATGGCCGCGGAAATGTGCGACCAAGATTGAAAGGGTAGCGGGCAATCAGACGGTTCCTGATGGAGGGTGCGTGGAAGAAAGAAAAGCGGGCCACGTGCTCAACCAGAAAGAGCCACATGGCCTAATCAGGTTATTCCAGAATAAAAACTCGAAAAAGGTGGAGAAAATTGATGAATTTGGAAAAAAACTCGAAACATGAAAGTTGCAGATCTCGATGAGATCTATAAGTTTCATGTTGACCAAAAACAGAAACGAGGTCAAAAGAAGGGAGAAATATTTTTGTGAGCATTTTTAAGGGTATAAAAACACTATGACTTTCGATTTTGTTATTTTTTTTGTAATTTTAATTTATTCCATGACTCAGATATATACAATGATTTATCTGGTTTTTATTGACACTAATTTAAGATGGGGGGTTAATATCTGCAAATTAAATGATGAAACTGAGTTTCATCACCCCCCTATACTTAAACTATGCTCGTCCCCGAGCATCTAAAAAATGAATGGGTTGGATTAACCCCCATTTGTGAATGTGCGTATAGGATCTGATCCGTTCAAGAACTCCCAATTTTAAAGATTCAAAATCTCAAAGCTCAACCTATCCTTTATCAAGAAGTATCCAATTTCTCTAATTTTCCTAACTCTCTCTATATCGTATAAAATAAGGATATGAAATTAAATGTTGACCGCGATCATGAGAGTAGAATCACGGCTTCACCCAAGGTCCTAGTCCAAGAAATTCTCCTAAGGACCCAATCCTCAACTCTAGGGAATAAACCAAATATTACAATCAAACCACTATCTCTTTAGTTGTCAGACTTAAAAATATCGACGGAAGGCCAGTTGATGGAGAGTTTAGGATCGTGTCATTTCTTCTCTCCCTCTTATTGGAACAAGGATTCTCTCGATTGCCTTATTAACTCAATGCATATTTTTGATGTTGATCAGTGCGCCCGTTAAGAAAAGTTGGAGTAGTATGCACTTGTTTTTCTGAGAATACACCGGGGTGTGCCTATTTTGAGTATCTATTATACCTTCTAAACCCAGACTTGTAGCATTTATGATGTAGAGCCCTTTTTTGGTGCAAGCCCGACTCGTGATCCTATAATGGTGGTCAAAATTGTCACTTTAAAATGTTTGGGAGCGCTCGCCTTTGGTGGAACCTCTTTGATATTTGACTTTGTAGGCTGAGAGCTTTTTTCAGCATGTGTATTTCTTTGCTTTGTTTTTGGCTAGCTCCTCTGCTTTTACCAAGAGTTGGCGTACATTGATCAATATTTTTTTAATTTTATCACACCCTGTCACTTAGGTAAATATCAAGAGATTAGCATAAGAACCATGGTCTCATACTGCCTAAAAATGCTAACACTCAGGTTTCACGAGGTCTTCAATGATTTTACCCCATCCTCAAGCATTATTAAATCAACTCCAAACTTGAATCCATCATCCCCATCCCTCAAGTGAAATTTCAACTCCCCTCATCATAACCGCAGTCGTGTATGTGAAGTGTTGATCATATTCTTAAGGTTAGAGACTAAGCATGCAATATAGTACGTAAATCTGACAAACTAGGGAAATGATGATAATTAAGTGGAAGACCCTAACGGCTAAGGGTGGTTAACTTAAAATCTCAAGACCTCTCCAACCAAGTGTTCTTGAACATGACTGATCATGTGTGAAAGTGAAAGCGTCAGGGATTAAAACCAATTCCTTCAATTTTTTTGAAACAATATTTACAGACTTCAAGTTAGTCTAATTTAATCCTTCTTTTTGAAAAAGAATTTTGAAATGATTTTCAAAACATTGTCACATAAAAATATTTTCAAACATTTTTCAAATGATTTTTCAAAATAAGAAAAACTCATTTTTCAAATCATTTTCAAAATATTTTCTTCAAATAATAAAACATAGTAAAGAAAAATGTTCAAACTTTGAAAACATTTTGCCCAACTTAGTTCATAAGATTATACTCTAGATAAAAAAGTTTTAAATTTTTCAAAATTTTCAAAAAAATATTTTTTTTTCAAAATAAAGCTATGGCCAAAGTATATATATACTATATATACGGTATACCCCCTATACTTAAATTTTGCTTTGTCCTCATAGCACTAAGTGATACAAAGCCTTAGCTCAATTTAAGGTATAGGAAAAATATAGGAACTAAGGAAGACGCCCCCCTATACTTAGGTTAGAAATAACCTAAGTATCATACAAAATGGTAAATGAGTAAGAAATTTACAGGGACTCAGGACCCCCTATACTTAGGCTGAGAATAGCCTAAGAGATGGATAATTGATGTAGGGGAGACCTGAGGGGAACGAAGAGGTTAGGATGGATTTACATGTGAACGATTGAATCTCTGAAGATGAATGGAGTACCTAGGGTCTAGGGGAGAGTGCCGAAACAATTTGGCTGAATCCATCAAACAATACCCTTTGATTCACCAACTCACACGTGAAACCAACAATTATTGGTTAATTATCTTGTCATTTTTATTGGTGATAAAATCACTCTAATTTACCCAAGGATTAATGATATGTCAAATCCTAACATCCTCTCCCAAAACATGATTTTTACTCCATTTTATTTGTCAACTTGCATTAACAGTCCGAATTATTAGCTCTAAGGTTATCACCGTTTTAATGAGAACATAAATCAATGAAACATCGTCTACATCTCATTCTCAATTTCCACTAATCCGAGGTGATCAAGCTAGGAAGGGAGGTTGATAAAAATCCAACGCATACGATAAAATCATGATCTACGCTAAGGGAAAACTAGCAGTGCCTTAAGCTAACTTCTTGAAAAATAAGACTGAATTAAAACTTAAAACGGAATATATGCAAATCAATGAAAACCACACCTAACATGCTTCTATTAGCGAGGAAGAACTGGTTTTATTTTTTGGCTAAGTGAAGCGATGCCACGTGCGTCTAATATTAATGTGTGTCCTACCTACGATCAAACACATAGAATAAAAATGTAAAAGTTGCTCATAGAGCCACATGCCTCATTCTAGGTCAACACTCAAGTGGGGCAATCCCCATACAACCACAGAAACCATCGTCCATTTACAATCGCAAGTCTTCAAACGAAGACCGCTGTAAAGACGATTATTTACATGCATGGATGAAATAAAATGCAAGACCAAAATTCTCTTCAATTTTCTCCAATATTTGCTTCTACGGCTCCTCGCAGCGAGAGCTATTGTTCCTTGCCTCCTTGATCGTCAAGGGACCCTTGCCACAGAATGCAATCATTAGATAGATTTTCAAAGAATCATCAACCATGCAAGGAACAAAACAACAAGACCTATAAATTAGAAGAACACCACTTAATCAAATAATAAAAATCCAAATAAATATAAAGATGAGTCGTTTCCCCGGCAACAACGCCATTTGAAAATCCTGAAATTTACCCTTTTAATTCAATCGGATTAAAAATTAAATTTTATGTCCGTTCGCTGCAGTCGGGTAAAATTTGGATTTATAAAAAACTACAAATTTAATTTATCGATTAAAATGAACGGTTATTATTATTTTTACTTGGGCAAGCCCTAGGTCGAACTCAAGGAGGAAACTTTCTCCTTATATTTATTTTTAGTCGATCTAGATGCTAGGTTTTAGAGAAATTTTTTTTGGTATTTTTAAATGCAATTCGAAATGTAATGCAATTTCGGGCAAATTTGAGGGACTAAAATGTAAATTACGTTCAAACAATGTCCAAAAATTCTCAAACTTGGCCACAAGTTGAATAATGATGGAATTAAAATACAGCATTTTTTTGGATTTTTTTAACTCAATAAGAATTAATTATGAATTAAATATGAATGCAGAGTGATTTATGCAAATTTAATTTTAATAAATACCAAATGTCAATATTCTTTGGAAATCAATTTATCCTAGGTAGATCTATATGAAAAATATCCAGAACAAATTTTAATTCATTAAAATGCTAAGTGAGGAATTAATTAAAAATTTATTACATAAATCACTAATTAATTAATTAAGACCTCGTTATGCATGCAATATGGTCATTTTTGAGCACAAGTTAGAAAACACTAAAATCTATTTATTATGAATTTTCAAGAATTTTTGGAGCAACAGATAATTTAATGTTAATTAAAGTTCGCATAGAGGGAAAAATATGCTATGTTTCACAAAAATATTTATATTAAATAAATCATGTCTTAAACAATTCAATCAAATATCCATAATGATCAACATCAGTAGTTCTAGAATGAGCAATTTTTGGAAATAATAAAATGATTGAAATGAACGCCCAAATAAATATGTAAATATAGGGTTCTAAAAACAATACAATAATAAAATTGATAAAAACAAAATATGCTGATAAGGACTCGATTGTAATTATCGGAACTTACAGGGCAGATTTGTAATTTTCTCGTGGGTCACGTGCTTCCCACGTGCGCTCCTGGTTGGTGGGTCACGTGCTTCCCACGTGCGCTCCTGGTTGGTGCTATTCCCTAGAAGCTCAGGAGGTCTGGCGCAATTGTCCATTAGGGGCCTTCTCACAATTTTCCGCACGTGCACATGCGTTGTGTGTCAGGTCTAGTAGGCGGGGGCATGCACGACACGTGTGTCCTGCAGGTTGGGGCATGCACGCAAATGCTGGAGATAAGAGGGTGGAGGTCTGCAAATGAACCAACCTCACATGCCTTGTACACGAGGTGGGGTTGATTGACGACATGGACGAGCACACAGCCCGAGGTGATCGACTGGGCTCCAAGGAGGAGCGATGGAGAGCGAAGCATGCCACAACACCTGGAGCAAGGCTAGAGGCTGCTCGTGCTGGCATAGGTACAATGTAGACGTGGGCCTACTCCGATCGACGACAAATGCTCAGCCTGTCGACACACGATCGGCTGAACAACAGGTTGCAGTGAGGGCGATGGAGGTAGGTTGAAGTGGAGTTGTCGTCGGAGGCGATAGTGGTCGATGGAGCAGGGGCTTGTACCTCGAGGTGAGGTCTCGATGGCGAGGCCGACGACGGATCCTAGAGGCTTGTTGGTAATGGTGCGACATCGCTGGAGACCTCGGCTAACACACGACCGAGGAGAAGGAGGTGGCTATGGGCTCCTAGAGAGGGGTCCACGAGGGCTCGATCTGTCAAAGGTGAGGGCTGTTCGGCGGGTACTGGAGAGAGAAGTTAGCCGACACACAACCTTGCTGAAGGTGTGAAGCGAGGGTGAGTGGAGGGGACCTGCTCGAAGGTGGAGGTGGAGGTTGGTTGGCGAGAAGACCTTAAGCACGACGTCAGGAAGTCTGTAGGAGCACGGGGTACAGAAGTGCACCGACCTACTACGGGAGCACGGAGGTTGCTGGACTGCAATGGCGATGAACGACCGTTGGTGGGTGGAGTTACGAGGCGTAGCGTCGTTGACTTTAATGTACGACCGTGTGACACTGTGGAGTATGGCGGGTGTGGGTTGTGCGAGTGGGATTAAGAAGATGATGAGAAGAGGGTAGAGTGTGCGATGATGGGCAGAGCTAATGGTAGATAATGATGATCGTGACGAATGTGAAGATGGGGGTAGATTGGAGAGGGGGAAGAACAAGGAAGCATAAGAAACATAGGAGAAGAAGAAAGAGGAGGAGGAAGAAAAGCAAGGAGAAGAAGGATTACCTACGAGTTTCCTCGCCGTGGGGGTAGCTGGAGCTTCAAGCTCTGGCCGATGATGGCCTCAAGCAAAGTGGCGAACCTCCACGAAGCTGTGCAGAGGCTTGGAGTATCTGCAGCAAAGCTCGAAGAGCTTTGGATCTCACCAAGGTCACTAGGCCCATCGTTGCCGTCTATCGGAAACAGCCGCTGTCACCGGGGCACTCGAGAAGCGGGGGTTTTCCTGCTTGTTGGCGGATAGACGTGAAAGGTAGCTGTGGTGGACCTTTATAGGAGGTTGTGGGCAGCCAAGGATGACGGGGAAAATGGGTTGTGGTGAACGAGATTTGCGGCAAAGGATAGGCACGCGGGGTGGATGGGGTATGGGAGGAGAGAGAGAACATGAGGGGAGAGGGGGTTGGCTGGTAAGTGGTCGACGTGGGTTGGTTGCAGGTGGGCGAGGGATCGGGTCAAGCAGAGGAAGCGGGGTGCAGTGGGCTCGCGCAGTGGAGGGAGTGGTCAACTACGCAAGGGGGACGACGGTTGCGGAGGATGGAAGAGGGTCATGTGCTGTAAGGCGTGGGGGTGGAGGCGAGACCGCGCGCCACTGCAGGAGGCGGGGCGACGGTTGCGCAGAAGCACCACAGGAGGAGGAAGACAATTGGTCATGTGCTAGGCACGTGACCGGTGGAAGAAGGAGGTGCCACGTGGCGCGCGCAGGAGCGGCCACGTATTGGGTTATTTATTATTATTTTTATAATTAAAATAAATTAATTAAAATAGATAAATAAAGAAATAAAATGGGTGACACGTGGCGGCTCCAGGAGCTACCATGTGTCATCCTAGAGAAATCATAAATAAAATGTAATTACAAATCAAAAAGAAATATCAGGACGGGTCAAATAAAAAAGGGGTCAAGATAAAAGTTGCTTGTCTCAACGAGATCTACAACTTTTGTGAAGGATCAAAAATAAAAAAAGTCATGTACAAAAAATATTTTTGGGTGGTATCTTATAGGTATAAAATACTACAGTTTTATCTTTTGCAGTTTTTTTATTATTTTTAAATAAGAGATAAATCAAAATAAAAATAGATAAAATATGAAATAAATATTTACATTTTAATCTATTTTTTGGATTTTTAATAAATAAGTAAATAAAAAGATAAAATAAAGGGTATTTTGTTCAATATGTACAATATACAATAGGGGCCCAAAACCCAAGTTTCACATATGATCTCTGATTTTTATGAAATTAGTCTTGTTTTGAAGGTCTTTGAATGTATATTACTTTAAAAGTGAATAGACCTAAATGGACACTGTATGAGAGAGATATGTGCATTAGGTTCTTAATCTCAAACTTGGATTTGGGTTTTATTGGTCAATTTTACAAGTTAGTATATTTTTGATATTTTTCCTTTATTAGTGTTAGTAATAAGTACACAATAGAGTTGATTTTATTGGACTTGGAGTTAGAATAAAATAGATATAAATATGGTATTTTAGCTAATATAAAGGTGAATATTTACAAGTGAATTTGGCTCCTTATTTAATGCAAATATGAATGCTATAATGCAGATATTATTTACAGGTTAAATATGGTATTTTAGCTAATATAAAGGTGAATATTTACAAGTGAATTTGGCTCCTTATTAGTGTTAGTATATGAATGTTAAATGCAATATAAGTGATAAAATGCAACTAATTACTCAGGAACAAAGCTCTATTTTTTAACTTTTAGAGTGATGAATCACAGATTCATCAGTGGTTCCTCGCACGAAAAGTAAAACAAAGAAGATGTCAGAAAAAGTTATAACAAATCGACAAGAAAAAGGAGCAAAATGAAATAAGACTACTAAGCTGTGCTCCCCGACAATAGCACCATTCTAATGAGGCAGGAATCCGATCGACTAAAGTGAAGAAATATGCAAGGTCATTGTCCTTAATCAATCCAATTGCTCAACAACAATATCAACCACTAAACAGATCAAACAATCAAAGTATGTAAGTGGTTCGCTACTTTTATTTACCTGGTATAGCCATCAGGGTCGAACACAAGGGGCACGAGAAAAGTACGAAGTAGTCAAATTTAAAAATAAAATAAATTTTTATGGTTTTTGATTTTGCAAATTTTTAATTTTTGAATAAAGGCAAACAAGCACAACAACAAAAGAAGACAAACACAACAATCTTTTTCGATTTCTAAATAACAAAAAAAGTCAGAAAATTAGAGTAAAAATAGTTTTGGGTTTTCTATGATTTAAAATATTTTTGGAAATTTTTCTAAGCTTTTCAAATGTTATTATGATTTTATAAAAATCAAAGAAGGCTTACAACTCAAAATAGAGCACAATCAGGACCAAATTGCAAATTGAAGATGATTAAAATGCCCCAAAGCCCTGATTATCAATTTTATGATAAAATTGAATATAAAGCTACAAAAAGAAATTGAAATCACATTTTTTATTTTTCTTTGAGTTTATACAATTTTTACAAGTTTTTGGTTGTTTTGAGATTTTTAGGGTTTTTATAATGAATTTTCAAACAAAATTAAGATTTAAGGTAAAGCATGCAAAAAGGAACACACGGATTTTTTTGTAAAATTTTTAAAATATTTTTTTTTTCGATTTTTCATAATTTTTATAAGGCAAACATGGACTATTTTAAGGGTTTTTGAATTTTCAAAAATAGAAATGCAATAAAATTAATCCAACAAAATCACAATATAAACTACGCACTAGCAGGAGCTAATAGTAAGTTTTATATTATTTTTAGAAGTTACTTAATATTTATTAAGTCTAATATAAAGCATGCAATTAATCATAATTCATAGGGACTTATTCGCAATTATTTTAAGTTTCTGGATCAAAGGAATAACACTCAAGAAAAACCTAGGGTTGATATTGCAAATAGCCCAGTTAATTCATGCTCATGCTCACTATCCAACGCACATGGGTATAAATGTAATTTCTCAAAACTTAATATTCAAGCAATAATAGTATAAAAGTTCACAGCAGGAACTGCAAATAACCCAAAAGACATGTGAGCACACACGTGCATTAGACTCAGAGCCACTGAAGTGTAAATACTAAAAATACAAGGTCCAAACTATAAATGTTTTTAATTACAACTTTTATTTAATGGACTAAAGCAAGATATAGAAACGTGCAGAATAAAATGTAAAATATACCCTAAGGACACATGTCATTCGCACGAGAGGGCGGAGGTGGACAACTCTGATATTCCATGGCAAAGGGATATGACGACTCAGGAAGGTTGCGCAGGCGTACTGTCTGGATCGACTGTTATTGAGCGCATCTAATGGTTCTGAAAAAATGATGACGTGCAGTTCGGATCCAAACTGGCAGGCTGCGTTAGATCGGAGCGCAACAAGGGATGTTGGACGAACTCATCCCAGGCGAGCTTCAACTGGGTGAGGGAGGAGATCCGACGCTTCAATGAAGGGTCTGGGGGTCCGGCAATATCGTGAAAGCTTTCTGCGTCGAATGGTCTGATCTAATGTGGTGGATGGATGACGGATGAGCGGGGCGAAGATGGTCCGGCTGGAGCTGCTCTGCCTGAGCAGAGAATGCTCCAGATGTCTATCTAAGTGCGTACCAACCTACATGGTATACTCAACGCTCGAAGATCGAGCTTCGATCGGGGTTTTTGTGCAAGGAAAGCAAAGAAAGTGGCGGTGGATGAGGGTTGACCTTCGGGGACAGTGTTGGTGGAGGTCTCGGCTTTAATCTTGCCTGAACGATCAAGCCTAAGGATGATGATATAGTGCTAGGAGATGCGGGGTGAATAAGCGTGTCGATCGATGCAAAAAGATGGGGGTAATGGAGCTCCAACCAGCTGGTCGGAGCAGCGGAATGACAACAGTGATGAATGGAGAAATTGGAGTGGGATGAAAATGTGAGGGGTGAGAGACTGAGGACTCTAATGAGTTCAGTAGCTCCAGGAGAAGGGGAAAAGGGGGGTTATGGCCTCAACTCGAGTGTAGCTGGCCGAGGAGGTTTCTTGCAGTGGCTCTCCAACATCGCGATGAGATACGCTCAAGCAGACCGTGAAACGACGCTCGACGGGTACCTCTGGGAAGTTGTCACCTTCTTGAAGGAGGATAGAGGTCTATGGTTGCACGAGGAACGAGCTGACGTGCTGTGGAGGCAAGAGAAGACTACTTATAGGCTGCACAAGGGTCCTAGAAGATCGGAGCGTATCACGAAACCCTAGGAAGATCTAGCTATGCCTAGGGATCTGCAAGGATCATGGATGTTGGGGCTACAATCGGGCGTAGGGATCAAGTCAATCGGAGCTTTGGGTCGGGCGCCAAAAATTGGAGAAAATGCTCTGGTGAGGCACGTGCGACCCAACCCGTTCTGGAACGGTCAACCGTCCGATGTGGACCTATCAGAAATTCCGATTACAAAAATCAAAGAAAATATGATTCAAAATAGTAAATGAATTTAAAATAAAAAGTGTATAAAATGAAAAATGTTTATTATTTCATAAACTTTTTTCTAGGATTTTTAGTTATTTTTATGAAAAATAAAATAATTTATATATAGTATAGTACTATATACATGTATAATATACTTATGTATTATGTACTCATATTTTTTATTTTATTACTTTTACAAAAATAATTTCATTATATTTTTTTTAATAAACAACATGAGTTTAGGAGTATAAAATAATTTTTATTTTATTTTTATAAACTATTTATGGGTATAAAATAAATAGTGAATGTAGCATATACAAGTGTATTTTGTAAATATGTTTTGTAATTTTAATTTTTTTTATTTTTATGATTTTTAATTTATTTTATATTATTTCTAATTCCATTTAAAAGTGTATAAAAAATTTTATTTTATCAAAAATAAGTAGATAGATATTATATATAAGTATAACTAATATGTATAGTACATAGTGGACCCTATCTCTCTCTACTTATTTTCTTTTGTGATCAGGTCAAATCTTGACCTTCCCTTAGGATTTAGGTCACTCTGTATTTATTATAAATACATAATTCTTTTTATTTTCCCTTTATTCTTTTAATTTTGTGAAAAACATGCTGATTATAGAATATTAACAAATGCATGCAGGAAGCTAAGTTATTGTATTTACAAGTATTTACAGGAGGTTTTGCTAAAAAGAAGAGCTAAATAAAATAATGAAGAATGAGAATCATAGATTCATCAGATACCATTTGCTAAATATTATTTTAGCAAGACTTTGTATAAGGTACAACGAAATTACACAGTCACAGGGATGGAGATGTTAGCAGTTGTGTTTGGATTAGAGAAGTTCAGATGTTACCTCCTTGGTTCGCATGTTATTGTGTACACGGATCACACTGCCATACATTATTTTCATGTAGAGAATGATGCCAAACCACGTCTTGTCAAATGGATCCTTCTTCTCCAGGATTTTGATTTAGAGATTCGTGATAAACATGGAGTGAAAAATAATGTGGCAGATCACCTTTCCCGCATTTCAGATGCAGAGACTTCTGAGTAGAGCACGATTCCTATTCCAGAGACCTTTCCAGATGAGTCCATTTTGTCTGTGGACTCACTCCCATGGTATGATGATATTGTGAACTATCTTGTCTCCAAGAAAGTTCCACAAGATTGGCCGAAGCACAAGGTAGACATATTCCTGACATAGATACGTTATTACCAATGGGAGGATCCATACATATTTCATAAGGGTGCGGATTGTATCTAGAGAAGGTGCATTCCTCAGGAGGAACATACCAGTGCACTTGAGCACTGTCAGAAACTAGAGTCTGGTGGGTATCATTCGGGTAGGACCACAACATCAAAGATTTTACAGAGCAGCCTATGGTGGCCAACATTATTTAAGGATGCTATAAAGTATATTTGAGGTTGTACTGACGGTCAGAAGATGGGATGAACCATTGGTTCCAAAGATACATACCCCTAAGATATATGCAAATTTATGATATTTTTTATGCTTGGGGCGTAGACTTCATGGGCCCATTTCCTATCAGACAGGGATATGAATACATCCTGCTTTCTGTGGATTACGTTAGTCGGTGTGTGGAAGCTATTCCCACCTGAGTCGTTGATAGTCGTACAGTGTGTTCCTTTTGCAAGGACCATATTATTGCAGCAGTTCAGGATTCCAAGATACTCATTGCAATAGAGAAGTCAAGAAGCTTGTGAAGGAGTATGCCATTGAGTACAGAGTAGTATCTCCTTACCACCCACAGAATAATAGCTTGGCAGAGATTTCAAATAGGGAGATCAAGACGATATTGTAAAAACTTGTACATCGAGATAGGAAGAACTAGTCCCAGATTCTTGATTCAGTTCTATGGGCTTATCGGATGATGTATAAGGCTCCATTGGGTACGTCTCCTTATAGATTGGTGTATGGAAAGCCTTGCCACCTACCAGTAGAATTAATTTACAAATCATTATGGGCACTCCGTGTATGCAATTTGGATTATGAGAAGGCAAGAAAGAATAGGAAATTGGATCTGAATAGATCGCTGGAATTTCGAGATTTTGCATACGACAACTCACTCTTATATAAGGAGAAAGTCAAGCATTGGCATGATAGACACATTAGAAGGAATTTCTCCACTGATCAGAAAGTATGGTTGTTTGATGCCAAATTGAAGTTGTTTCCAGGCAAATCGAAAAGCAAATGGTCAGGATCGTTCATTGTGAGAGCTATGCGTGACAATGGTAGTATTGTCATATCTAGGTTATCATCTGACACACAACCATTTGTTGAGAACAAACAGTTGCTAAAGCCCTATCTAGACCATGATATATTCATGTCCATGGTTGATTCTTTATTTGTAGTATCATACGTTTTTTTCATGAATTTTTGACATCTTCTGCATCTGATACATGAGCTTATTATCTCTTGTATATATCCTTTCATTTTATTCTTTCTTCTTGCATTTTATAGTTCACCACTTTTCTGTGCATGTGTTGTACTTAGGATGTACTCTATCCTAAGTATAGGGGAGGTGAATGATTCGAGTTGTCCATATTCATCCTGTTTCTTTACTCTTATTGTTGCTTATACTTAGGGATCTTTTACCCTAAGTATAGGGGGAGTGATGTTGTTCATACTGTCTTTTTTCATGTTTTTATTTTCATTTATTTATTCTGATTTCTCGCTTGTCCTTCAACTTGTAGATTTTCTTTTTCTATACTCGGGGATATTTTACCCTAAGTATAGGCGATGACAAGTCGAGTTGTTGAGTTTGTTCATTCTCTTCTTCGGTGTTTCCCACTTGTTAAGTCCTCTATACTTAGTATTTCCTGATCCTAAGTATAGGGGGGATCACCACTTTTATTCATTTCATCTACTCTTTGAGTAATTATTGTATAGGATTCTTTTTACTTTTCTATACTTAGCACGAGTTATGTCTTCCTTTGTAGCTCTTTGATCACTATGAGGACATAGCTCGAGCTAAGTATAGGGTGGTGTCGTATATATTGTATATATACTTCAGCCATAACTCGTACTTTTATTAATAAAATGGCTATAAAAAAGGTACTGTTTGAAAAAATATTTGTAAAAATCTTTGTAAAAACTACTTTTGTATAAATCTTTGCAAAATTATTTATAAAACTATTTTGTTTGTAAAAATTTTGAAAAAATATTTACTGTATCAAAACTAAGTATATTGTACAAATTGTTAGTAAAATATATGAAAGAAAAATGGTTGCAAATACCTTTTTGTAAAATTGTTTGTAAAATTATTCATAAAATCCACATGTGTATACAATCTTTGATCACTTCTCCTTCTGTAAATAAAATTCTTGTATAAAACTTGTATTTAAAATTAAACATAAAATCCTCTTGTAAAATTTTGTATAAAATTTGTATAATCCTTGTGCATACTTGTATGTATTTCGTTTACTAACCCTTTTCTTTCTTTAAAAAAAGCTTAAAATACATAAAAATTTGAAACACTCTTTGAAAACTTTTCCAAAAAGATTTTTCTTTCTTTACAAAGGAATGTGTGTTTTGTATATACTTCTTGCATTTGCATGTGCATTTTTTTAGAATAGTATTTACATTTAAACTAAGTGTAGAATAAATTGAAGAATGGAGCTTTGTTAGAATGTAATCCACTTAATTTCAGAGGAACTTATAGGAACTAGAGTTGAGACATTTCAGGTCCTAGCGACTTAATTGTTTGAGTCCACAAGACTGTGTTTACATGTCATCTTGATTAGTATAAATAGAATATTTCACAACACACGCATGATTCTTCTAGACAGTGGCTTAACATGGACAAACACTCTACACATAGCTCCTCATGGACAAGGTGGTGAGGGGACAAAATCCTTTGGCTTGGGATAGCACACAGGTGTGTAACAACTAGTGGAAACATCCACATTCTTCTAAGGAGGGTAGTGCATCTTAACCTGGTCTAGTAGCATTGAGGTGTAATGACAGGATGATGTGTGGTCTCAATAATGATTCAAAAGAGGGATAGTCTATTGGCTTAAGAAGAGAAACCCCTTATGTACATGATGCACCCTTGTATATATATTTTTTAAAAAAGCAAAATAAAAAACTCCAAAAAAGTGGGTAAGTCCGATTGAAAATAAATTTCTTGCTGGAGTATATAGTCATTAAGCAAGGATGAGCTTCAAAGTCAAATTTTTGTGAGCTTGCAGCTAGATGACTTGGCTACACTGGTCATGCATCCAAGGATAGGCAGCTACACTGGCTACCGTCCATTATTATCTCCATCTCCACTTCTTGAGCTGGTTGCACTTGAACATAGAAGGGAATATCCCCTCTCCTTGAGGAAAGAGTTTCCAGACCGAGGGACTAGAGTTACCTTGTTGAAGAAGGTTGCTTCTTTGCCAATTTTGAGGCGAGGAGCTATATTTCACTTACATCGTACAGGTAAAGATTCATAGTCATAAGTATTTGTGTGTGTAGACGTGTTCTGACCTGACTGCTGAGGCGACTTGAATAGATCAATATCTACTCCACCAGAACTCCAAATTCATCAAACTCACTTTCATTGTACTCCAAATTAAATTATCTTTAAAATGGAGGTGATTTCATAAAATTCTGAGTTAAAATGTGAAATGTGACCAATTGGGGCACTACTGTATATTATACCTATGTATATTATGTAATTATTTATTTTCTTGTGCATATTTGTTAATATTGTATTTTTAATTAATTGCAAATATTTTATTTAACTTTTATAAAATGCAAATAAAAATAACAAAATAAAAATCAACAAAAATAAAATCATGTATATATTGCATATGTAACTAGTATATATTGTACTTATGCCTATTTAATTAACCTAATAAATTAATTCCTAAAAATTAAATAAAATTACCATTAAAACACTTGTAAAATATTGTAAATAAATATAATATTAAATCAGGTATATATTTGTGTAAATAATTAATTAAAAATCAGAACCTTGTATATATATAGGTATGCATACCTATAAATTACACCTTTTATTTATTTTAACCCTTGTATACATTATTTAATTAATTAAAAATCATTAAAATTAACTTTAATTTATTATTAACATTTTTTATTTATATTATGTAATTAAATAAATTCATTTCGATTTTTAATTGATTTATTTAACTTTTTATTGTATTTATGTCGTTATCCCAATTTTTTCCGCGTCCTATGCGCACTCTGATTGGCCAAACCCAGGTTTATTGACCTAGGTCAACTCCCCAGTCTTTGCTACTCATCCGCTAATCTCGCGTTCCCCCATTCTTCTCACATTTTTCCCATGCGTGTCTTCCATAACTTCTCCCACTCTCTTCTCCATTGTTTTCGCTCATTCAATCCTCTCGCTCTCCAGACAAACATTCCACCAAATTCGCCTCAATCACTGCCCATTTTGAAATTAAAACTCGCTAGAGTTCATCCTATAAATAACCGTCTCCCATATCCGGCGAGCGTTTGATCCTACTTTACACCATTTCCTCCCTGAGTTTGAGTTCCAGCGAGTTAATCAGGTATAAAGATCAACTGCCTTCTAGCGGGAGTACGAGAATTTGAGCGAGACTCGTGATCCAACTACGTCGTCGGAGCCCTCTGCTACACATTCCGTCTTGCTGCCTTGAGACGTAGATCGAGGTGATTTCACCCTTCTTTTCCATTCTGTATGTAACTTAGGTAATCTATCTTTGCTTTATTCTTTCTTTTTCACTTCGATTTCGTCCAAATCACCTAGATCATGTCTTCATATTCAACCTCCAATCTGCACGATTGGTGGAGCTTTGATCATCCAAATCAGTCCCCGACCTCACCAACACATCCACTTTACCTTTCTCCAGCCCTTCCACCCTTTTCCCACCTCCAGTTCTTCACAGATATGGAGTTCGACTCCTTGTCTGACCATCTTCGACAGAGTCCCCATCCAATCAACTCCCCTGCGTGTTTTTCACCTAACATTTGGCTGGAGACTCTTTCTCCGAGCACAAGCTTCCACTTGTAGGTCTCAAAACAAGATTTGGAGTAAGGAGCGAGATCTGGGGGATTCACTTGCAGCTGAACATTCTTCAACCCCCAGATTCATGTTTGCATATCGTTGAGCTCCATTGCCTCCTCCAATTGATAAAGGAGGATCCCAAGGAGTCGTAGTACTTATTAGTGGTGGATTTGGGTGAGTAGCGACTGAGATTCCCTCGATCGAAGTTCACCGAAGTCCTCCTTTACCCCAGTTCCTCTAGGGCCTCTCTACACCAGACAATCAAGAACGACCAACCTAGTCTACATCTTGGTCATCCATTCTGCCCCAATTATCTGGCGTAGATCGAAGCTATAGATTTGATCGATGCCCTTATCCAGATTCATTCTCCACCGATTGATCAGAACAACATCGCATCAGAGCCACCCAATGTTCCATGTCATTTTAAGGGTACAATTACATCTATGCCCTTATTTTTGTTTTATTTTCAAATAAGTCCTCAGTGGACACTCCTGCTTGAAATGTAACGCGTGCGTAACACGTGACTTTTGGGTAATTTGCAATATATAGTTTGTAGTTTTGATTAATGTTTGGACCTTGAAATTAAATTAATTGCATATTGGTCCTATCGAGCGAGGCGTACGTGCCCATGCACGTGTTTTGTTGGAAAATATGCATATTTTGCACCGCTAATATTTATTTTTTATTATTCAGTCTGCAAACTTTAAATATTTGCATTTAAGTCCTTGTGACTTTGCATTTAGTTTGCATCTTAAAAAACAAATAAAAATTACCTAAATACCTTAGAAAATTCCACAAAAAATCGTAAAAGTTCCAGTTACATCCATCTTGCATCCATAAATTGCATTTTGCATTTGATTGTTTTTATTATTTATGAAAATTATAAAACCTCATAAAAATTTTATGTTTGCATTTAAAAATCAATAAGAAATAAAAAATGGCATAAAAAAATTCTTGTGTGCTTCTTTTGATTTATTTTAATTTCTGTCTATGTTTGCATTTTTATTGCCCATAAAAAACCATAAAAAGCATATAACTCTTGAAAACAATAAAAAATCAAATAAATTAATTTAAAAATCTAAAAAAACCATAAAACCATTTTCTAGAAAATATGAAAAATTTCCTTTCATTATTTATATTTTATCTATTTTGACCTTATTCCTTACTTCAAAAATCCAAGAATATCTATTTTATTTTCTATTTATTTTATTCAAAGCTTTTGATTTATTTAAATGCTTTAAAAATTGTGAAATATTCTGGAAAAATTCTAAAAAACTTTAGAAAACTATCAAAAACCTAAAAATATATTTTGCTTATTTTCTGGTTTTTTTGACATAATTAAAAAATATAAAAAGAATGGTTGAGTGTTTGTATCTTTACTTTTCTCCAGTTATTCCATTATTTAAAATAATAACAAATTCTTTTATAAAATGAAAAAGTATTATAAAAATCAGAAAGCCAAATAAAAAAATATAAAATTGAAATTCTTTAAAAACTATAAAATTCAAAAACACAAAAAAACCAAGCATTGTATGCATAAAAATTCCTTCATTCTTTCCTTGATTTTTCATTGCATAGAATAACCCTCTGTATTTTGGTAGCCTTCCTGACTTTGATATTGTTAACTATACAGGTAAATTAAAAAACAATTTCTCTTGCTACGTTTTCTTTATTGATTTTTTCTTGAGTTTTGAATAAATTTTTGTTGAGGGATTTTTGGGGTTACAATGACATTGCACATAATTTCTTAATAAATTTAAACCCCAATTTCCCCTACTCAACAACTATGCTTTCCGAGTCTTCCTCCCTGTGGAGGAATTCTTAGGTCTCATCATCATCCATAAAGTAAACCTCTCTGATATTAGTGTATTTGTCATAGGCCTTGGGGTCAACTAAAACTGGTGTAGTCACATTAGGTGCAGGTCTCTGGTCGGCAGTAGGTGCAATGATGACCACAACGCTCTCATCATAAGGATGGTAGTTAATCTCTCCTCCGTAATAAATAACGACTCTCATAGAAGTGAGAAAGGGTTGTCCCAAATGACTGGAGAGTGCTCCTAGTGGTAGGGGTCTCAATGGGCAATACGACAAAGTTGACGGTGTAGCTCATGCCATAAATCCAAATGACAACATTCTCTAAAAGACCCTTTGGCCTCTTTATTGATCCATCAACAAATTGAACGATCATCCTGATTTTCCTGAGAGGACCTAAGTGAAGAGACTGTACCAACGAGAAAGGTGATGCGCTAATAAAAGAACCGACGTCAAGGAGAGTGTGATCACATGAGTAGTCAGAAATAGTGCATCTGATGAATGGTGTAGCAGTGTTCCCTTTCTATAAGAAGGACAATGGGTGATCGCATGAGTACTGGCCATGGTCAAGATATGACACTCAGATCTGCTCCTTCGCTTTCTCTTCTTGGGTAGAGGAGCATATAATTGGGTCATGGCCTGGCGAAGTGGGGCATCAATGATCTCATGAATAACTGCCATCACTTCGGGTTCAATCAACATTTTTTTGAATTTTCGGATCTCATCCATAAAGGGATAAGATCGAAATCAGCATCTACACAAGGATGAATAAGAGCAGTGTGTACAATGTCATCCATGGGGTCAAAGGTGGGACATTGGGTGAGTGAATGTGTGAGCAAATGGTCTGGTAAAGGTTCCCTGCCCTCATTAAATGAATCGACTATGTGTCTCCAGAAAGCTTTTTGTTTTTTTAATTTTTTTCTCATTTTTTTATATTTTGGGCAATTGCAAGCTCTCATGGGTGTCCTCAAATTAATCCATAAATCCAGAAGGTGAATCATCAATATAGCTCTTATTTAGCCAGTGAGGTTGTCAATCCTTGAATTCATTTGATCCATAATCTGGTTCAAGGTCTCAAGTGTGGAAAACATAAGTGGTGACTCCCAAAGCTCAATCTCAGGTGGGCGAGGTGGTGGAAAATGTGATGGTGGTGGTGGGTCAAAGTCCAAGTCCTGAAACAATGGGTTAGGTGGATATGTACAAAAAGAAGAATAAGGAGCAAGGTCCTCCTGATAATAGGTAGGCAGATCAAAATCAAAATATGCCTCCTAAAACAAAGGATTAGCTGAATATGTACAAAAGTCAAGAGCAAAGTCCTCTTGGAGAAATGGAGGTGGACCAATTGGAGGGTACTAGGGACCCGCAACAACCGGATAAAAAGCACTCCAGTCGGCTATCTCTGAAAAAAAAAGGAAGTGATTGGGAGAACTTGAGGGTTAAGTCAAGAATGTGAGAAAAAAGCATAAATGTGCATAAAGATTGAGTATACATACAAACAATCACAAATAACTATACACAAAACAAACCCCTCAATTCACCTACTCAACATAGTGAAGACTGTAAAAGCTCGGTCTTTTTATCTTGTCAATTTTAGAGTTAAGTGAGAATACAAAATTGCACAAGCACTTAGGAGGCCAGGGATTGGGGCACTAACTTTAGTGTGTACGTGAGCAAATTAAAACGAATACAATGAGGGGGTTACTCTCCCCAAGACAAATATTTTTCTATTTAATTTATTTTAGGGTCGAGTAAGCTTAGTAGTCCTAATTTTATTAATCATTACTTTTTGGGTTTTTAATGGAAATGCACAAGCCTGACAAGGTATCAATTCCTTTAGCTCCAAGGAGATCAAAATTAGAGGGAGAGAGACAGAAAAGCAATGCGAGGCTAAATCAATGATGCATGCTAAGTAGAAATGCTCACGTTGCCTTCAGCTCTCTTCATGCAAGGATGCTAGGCATAATTGAAACCTATCTATATGCAAATGCAAAGATAATGAAATCACCTTAGAATAGTAACTTCTATTAGCGTGAAGCACAAAATATCAATTATCTAGAAATGAGACCAAGGTCCGATCTTCGATGCCACTCGGTGCCCACCACAACAGGTCCTGCATGTGTTGAATACGACCTCTCTCTGCATACGGTCTCAAATCCAAACAATCAGCAATTCAAGATTTGACCAAGGCCAAATTGAAACTATGGGTGCATGCAATGGTAATTAAGTGTTTGGCCCTAATATGTCATCAAGCAGATCCGAATGCTAGGGCCCCATCATACAAAAGAAATAAAAATAAAATCAAGAAATAAATAAAAAGAAAGTGATGAAAATATGAAAAAATGAGAGCCCCTAAGGGAACAATCCCTCGGGTAGTGGACTTCATGAAGTGTGAAAGTCCTGAGAGTCCCGCATAGTACAATAATAGTGTCTCTCTCTCTCTCACTTTAATTACAAACTGAATAAAATAAAATACAAAGAATCTATTATCCTAAAAATTGCTCTAAGCCTCCTTTAGTGCTCCCTCCTGGCATCTAGGTTAAAAGAATGGCATGGCTTCACATGGGTGCGCATGCACTCCTAGAAGATCCTCCCTCGATCCGTGGCACCTCATAACAAAATCAACAAAGAAGATGTGACTAGACAATTCACCAATATAATATCAAATAAAGGAAAATATAGACAAGCAAGAAGACACGGGTAAAAAGCCAATCTACACAATATTGCTCCTTGACAACAACGCCATTTAATAAGATGAAATTTGTGAGGGTTGTACAGTCTCACAAGGTGAAACCACAATCGATGCAATGACCACTCACGAAACTCATCAAAATCAACAATTAACCCATAATTAAGAATCAAGCAATGAAAATAAAAGTGAGGAGTTAAAATTTATTATAACTCTACAATGTATGTGTATAGGTGTAAGTATTGTAGAGGTCGAACACATGAAGTAAATGAGAGAATGGGGCAAATGATTGCACAAAAATATGTGTTCTTGAAGTCTACGTATTTTTTTGTATATTTTTTAATTTTCTATTTTTTTTGGATTTTAATTTTTTATATATTTTTAATGGCTTCTAATTTTATATTTTATAATTTCTTTTTATCTTTTTCTGATTTTAATTTCCTTTTCTTTTTATAAAAAATATATAATATATAGGTATATAAATATATAATGTAAGGTAATATATAATAAATGCCAATAAAAATATTCAAAATATAGAAAATAAAATCTTTTTTGTTTTAATTATTTTTTTTTACTATTTTGTGATTTTTTAAAGAATTTTACTAATATATATATATATATAAATATCCCAAATCAGGGACTAAAAAAATAGGCCAAATTGAAATTGAAATTAAAAATAGCAAATAATGTCCAAAATTTTCCAAATCAATTTTATAAATAAAAATTGACAGAAAATTATAAAAGAGAAAATGATATTTTTGAATTTTTAGAACTTTTTTAGATTTTTAAAAACGGTTTTGTGGTTTTTTAATTTTTATGAATTTTCTTTTTCTATTTTTATGGCTTTTGGTTTGAAGGCTCAAAGTACTTAAATAAATAAAATATATTTTTTTGGGAAAATTTTTCAAAATGATTTTATATTTTTTATGGATATTTTAGTCAAAAAAGGAATATTTGTGCTTTTTTAATTTTTAGAAAACATTAAGAAGTTCTAAATTTCAAATCTAAAAATATGTATGAAATTGTGTGCAATCAGAAGCTTAATCCTTTTTTTGAGTTTTTGGAGCACGAACACTATATTTTAAAATGGAATAAATACATAAAAAATCAATGAACTAGCAGGGGCATAAATGCAAATAAAATTAAGCTTGAAGGTTAAACTGCAAATATACCAAAATATTATAACTACCGATGAATGATTTTGGACTAATATTAAATACGAAAACTTGCAAGGGACTAAATACAAAATGTCACCTCACGTGGGACGGCATGTGAGGTGACATGGCCAGGACCAAAATGATATTACAATAAAGATAGGGACCTACTTGCAAATTTACCAAAAGTATTTAAACTATGAAAATACATTGCATAATTAAATATTAAATTATTAAAAATGCATGGTATGAATGCAAAATACCCTTGCTGAGGTTCGATCGTGCGACACTCCTTCTTTTCCTTGCCGCACGTCACAACTAGGAAGCATGATGCCCCTTCATGGTAGATGGTTCTGATTAGATCTCCAAGGCAAGATCGACGATTGTGGCACACCAAAATTCGATGGCTGCTGGCAGATCTGGACGAAGAGGAATGATCATACAATGGGAAGGGTCCTGGAAGAACATGCTAGAGCACCTGCTCTCCCAAGGTTTGATCTAGCGTAGCACACGCCTCCAACCTCCTACTGCTTTGCTGGTGGTCTCAAAATGATTGTCGTTGACGTCCACAACTGCTCGGATACAAAAGGGCCTCCAGATCTAGATGGATAAGCTCGGGAGGGGCATGGAACTTGGGGCTGCTTTCGAGCTTCAAATGGGTCTCAGACGACCCCTCTTGACCTGCAAATGAGCTGCGAAGTATTGCAAGAGAAAAATGATGAGGTCTGGGCTTTTATTTGGTGATTTCGATGGGGAAATGGAAAGGGTGGCGAGGTCCGACAAAGGATATGGCGGAGGGACCTCGATTCGCTGATTCGAGGTGAATCAGGTGGATCGGATGGATCGTGAAGATGGAAAAGCAGTAGGGGAAGAGATGGGGTGTTCAGGCAGATCGGTGACATGTCAACAGACGGTGAAATGGTTCGCTGGAGTTAAGCTCCGACAAACTGCGAATCAAGTACTCTACCCTACTATAATGAATAGAAAACAAATCTATATGCGAGAAATAAAATGAGATAATAAAATGTATCTAAAATGCAAAGAAAACATACCTCGCTCGACCGGAGCGAAGGGAGTGGTCCTCGACGACAGTGCATCACCGGAGGTGGATGGAATGCTACCTTAAAGTCCTTCCTCAATGCATCCAAGAGCTGGGCGAATAGACTATCACGGTCCTCAGGCCCGAGAGCCTCAATTGGAGTGGAGAAATAGCCAAAAGGAGATTCGAAAATGGGTGGAAGGATTGGAGGAGGTTTATGTATAGGTGATAGGATGGTTGGGAAGATCAAGGAGCAACGGGCGCAATAGTGATCCAATCCTCAAGGCATCGACGACGCGTGAAAGAGGGATGACCGAGGAGAAAAAGCTAAGAAGGAATCAACCCAAAATAGTGCTTATATCGGTCTACATAAATAAAAGAAAAATAGGTCAAACGTGGCGCTCTAACAACCTAGGACCTGGGTCAGACAGTTTACCTAGGTCAACGGATGGTGTGGCCTGATGGGCCACATCATCCACAAAAGATAAAATCAAAATAAATTATGAAAAAACTAAAATAAATTAGTAAATGATTTTATTAATTTTAAGTTATAAAAAATGTTTAGTATTTTCCATAGTATTTTATTATGTTTTTTATTTATTTTTTTGAGGTTATTAATTACAAGTTACTTTTTAGGGCTTTATTTATAGGTATATTTACCTATGTTCTGAGTAGTTAATTTTTATTTTGTATTTTGTATTTTTTTATTTTATTAATTTATGAAATTATAACTTATTTTTATATACATAATATATTTTTATTATCTTTTTATTATATATTTTATACCATAAAATAAATAGGGTTATTAAATATATAGGTATAAGTATTGGTATTTCATTTATGTATTTTCATATTTATTTAATTTTAATGTTTTTTATGTTTTTATTCTATTTTAAGTATGTACATATATTATAAATAATATTTACACAATTATAAAAACAAAAAAATATAAAAATAATAAAGAATAAATAAAATGAATATTTTATCTGGGTATATTATACAATAGGGGCCCAAAACCTAACTTTTACACCTAACTCCAAAAAATATGAAACCACCTTCATTAAATAACTTATTAAAAGTTATATTAAATTAAAGGTGATTTTGATACATTTTGAGTTCTATTTGGGAGATATGGGTTTGAGAAGTTGTGATTTTGGCTTTTTATTTAGAATATAAAATGTACACTATGTATTACTTTTGTGCAAAATCAATTTTGTAATTTTATTTGTATTTTTATCTACAACTTTCATGTACAAAGTTCTTTTATTTAATGTATAAAAGATAGAAAATAAAATAGGTCCCAAAAGGACTTGTAGATGAATAAATGACTGCGATTTTTATTGAATAAATGGCCCTTACCCCCCCCCCCCCGCCATTTTTTTCTTATCGACCCAGTCATCAAGATGCCTAGGTCTCGGGGTTAGGGGTCAGAAAATACCTTTGATATTTTATTCCTTTTCTTTTCTTTTCTTTATCTTATAATTTTGGCAATATAAACAATATTTTATACACATTAAATGGAACAAATAATGAATTTTAATTTGTAAAAAATAATGCTATTTAGATGCATTATCTAGTGTTTTAATGTCAAAATAATAGAATAAAGGTGATGGAATTGAGATTCATCATTAGGTCTCTATAGAAAAATAGATTAGGCATATCTACTTTCAGTAGATAGATACTATGCTTAATCCCATCCCCATCTTGTATCCAATGCATATCAATCGTGTTTGTCAAGGAAACAGATACGAAAAACACTCTGCCCACATACAACATGCAACAAGGATCAAATGGATTTATGGGTATTGAAATAAAAGAACCAATCAAATCATGTGGGAACCACATCAAGGGGGAAAGGAACATCACACCTCAAAAAAATGTAACCTCGGTTTCTCTGATCGTGGAGAACGGTTCGCTCGATGCTCCATTGGTGACGAAACTCGTGCATGTGGGTGACCTCATCCTTCTCTACAAAGTGATGGCTTCGGATCACCGGTCTGATGCACTCTGGAGACACTCTGACAAGGGGGAGGGAGAATGAAGGGGCTCGATATTGAGTTAAGAAGTTATGGAAGAGAGGGCTAACTTTTAGGGGTTTTTATGTGAGTCGAAATTCAGATCCGGATCTTGGTTCATATCTGAATTTGACCCAGATCCAGACTCACTAAAATGGTCGTAATTCGGGCTCCCAAACTAGAATTTTTACATTCTTGGACTCGTTGGAAAGGTCTCGACAAGAACTACGTCATGGAATGATCATTCATATTTTTCATATATTGGATAAGAGCAGTTATAACAGAAAATTTCGGGTTATATTACGAGGGGTTTCACAGATAATGAGATCCAATCTCATATCCAGATCTAGAAGATCGCTAAGAGGTGTCTGATCATGTCAGGCATAAAATACCATCTTCTCATTGTATTTGAATCATATTCGGATCAATGTCCAACAATTGGATCAAGATTGGATATGTAGTCCTAGGGGTCACTAAAATCCAAACCTGTTTCATCACTCCCTTAGAATGGAAGCGTCATGGTATACAATCATTTAAGGTTACACCACCCTAGAGTATTCCTAACACACATGCATCTTAAATATTGGAAGAGCTAGAATAAATCCAAAGTTTTTATCACTTTTGAACTCTCTCCTTCATGGGTTTATCATTAAGTTTCTCACTTGACCATTGAGAGTTATCATCGATCATATGCATTCCAAAAGCATATATCATACCCACAAATCATGTCATGTTTCCAAAGCAAACAACCATAGATGGAATTTGGTTTATCCCAATATCTCATGAGTGAGATCATATCCTCTGGTTCAATAGTGAGCCTGTATGATCCCTTTGAGAGATTGTATTACTCATATGTCCTTGCATGCACACCAGCTCGTTGGTGTATAGAACTTGACTAGGTCATCAACCTAATGGTCTGCCTAAATGTACATACTAAAACATATAGCAATATATCTGTTTCCGATCAGAGAATGTGCTTCTACATCGTGACAACAAATGACATTGGTCGTAGATATCTTGATCTTGTTAGGTTATCCCTTAGTCCTAACTTATCCGACACCTCCGAATCTCTATTCCTATGCAGAGGACTTGCATCAAGAGATCGGTTGGATATCAACTTTTGGAGTAAGGATTGCCATCTCCTTCTCAGATAGGAGATCCTTCTTCATAATCATTTGGAGTCCTCGATCTCACTCTTTGGATATCATCTCAACACCAGCCTCTATGATCCAACCATTAGATCAACAATTGTATGATTCTCAAGATGGCCATGGTACATAATCATAGTTATACGAAGGGACCTTATAAGTGCATGCATTTATTAATCTCTAACAGAGAGTGAAAATCAATACCTTTTATTGATATATAAAAGTATTACAATAAAATTTATTATAAAAATGGTTCTCTCATGGCTCACATGTCCAACAGTTTCCAACTAGGCCTCCAAACCATTCAAGTACAATCCTTAAACCCATACTCATTATATGATGGTCAAAAACATTCTGGGACAAAGGTTTGGCAAGAGGATCCACAACTTTGTCCACAGAGGTCACCTTGGTGATGTGTTCAACCGATCGGAGAGGGGTTCCTAACACTCGGTCTTGGAGCGCCTATGCTGTTTGACTAGTCGAATATGACAATCACTATATTGACTGCCCTCACGATACTCAGAATGTCATCATTTAATTAAGATAATAATCAACCTACAATGTATGTAATTCAATGTAAATATATGAGTCAAAATTTATGTTTAACTCTACCAAATATATGTATATAGTTGATGAATATGTGTTTCATGACTCTAATTAGTTGAAAATAAAGCTTCATCCTAAGATTTCAAGATCATTTACATGATAACCCCATAAAATTAACTTTCATGTACTCATGATTAATTTGCATAAATTAGCATTCATTTATACATTCATAATTATCTTCTTATTTTCACCTAACTTCACCCATTTTAATTAATTCATGCTAACTCCAATTGATATGAAATTATCTTCATTGTGTACATACTAATTTTAATCCATGAAAAATCCTAAAAAATGCTAACTTGTACATATTCAAAATAATCTCAAACCTTAATTTCAGAACAGACAGATGAAAACATTGATATATCTCTCATAAACTGTCCAAATGAACTCTACTCACTTTTGAATTAATGTATATTCAATTATCTACAAAGTAAGATCAAATTCAAAAGAACCAGAGTTCATTTGTGAAATTGGGTTTTGGGACCTAACTATGCATTGTACATATTTGTTGATTTTGACCTATCATTTCATGTGCATATCTCACGCGTACTAATTATTTTCTTTTTAATTTCTTTATTTATTCATTTTTTATAAATTACATAAAAAAATATTTAAAAAATCAGAAAAGCAATAGAAAATGAAGATTCTGACTTGAGCCTACTGACCTAGTCCACCAGTTTATAATCCCCTTCCCTAATTTTTCTGACTTATTTTTAACTCATAAAAATTCCAAAAAAAAATCATTTGTGTTTCTTGCACTATTTCACATCATGTTGTATTTTTTCATGTCTTTATTTATATATATAAAATTAAATAAAAATTACAAAGCTAAAAAATAGTATTTTATGTACATAAAATATCATCAAAAAATCATATCTTGCATGGACCATTGCATTTGAACTTGAGTCCTTCATGTGCATTATAGATCACTTGAATTTTTTTTCATGTTATACACTTTTGTATCCGAGTCCATTTTCTATTTTTTGTCTATTTATCACTACATTTTATGTACTAGTCAACCATTCTGGTCAACATGCCATGTGGCGCAACATCACTAGAGCCACATGGCTCCTGGTATCCTAACCTCCTCTCTCTCCCCATGTGCCAGGCATGTGGCTGACATCACCTTCTCCACGAGCTATGCATGTGACCTCTGGCTCCTTTCCCCCATCACGTGCCTTGCACGTGCCACCACCCACCTAGCGTCGGTCGTTCCTCTGCCCTACATCGCCTTGCATAGATCTGGTTTCACCTCCACGTTGGCCGCTCCTCCATGCTACAACGCATTGCACAAACCCTAACCTCCCTCGACCAATCTTCTCCATCATCAGAACCCCAACAGTCGCCTCCCACCATTGTAATACCCAAACTAAACTCTAACTAACTCAACCCCAATCTCCCAATCGGTGAACCCATCAACGTAACTTCCTTGACCATATGCCTTAATAGCCTATAACGGACGGAGACTCTTCGCATGGTACCCACCATTATCCTATCTCTGACAACCATCCAACCACCTTCTCGTGCCCCTCTTTCTTCCTATTTAATTATGTCGACGACGTCCTCCCAGAGACATCTACCACTAATCGATCCAACTAAAATGAGAGAGAGGAGGAGTCGGTCCCTGGGCTAATGACAGGAGCCCAGGTCGACAACGACGATCCCCTCATGGCGAAATCCACGGTGGACATCCATCATGTTGTTGTACCCCTAAGGAGGCTAGCACAACTTTGTCGTGACCGTCCACAGCTAAGGTGAAGATCAAGAGTTGATGAACACTACTCCATACTAGGCGATTCCATCATTCAACACCTCACTTATTAGATTCTCTCCCCCGTCTATCATCATCGCAAAATCATCCACGACAAACCGCCTTATTTTGATTTGTCTTAACAGTCACATTCTACCTCATGCAACCCCTCCATCCCAGACTCTATCCACAACCACCATCAAAGGAGCACTGCCCGTTCACCATCTAGCCGCCACCCAACCTCCATCAACATCTTGACAGCAGCAACCAACCGTCAAAGCAACATCAAGCATCGTGAAGAACATGACACCCTAGGCCCGACGTACATGAAGCGTTGGATCAAGAACGTAGGGGATCCATGTCGTCTATTCATGCTCAAATAGAGGTCGCAAGATCCAAATATTATCAGACGACACCCAACACCCCACGTGTCTGCCCCAGGCCTAGTGCCTTGGACACCACCAGAGTGACCATTCCTCAACACACAGTGGTTGGGTAATCTGAAAGCACAATTAAATGTAATTTAATTATCAAAGATGTGAATAGTGTGAATGTGATTCATATTATTTGGGCACATGAGAATAGAGATCCAAGATGATTAAATGTGATTTATTTATCATGGATATGAATAATGTGAATAACACTATCCATATTAATATAAATATATTGTAAGTGTGATTTATAATATATAAGAGAGAGCCTATTGTAATTTATATTTGTTGATTAATTATTGGTTTGAATTGGATTCACATTGGATAATTAATTGAAAATATAATTTACATTTTATTTTGGGATGTGAATGTGATTCACATTTTTCCAATGACATGATTGTGATATTCACAAGATAATTATGAAATATTTTTTGTGAAGTAATTTACAACAAGTGCTGTAATTTTGGAGATATCATGAGATAATGAGATCTCATGGGATATTGAGGAGATAGATCATCCCCCCTTTTTAGGGAATAAGGTCAATCTTCTCATTATCTCCAAGATTAATTACTTAGATTGATTTGAAATTAATTATATTGATTTATTGATATATATTAATTTAGTTTAAATGATTATTGTTGTGTTTTTACAACAACATCATGGCCACTGAAAGAAACACAAATCAATCTCATCCCTTGATTTTGTGTTGTCCATGGATTGAGATTCATGGATCCCAAAATGCTATATAAGAAGAGGTACCCCTTTCTCTTCAAGAGACATCAAATTATTGCTCTCTTCCTCTCTCTCTTCATGCCAAGTCTCTCTCCCTCTCTCTCGTTGTGGCCGTCCACCACGGAGCCCTAGAGAGAATCGCCATTGCCGCAACATCGTCATTATGCTGCCGGATTGTTTTCTCGTAGATCTTCATCTCCTTCGTTACACCTCTCTCGTGCTGAAGACGTCGGATCTCATGTGACGAGATCAGGAGATTTGTCGCTTGGATTGTCAACATGGATTGCGAGGAGCACCCGTGTCGTCAATGCGCTCATAAGCATGTCTTCCATTGGATAAGACTTGAGACAAGAGATCTCTTCATTTAGAGACTCGATCGTAACCACGCTTCAAGAGATAACCTTAATACCTAATTGTGGTTTATATGAAATGATCCTAGAAGTGTTCTTAGATCATGTGGTTTCATCACTTGAAACTTTTTAAATACCGCTACCTCGAGCGACTAGTATGACTAGTCACTCCCGATCGCATACGATGCCCAGATCTTGCTTGAGATATAATGGTAAATATATCTCTTACATTGAAAGTGATTAAGGGAATGAATTTTCAATATTGACAAGGAAAGGCAATATTGATATAAAAAATCCTAAATCAATGTAATATATATGCAATTTCTTAATAACCAGTAAAATATCATGGATTGGATCCATGATCAACATATTGTACTTACAGTTGGACACATAATGTATGTGGTTGCAATGTGCAAGTTTCCTCATAATAACAAGGAATGACAATTAAATAGACAATAAGTCTACAACCCTAGGGTTTGTATGTCTCTATAGTCTTGATCTCTCGTCAAATGTACTTTGGAAGTGACATGTTGATGATGATCGCAATTGTCAAATAATCCTTATAAAAATCTAAGAAGATGTTTTGCATACATATGTGCTCTCGATATTTAATCATGAATGACATGGTTCACTGCATCATGCAGGATGGTATCTCTATAAGAGATGATGTATTCAAAATGTTTGAGTACCGACATGAACCAAAGTCTTAAAGAGTTAAGATGTATGTAGGTATGACGAGTATCATCATTCTACTATCTATACTCAAGTCATTCATGAAGCTTCACAATATTCATATTGTATGAATTGAAACATGTATAAATGTCGAAATACTCATATTGAAATCTTTTGAATTCAACATAAGAGATCCTTTGTCTTAAGCAATGGTTGTTTATAGATGAAAGGAGCGTAGTAGAAGCATGGGTCAGACCCAAGTTAGAAGGAAAGTCAAATAATTGACTGTACTTCTATGGTTTCCACACATATGACATCCAAAGAGTTGGATAATTGCCAATACTGTAATAAGCCGATGTACTGATAGTGTGACTATCTAGACTATCTAGGATCCTTAGAGAAGGACTCGGATAGTGCATCAAAATAATCTACATTTAATCATTGAAATTGACTTTCTTATTGGATAACATTTAAACTCTAATCATTGTATCTCATTCTTCTAATAACATTTACAATTGGTTTCATATATATTAAAAGCCTAGAAAATTTGATCTTAAGGTTTAATAGTCATCCACATGGATAGTGGTGCAATTGTTGCAATAACCTCTACTGGATAAATAGGCTTTATATTTTCAGTGGGAGAGCCCTTAGTCTTAGAGAATGTCTCTATGACCAAGATATTAGAATACACTCATTGTTTATTTCTAAATGTTGGAAATAAATATGAATTCTGGAATAGACCTATCATAAAGAGTTATGATGGATATATTTCAAATAGTAGTCTAACATTTGGAGGACTCTACTAAATTAGAAAATTAATGAATAATTCACTAACATTTCAAATACTAAAATTAAACCATAACAAGATCAATAGGAGGATGAAGATCATGTGACAATGATCTAACATCAAATCCTTGACATATGTCTATTGTTGATATCAACGGACTAGTAAGAGATGAAGCTTTAGAATGTCTGGAATTTCAAATCTTACATACTTGCAAATATTGTATTCAAAAGTAAAAATGTCGAATGCACCCTTCTCTGGTTATGGTGTTAGATGCCGAGGTATTCAAGATCTCATACATATTGATGTATGTGGATCATCTATATCAATATAAACATTAATGATATGGAGTATCTATTGATGATTATTTATGATATGAGATTTCTTCCCTTCACCTTAGAAACCTTTGAAATGTTCAATGATTTCATAGTTTTAGTTTAAAACCAAAGTCTGAAGGAAGATGAAATGAATTTGATCTAATCAAGGTAGCTTACACCTATTAGATGAATTCAAGGAATACCTTATGGAGACAGGAATATCATTCCTATCTCACTCCTCTTAATACACCTTAACTCAATAGAGTTGTATGGAGATACAACTGGATAATGTGTGACATGATTTGATCAACGATGAATCTTAGCATAACTACCTCTTAGTTTCCAAGGTATATATGTAGTTGATACTACATTATATATCCTTAATAAGGTTCCATGCTAGTAAGATGGAACCATGCACCAGAGAGTGCTACTTCATTAGGAAAATAAAGGATTGTATTGGATTCCTACTTTATGACCTTGAGATTCTTAGAAGTTTTCATCTCCAAGGATATGATTCTTAGAGGATGACTCTCTTGAGAATCAAGATGAAAATGAAGTGAAGGAACTCATTTAATATTGAGAAGATAATGAGGCTCCTGATATTGGAAACTAAAAGGAAAATTAAATATGAAACACTAATACCTCTTCAAATGAGTTTCAGGATGGATCCATGTGTCAGTTACGTCTGACATTGATCGGAATTCATATGATGAAGCTTCTGAAGATCATAACATGGAAAGGTGGATGTTAGCAATAAATTCTAAAGTAGACTTCACATACAAGTGTTGTATATGGACCCTCTAGGATCCACCTCTAAGGGTTGGACCCGTTAGGTGTAAATGGATCTTCAAGAGAAAGAGGGAACCTGATGAGAAGGTAGAGACCTTCAAAGCACGACTCGTAACCATGAGCTACACACTGAAGAGAAGACATTGCTTGCGATGAGACTTGCTCTTCAGTGACCATGCTTAAACCCCTCAGAATATTGCTAACTATAGTTACACAACCTGACTACGACATCTTCAAGATGTGAGTCAAGATTGCATTCCTCTATGAATACCTCTCCGAGGATATTCACATGAAATAGACCCAGGACTTCGTAGTTGAGGAAAGTAAGATGTGCAAGCTGAGGAACTCCATCTATGGACTCAAATAAGCTTCTTGTAGTTGGAACACTAGATTTGATGAAATTATAAATGTTATGATTTCAGATAGAATCTTGATGAGCCATGTGAAGCTTAGTGGGAGTGTCTTTGTGTTCATCGTGCTAAATCTAGATAATATCCTAATCATTTGTAATGATATAAGGATGATAATAAGTGTTTTATAATATGGTTGTTCGATAACTTGAGATGAGATCTCAATGATACCTCTTAGATCTTAGTTCTAAAGTTGTTCAGAAGCAAAGAGAAGAGGGTATTGGGACCGTCACATTAGTGGTACAACTTGGACATGTTCCTGTAAATCCTTGAACTTAGCATCTCTCGGATCCTATATCATAAGATCCGGCTCGTCAAGAGGAAACCAACGGAATTTATTTTGTGTGAATCAGACTTCGTTTTGATTTCTTATGATTTTTGGAAGAAAGAGAAGGAGGATTAAAACATCATTAACCCATAATTACTGTCATTAAGACTAATTAAGCATGATTAAAGAAACTAATAATGAATTGAAAATTGCTAATGACTATTAGTGAACACTAATCAATAGTTAACAAAAGATAAGCGTAAGCCGCGAAAGATAAATCACGATTAGCATTAATTAAGCGTCATTAGCGAATCTAGAGTCCTCTGAAATGTTCTAACTTAAGCCCTAAGTTACAGATAAGCTTTGGCCAATACCATGGGCCAAAATAATGGGCTGATAACCGCGGTTAAGGGCTAAACAATGGTTTACTAACCACGGTTAGCGGTTTTCTGGAGCCTATAAATACCCCCTACCCATTCATTCTCTACGATTTCCACTACCACCACCCCAAGGGCTAGGGTTGTGAGGTCGGGAGGAGGGGTGGGAAGCGGGGAAGGAGCGCTAGAGAAGCGCTGTTGGGAGAATGAGGAGGAGGAAGGTATGATCGTCTCTACTTTGCTTCATAAGTTAGGTTTTCGATTCATATTCTTTTTCCAAGCTTTATTTTCGATTCATCTTTCTTTACTATTCTTTTTCTGTTGTGATTCAGGGAGAAATCTGTATAACACCCTACTTAGGTATGGGCAGCTATACACGTCGATGAACCCTGTGATTCGTCACACTTTCACTCACCTAAGACGCATGATGTCTACCGATTCTTTATTGCTTATTGTTCTATTCTTTCTTTTCCATTTTTATAGTTATTTTGATGGAGAAATCTGTGTAATACCCTACTTAGGTGCGGGCGGCTATGCCCGCCAGTGAACCATGTGATTCGTCACACATTCACTCACCTAAGACGCGTGGTGTCTACCGATTCTTCATCTCTTGTTGTTTGAGTATATTCTTTCAGTTTCATTATTGTTTTCCTCTCAATGATTTTAGAGAGGAAACTCTTTCTGTTTTTCTTTTGAAATATGTCCTGATATAAGGGGAAACCCCGTATAAGTGGAAGCTCTGCTGAAATTTCAAGAGAAAATATGTTCTTCGTGTTCTTTGTGTGTTCTTCGTGTTCTTCATTTGTTCTTCACGTTCTTGGCACGTTCTTAGCGTGTTTGATACGAAAATGAAATTCGATCGTTTCAGTAGCTATAAATCATCCTGTTGAAAAAGAATCACGATAAAGCACTATATACGAGAGAGAGCTCAATTAGTAATGAAATCCTTCCTTTTGCTGTTGCATTTTCATACGAGATTACTGAAATTCCTGATTTTATGTTCTTCACTATAAGGAACCCTAATTTGGCTATTTTTGAGAAAGTATGAAAAGTTGCTTTGTGATTTCCACTAAAATAATGTTTAAGCATCGAATGGATGCAACGGTTTGGAAAGTTAGGGTTTGGAAGTTAAAAAGAGCATAAATAGAGTATATAAATGTATGAATTAACATATGTGTAAGTCTATACTCAGTATTTATGGTTACACTAATCTAAGGCTTAACGGAGGAATTACATCATGGGAATTGATGTGTTTTGAGTTGGATCCTATTTCTGAATGTTAGTGTACGAACAGCTGTACGAACTCGCCCCATGCGAGATTCAACTGGGAGAGGGAGGAGTTCCGATGCTTCGATGAAGGGTCTGGGGGTTCCGACAGTGCCGTGGAAGCTTTACGTATTGAATGGCCTTATTAGATGTGGTGGATGGATGGCGGATGAGCGGGGCGAAGGTGGTCTGGTTGGATCTGCTTCGCCTGAGCATAGGATGCTCCAGATGGCTATCTAAGTGCGTCCCAAACTACAGGGTATACTCAAGGCTCTAAGACCGAGCTTCGACCGGGGTTATTGTGCAAGGAAAACAAAGAAGGCGGCGATGGATGAGGGTTGACCTCCGGGGATAGTGGAGGTGGAGGTTTTGGCCTTAATCTTTCCCGAACAAGCAAGCCTAAGGATGATCAGATCGTGCTAGAGATGCAGGGTGAATATGCATGTTGATCGATGTGGACGGAGGGGAGGTAACGGAGCTCCGACCAGCTGGTCCAAGTAGCGAAATGACAATGGTGATTAAATGGAGAAATTGGAGAGAGATGAAAATGCAAGGAGTGAGAGAGATAACTGAAGACTCTAACGAGTTCAGAAGTTCCAGGGGAAGCGGAGAAGGGGGGTTATAGCGGCAACCTAGGTGTGGCTGGCCGAGGAGGATTCTTGCGGTGTCTCTCCGGCATTGCGACAAGCTACGCTCAAGCAGACCGCCACACGATGCTCCACGGGCACCTCTGGGAAGCTGTCACCTTCCTGAATAGGATAGAGGTATGTGGTGGTGCGACGAACGAGCTGTCGCACTATGGAGGTGAGAGAAGACTACTTATGGGTTGTACAAGGATCCTAGAAGATCGGAACGTATCATAGAACCCTAGGCAGATCCGGTTGTGCCTAGGGATCCACGAGTATCATGGTCCGACGAGGCACGTACGATCCAACCCAGTTTGGAAGAGATAACGGTCCGATGTGGACCTATCAGAAATTTGGATTTACAAAAATCAAAGAAAATATGATTAAAAATAGTAAATGAATTTAAAATAAAAAGTTTATAAAATGAAAAATGTTTATTATTTTATAAACTATTTTTCTACGATTTTTAATTATTTTTATGAAAAATCAAATAATGCATATAAAATATATAATATTATATACATGTATAATATACATGTGTATTATGTACTCGTATTTTTATTTTATTATTTTTACAAAAATAAATTTATTTTATATATTATTTATTTACAACATGATTATAGGACTATAAAATAATTTTATTTTATTTTTATAAATTATTTAAGGGTATAAATTAAATAGTGAATGTAGTATATATAAGTGTATTTTGTACAAAGGTTTGGTAATTTTATGTTTATTTTTATTTTATTTTTTTCCTATTTTTAGTTTATTTTTATATTATTTCGAATGTTATTTACAAGTGTATAAATAATTTTAATTTTTCAAAAATAAATAGATAGATATTCTATACAATTATAGGTGATATGTATAGTACATGGTGGAACCTATCTCTCTCTACTTATTTTCTTTTGCGATCAGATCAAGTCTTGACCTTCTATTGGGATTTACGTCACTCTATATTTATTCTAAATACAACATTCTTTTTCTTTTCTCTTTATTCTTTTATTTTTTCAAAAAACATGCTAATTACAAGATATTAACAAATGCATGCAGGAAGCTAAGTTATTGTATTTACAAGTATTTGCAGGTGTTTTTTTCTAAAAAAAGTGCTAAAATAAATGAATAAAGAATGAGAATCATAGATTCATCCTCCCCCTATACTTTACCTTTGCTAGTTCCTTAGCAAACACTAATTTGAAAAAGAAGTGAAAATAAAATAAAAAGAAAAGAAAAAAGAATCAAGGTTGATTATTGAACTTATCTTTATTAAATCGGAATATGGAGCTCGGTCAGACCTTTGGATTATTAGTTTGGCGGAACCTCATTGGTAGATAGGTTTGAGGCTCAACAACCTTTAAGTTCCACAATTCTATGGTCAAGACTCCTTAATAAACAAGGTCAGAACAAGTCTACATACACAAACTCTAATGACTATGCATCCTTCCATGTACTTTGTAAGTGATATGTAGCTCCCCACCTCAGAAACGACAAAGAAACAACCTCCCTCAACAAGGTAACTCTAATTCCCCAGTCTAGCCGCTCTTTCCACGAGGAGCGGGGTATTCCCTTCTAAGTTCAAGTTCAACCAGCTCAAGAAGAGGGGAAAGAAGAGAATGGACCGTGACCAGTGTAGCCACGTATTTCTTGGAGCAAAGCCAGTGTAGCGAAGTCTCTAGTTGCAAGCTTCCATGAGATGAGAAGGTGGAATACATAAGCTTTGCTTATTTACTATATACACTCTGTCATGCATTTTATTTTCAATCAGGCCTGCCACTTTTTGAAGTTTTTCTTGATTTTGCACATTATTTTTTATGATGTGCATATATACAACATATTTAAATGGTGCAGCATGTTCATAAGGGGTTTTTCCTCTTGAGTTAATAGACTATCCCTCTTTTGAAGTATTATTGCAACCCACAGACTCCTGTCTTTAGACATCAATGCCACTAGACTAGGTTGAGATGCACATCCCTCCCTAGATGAAGATGAGATGTTCTACCTAGAAGTACTACCCTCGCATGCTACCCAAGCCAAAGAATTCTGCCTCCTCACGACCTCATCCGTGTTGAGCTACGTGTAAGGTGCATGCAAGCCATTGTCTTTGAGAGTCATGCGTGCGTTGTTAATTGTTCTACTTAGGCTAATCAAGATGACATGTGAACATAGCCTAGTGGACTCAAAGAATTAAGTCACTAATGGACCTAAAAAATCATAACCCGAATTCCTATAAGGTTCCTCTAATGTTAAGTGGATTAAGGTCTTAACCAAGCTCCATTTTTCAATTTAATTCTAGAATAGTTTAAATGTCAACTATGACTTAGGAGAATATACAAGCAAATATGTACAAAACTCTTTTTTTTGCAATTTTTCAAACCATGCAAATTTTTATGAAAATTTTTTGAATTGAAAAAGGAAAAAAGTTTTGCAAGAACATTTACAAACTTTCACAAAATAATTTTTGCAAACTTTTACTTTTCAAAACCTTTTGAAAAATTTTGTACTATATACATAATTTTGATACAAAAATATTTACAAACATTTTACAAGCAAAATATTTTTACAAACATTTGTACAAAATAGTTTTTACAAATGTCTATTTACAAACATTTATGTACAGGAAAAAATTTAAAATTTTTGTGATTTTTTGCCATGTTATTTATATACACATAGTACTCAAAGTACGAGTTATGGATAAAGTATATATACAATATATATGACACCCAACTATACTTAGCTCGAACTATGTCCTCAGAGTGATCAAATAGCGATGGAAGGAAGACATAACTCATGTTGAGTATTGGGAAGTGAAAAGAATGTTATACTACAACGATGTAATGAATAGAGGTCGATTATCCCCCTATACTTAGGATCAAGTAATACTAAGTATAGAAGTCTGTCCACAAGGGGAAAACCGATGGTTAGAATGTACATGTACTACCTCCTCTATACTTAGGGTAAAATATCACTAAGTATAGGCAATAAAACAGAGGTAATGCACTCAAAAATAAATAATCACAAGTCTGATGCCCCCTCCTATACTTAGGGTAAAGCACAACCTAAGGATAGCATAATCATAAGATGAAGGTGGGGTATTAGACAAAAAGAATGAATGATATGGCCAATTGGATCTATACATCTGTGAAAGAAAAGTGATAATCATGCATGAGATGCAAATGATATGAGTCAAAGACCACATCGGCAAAATGAATATGGGCAACGTCAACGATCAACGGATCATTATCAAGATATGGCTTCAGGCGTTGACCGTTAACCTGAAAGGTAGAATCAGATGACAATTCAGATATGTCGATGCTTCCGTTGTTGTACACCTTTCTAACCAAGTATGGTCCCTTCCATTTGCTTTGTAATTTCCTTGGAAATAATCTTAACCTAGCATCAAATAGCCATACTCTCTAGTTCGGCTCAAACTGTTTTTGGCTGATATGAGAATCATGCCATATCTTCACTTTCTCCTTATACTGTAGGCTACTCGAAAAGGTTGTATCTATTAACTCCTCTGGGGCTGACAACTCTACTTTCCTCTGATCTCCTATACTCTTGGGATCTAATAATAACTCAGTGACCGCCCAAAGTGACCTATTCTTGATTTCCACAGGCAAGTGGCATGGTTTGCCATAAATAAGGCGAAAGGGAGATGTACCCAAAATTGTCTTGAAGGATTTTCGATATGCCCACAAGAACAAGTCCAAAAGCTGTGACCAATTCTTTTGGTCCAGGCGGACAACCTTCTACAACATCGTCTTGATCTCCCTGTTCGATACTTCAGCAAGACCATTGGTCTAAGGGTGATATGGAGTGGCAACTCGAAGGTCAATGCTGAACTCGTTAGCAAGGTCCCTTACCTTGTCACTGATAAAGTGAGTCCCCCCATATGATATCAAGATTCTAGGTACCCCGAACCATGAAATGATATTTTTCCTCATGAATCCGCATACGATTTTAGCATCTGCGGCTAGAGCGGGGATGTCCTCAACCCAACGACTCACATAATCTACAACAAGCAGAATGTACTCGAATCCCTGACTTTTAGGGATTGGACCCATGAAATCGATGCTCAATGCGTCAAAAACCTCACAGAAGTGAATGGGGTGCATTGGCATCATATCACTTTGTCCACAAGTGCCCATCCTCTGACAGTCAGTACACCTCCTCACGAATTCGTCAGAATCATTAAAGTGCGTAGGCCAACATAGGCCGAATTGGAGCACTTTCTGTGCTGTCCTCCTCCCAGAATGATGTCCTCCTACCTCAAGCTTGTGGCAGTATGTGAGGACACTATGGTGCTCCTCCTGAGGAATACACCGATGACAGACACTATCCCCCTTCATGATAAAGGTTGGGATCCTCCCAATGGTACGACTTGGCCTTCGCAAGGAAAGTCTCAAGTCGTTGTCTGGGCCAACCTTGTGGAACTTTCTTGGTGACAAGATAGTTCACAATGTCAGCATACCATGGAAGCTAGTTGATAACAAGAATCACCTCGTTTGGGAAGGTCTATATAATAGGTGCAATATGATCAGAATCCTCAAGGTTCTCTAAATGGGTGAGGTGATCCGCCACCACATTCTGACTCCAAGCTTATCCTTAATCTCTATATCAAACTCATGGAGTAGAAGGAATGGTCAATATAGCTTTGGCATCCTTCTTTGCCATGAGGTATCAGATGGCGGTGTGGTATGTAAAGATAGTCACTCTAGATCCAAGAATAGATGATCTGAACTTATCCAAAGAAAATACTATGGCTAGCATCTCCTTCTAAGTCACAATATAATTCTGTTGTGCGACATCCAAAGTCCGGCTAGCGTAGTGAATGACAAAAGGTAATATGTCCCTCCTCTGTCCTAGCATAACCCCTATGGCAAAATAAAAAGCATTCACCATGATCTCGAATGGGAAAGACCAATCAGGAGGCTGAAGGACAGGAGCCTGAACAATAAGTCCCTTGAGAGTCCCAAATGACAATAGACACTTATAATCTACAATGAACTCGGTGTCTTTCGTTAGCAAATCAGTGAGTGGTCAAGCAATTCGTCTGAAATCCTGAATGAATCACCGGTAGAAACCGACATGCCCTAGAAAAGACTATAACTGTCACAAATTGGATAGTGGATTGAGTTTCTTGATGATATCCACCTTGGCCGAATCGACCACCATGCCCCTGTTGTAGATGATATGACCAAGGGCCATCCCTTTAGTCATTATGAAATGACTCTTCTCCAAAGATAAGACAAGGTTGATCTCTATGCAGCGCTGAAGTACACGGTCTAGGGAGTCAAGACAAGCATCAAACCCATCATCATGGATCGAAAAGTCATCCATGAAGACCTCTAAACAACCACCCATCATGTATGAAAATATGGAAAGCATGCACCTTTGGAATGTAGGTAGAGCATTACATAAACCAACGGACATCCATCTAAAAGCATTCATCCCTAACGGACAGATGAATGTCATTTTCTCCTGGTCTTCGAGTTCTATGGCCACCTGATTATGTCCAGAGTACCCATCAAGGAAACAGTAATGACTCTTCCCAACTAGCCTCTCGATAATCTGATCAATAAATTGCAGTGGGAAATGATCCTTCTTGGTGGCCTTATTCAATCGTTTGTAGTCCACACAGACCCTCCAAGAAGTGGGTACCTGGGTAGCTATCTCCTCTCCAGACTTGCTCAAAACTGTAGTGATACCAGTCTTCTTGGGTACCACACGTAATGGACTAACCCACTTGGAGTCAGAGATGGGATAGATAAAATCAGCACTCCACCACTTGGATATTTCCTTCATGACCACATCTCGAAGATTCGAGTTCAGCCGTCGCTGGAACTCACGCAATGTCTTGGCGTCCTCTTTGAGATAAATGTGGTGAGAGCACAGGGTCAGACTTATCCCCTGGAGATCAGCTACACTCCATTCAATCTCCTTGTAGTTTCTTTCAAGAACCTCCATTAGACGAGACTCTTGCTCTCCAGTCAAATCCACTGAGATAATGACTTGGAACATTTTTAGATTACCCGCAAGTTATCTGTACCTCATATTCTGAGGCAAGGTATTCAGTTCTGGACAAATGGGAGCTGGTGAATCTAGCTTCTGAAATGTCTGAGTGATATCTACCAGATCTGCATATGAGAACTCTCGCTGCATCTGTGAATTTGACGAAGGCGGCCCTGCTGGTGTATCTGTAATCTGAACTGGCTCGCTCTTCACCCTAGCTGTCGACTATGAAGGAATCAGACATGGCAAATAATCACCAAATTCATCCCAATCAATGCTTGAATACGAGGGATCTGAATTGGAAGAACATGAAATATAATCTGCTTCGCTATCCTGACCACGATAATCAGCCTCAAATGTGTCTGGTGCCAAGAGTGTGCTCTCCAAACTCTCATCTTCCAAAATCTGTAAGTATGCTGTGTCTAAAGGTGTGACAAGAGCTCGTGATACGGGATCTGACCAAACTGCTTCATCATCTATGATTACAAAATCACACTCCTGGTGGACGTCTCGCTCTGCATCTATTATTTGCTCTGAATCACTCGACTGCTCGGAGCAAGCTGAATCTCTCGCTCTAGTCTCCTCGATCATATCTATTTGTACACTTTCACCCTCAACTTGAAAGTATACATTCTCGCTATCATGATCAGACACCGCCTTGGCTGTGGCCAAGAATGGTCGTCCTAGGATGATGGGGGTATCAGTTACAGACCCAAGGATCTTCATTTCCAATACAACAAAGTCCACAGAGAATTTGAGGTCCTGAATTGTGACGACCACATCCTTCAGTAACCCATTCGACATCTTGAAAGATCTATCAGCAAACTGAAGGACTGTCTTACTCCATCGGAGAGGGCTAAACTCAAATCGATCGAGTAAGGCAACCCGAAGAAGATTAATTGAAGAGCCGCTATCTAATAGGGTAGGATCAAATCGCTGCTCATGGATATAGCATCTGACATATGGAGATCATGCATCAAGTCTCTTGGCTGGCAATCGATTCTGAATAGCAAAGCAAGTGGCATGAGTAAGCACATGGATCTCTGCATTATGGTTCCTTCTCTTCCTGCATATGGTAGTCTTCTCTCTCAAGTTCTTCTGGAAGAGAGGGATGTGCTCTAGTGCCTCCTGTAGTGTCGGTTGTATCTGGAATCGATCAATCATCTACTGGTTGAACTCTAATTGGTGTCTCTTTTTTTAGTTTTCTTTTTGGGTCCCCTTTCCTTAGCGGAGTGCTTGAGGGAAGGGGATGGATGGACCCTCTCTGGAGAGATGAGGGCCAAGAATAGGTTCATGAGCATGTAGTAGACTAGAATACATACCAAGATTATCATGCAACACATATGAACTCACAGGGGATACAGAAACCTTTCCTTTATTCATATTTTTATTCTTTTCTATTTTTCCATTTTTTGTATTTTTATCCTAGGATACAAACTGAGGTAACACAACTGAAGGAAAATTGGTGGCATCAATACCACCCACAACATCTGGACTTGCAGCATCAACAATGTTCTCTGGCCAAGCATCTCTCAACAAGGTGGCATCAGCACCACTGTCTACATCTGGAATTACGACGGCCTCAGTACCATCGGCTAGATAAACATCCTTGGTGGCTTCAGCACCATCGTCATCATCATCGTGAGCAGCATTAGCATCTTTACCATCCTCGTCTGGCGCTCCAGAATCTTTCTGTGGTCGTCGCTCAGATGAGGTGCCACCGGCTGGCATCCTACCACTCCTAAGTGTCACAAAGTCAACATCAAATACATAGGAAGAAATATCACCCAAATTATCATAGGAGTGGTAGTCTCTGTAAATTACACCTGCTCAGATTTTCTCTTCAGATTCTTCAGGTTAGGTTCAATCTGAGATGGTATGGCGGCCTTGCCCTTGATAATCTCCCTCACTTCCTACCAGAACTTGTCCATCTCTCGTCGAAAGGATGGCTGTTGGTCAGGAAGTAAGCAGGCGAGGTCATCAAGGGTTGGTTTCTCATACACAGGTGCATGAGAACTGGATGGGTTGCCTCGTGGGAAATGTGGCTGAGACTGTTGTTGTTGGTGCTGGTAGTGAGGAACTGGCTGGGAATACTGCTGAGGCTGCTTCTGTTGCCTCCACTGCTATCCCTGATGATAGGGATAAGGACCCTGCTACTGGTACTGCTAGTGGAAGTGATAAGGCTGCTACTGCTGGCTAGCTTGGGGTGCCTGAGCTGGAGGATACTGTTGGGAAGAGGTAACTCCAGTAGACCATCTGAATCCAGGATTGTCACGATGAATCCCAGGGCTGAGGTTGGTACTGAGAGTACCAGATCTCGTTGACTTCCATCAACGGCTCCTGCTCGAGGTGTGGAGGGGGAAGGACTGCCAGGGGCTAATCCGACGTGTAGATCACCATCTGAGTGTCCGGAGATGGTGGTGGCTGCTGGTAGTGCTGCATCTGCTAGATTATCTCTTCCTAAATATTATAAACCTGGCGATACGTGGCAGATGGCTGGGTGGAGCTACTGCTGGGATCATCCCGTGACCTGAGACGGGGCTGAGAAGCCATCTATACCTCCTGCAGACACATGATCAGAGTCTTTAGGTCACTTAGTGTCTGTGCCAACTGATTAATCTGGTTCATGCCCTCGTACTACTTCTTCTCTATGATCTCGATGTGTTCCAGCTTCTCACTGATGATGCCAATGTCAACGGCTGAGGATTCGACCTGTGCTGCTGTTGACGAAGTAGAAGGACCAAGATCGACATGTGCAGTCCACTGATAAGACACTGCCTGTGGGAGGGGCTTTCCCTGAGTGTAGACCCTAGTCTGGGACATCACCGTGTAGTTTTCTGCCATCTCCTTATAGATGACCCAGACCTAGTCCTCATCCTTGGCAAAATAGGATCCTCCACATGGAGCGTTCACTAGCCCCTGCAACTCTGGTGTCATCCCACAAAAGAAACTCTGCACAAGGTTGGGCTTGGATATCTCGTGATGTGGACACCAGTCAATAAGCTCTTTGAATTGATCCCAAGCCTCGTGGAACTGCTCGTTCAGGATCATGGTTAAATTATTGATCATGGCTCACGCTGTGTTGGTCCAGTCGAGTGGATAGTACTTGTTCAAGTACTCGATCCAGAGCTGCTCCCAAGTAGTGACATACCTCACCAAATGCTTCATCCAATAGGCTGCTCTGTTGACAAGGGAAAACGTGAAGGCAATCATCTTGATAGTGTCCTCATCCATAAATCTATCACGGACAGTGCTGCAGATCATCTTAAATTCCTATAGATGGAGGTGAGGCTCCTCGGTTGCTAGCCCATGGAAATTGGGAAATAGTTGGATGGTTTGAGGACAAAGCGTGAAATCGTCAAGTACCTATGGAAGCTGGATCCATCTGTGGGTGAGGGTTGCACAAGGGTTGTACAAATGCCTCATCGTACTTGGTGGCCTGGCTGGATCCTGCGGCTCCTTAGGTCGTCCGTCTCCCCCACCCTCCTGACATGGTATCTCTCCATCGGCTGGTCTCTGTGGATCTGCTCTACCAGCTCGCATTTGCGTCAGCTCTCATCTCACCTCAGCCATGAATGCTCCCAGGTCCCCGATCTGTCTCTGCATGGTCTCCAGGGAATCAAGCAACGTGTTGTTCATGGCTTCCTGGTCCAAAACATAGTAAGAAGCCTGTAGTTTCTCATCAGTGCGGTTCTCGCTGCTGGCCATGTCTTGGGTCTTTGCAAAGGAAAAAGACCTCAACTCAAGTTCCATCAAGTGAACAAATAACTCTGCTGGCCTCTACTATGGCACCTCAGGAATGTGAGAAGGGTGGTCAAGGGGGGTCAGGGTGGTAGTGAACTCAGGTTCAAAGAGTGGGTCTGGGCTCTCTGAAGCTACCCTAGATGAATGGAGAGGAGTGCTCGAAAGCGGTACTGCCAAAGGTAGCCTAAGGGACCTCCTTTCCATCATCATGATGTGGGGATTTATGAGGATTGGATCTGGAATGCAAACAAGATGGGAAGTCAAGCCCCTTTATCACCCACTCAACACTCGAGCTGATGACCGTGAAAGATCGGTCATTATTCTTGTCAATTTTTATTAAGGTGACAGATCAATCTATCAGAGTGATTAAGCAAGCTGTTAGGAGCCCAATACTCTCAATAGACTGGCTGAATCTCACAACTAGTTTTTCCCTGCCAGTATGGGTGTGGACTGTTTACTGGATACCCAATCTACCCAATCTGCTAAGGAAGTCCTGGATCGATTACTGGCTACTCGATGAAATCCTCACTGGAGAACAACTAACCACAAGACCAGTAGTCTGAAGAAAGATCATACGTGGCTCTACCTAGTGTGCGGGTCACTGTCTCATTGCAGAAAATCAACCAGTGAGGGGGTGACTCTCCCCGGAACAAAGATTTTAGGTGAAGTGTGTTTTAGTGTCAAGTTTGCATTCGCGGTCCCAATTTTATTTTGTTGTCACCTTTTTAGGTATTTTTCCGAATAAGACAATGCCTAACAAATTTTCTGATTTCCTTTGTTATTTTAAGTCCAACAAAACAGGGGGAGGAATTCAGAAAAACTGATGCATGATCAAACACAATGATGCATGCAAAGATAGAAATGTGTACTAGACTCCAGCACTCTACATGAAAGGTGATCCACGTATAAAAGTAAAGACATGAAATAAACTATCTATATGATGCACGAGGAAATCGTCCTTAGACGAGCGCCTTCTATTAATCGTGAAGAACAAGTAGCTAACTATCTGGAAGAGAGACCGCAGTCCAGTCTTCGATGCTAATTGGTGTCCACCACAATGGGTCCTGCCAGCACTGTATACATCCTCTCTCGGCACGTGGTCTCTGGCCCCAATAGATTAGCTATTTCAAATTTATTTTAGCTAAGTCCAATTACGATCTATAGGAACAAATAAGCAATTAGGTGTGGGGACCTTAGCTAATTACGTCACAATCAATAAAAATTCCTAAGTCTAAAGGCTAAAACCTTGAATCAAATAGAAAAAAAAGCGATAAATCTAAACCATGAAAAACCCTAGTGAGGTCCCCCGAGTACACCCATACTCGGCTAAACAGAACCCAAAGTCTAAGTATCCAAAGAGTGTCTGAGAGTCTATTTATTACAATAATAAAATGTTTCTGCAAAAAAATATCTATCTAATATAACTAAATCCCCATGCTCTTCTACTCCTCATCAGGTACGGGTTCCTCCAACAAAAAGATCACAGGGCTGAGAATGGCCGCGGAAATGTGCGACCAAGATTGAAAGGGTAGCGGGCAATCAGACGGTTCCTGATGGAGGGTGCGTGGAAGAAAGAAAAGCGGGCCACGTGCTCAACCAGAAAGAGCCACATGGCCTAATCAGGTTATTCCAGAATAAAAACTCGAAAAAGGTGGAGAAAATTGATGAATTTGGAAAAAAACTCGAAACATGAAAGTTGCAGATCTCGATGAGATCTATAAGTTTCATGTTGACCAAAAACAGAAACGAGGTCAAAAGAAGGGAGAAATATTTTTGTGAGCATTTTTAAGGGTATAAAAACACTATGACTTTCGATTTTGTTATTTTTTTTGTAATTTTAATTTATTCCATGACTCAGATATATACAATGATTTATCTGGTTTTTATTGACACTAATTTAAGATGGGGGGGTTAATATCTGCAAATTAAATGATGAAACTGAGTTTCATCACCCCCCTATACTTAAACTATGCTCGTCCCCGAGCATCTCAAAAATGAATGGGTTGGATTAACCCCCATTTGTGAATGTGCGTATAGGATCTGATCCGTTCAAGAACTCCCAATTTTAAAGATTCAAAATCTCAAAGCTCAACCTATCCTTTATCAAGAAGTATCCAATTTCTCTAATTTTCCTAACTCTCTCTATATCGTATAAAATAAGGATATGAAATTAAATGTTGACCGCGATCATGAGAGTAGAATCACGGCTTCACCCAAGGTCCTAGTCCAAGAAATTCTCCTAAGGACCCAATCCTCAACTCTAGGGAATAAACCAAATATTACAATCAAACCACTATCTCTTTAGTTGTCAGACATAAAAATATCGACGGAAGGCCAGTTGATGGAGAGTTTAGGATCGTGTCATTTCTTCTCTCCCTCTTATTGGAACAAGGATTCTCTCGATTGCCTTATTAACTCAATGCATATTTTTGATGTTGATCAGTGCGCCCGTTAAGAAAAGTTGGAGTAGTATGCACTTGTTTTTCTGAGAATACACCGGGGTGTGCCTATTTTGAGTATCTATTATACCTTCTAAACCCAGACTTGTAGCATTTATGATGTAGAGCCCTTTTTTGGTGCAAGCCCGACTCGTGATCCTATAATGGTGGTCAAAATTGTCACTTTAAAATGTTTGGGAGCGCTCGCCTTTGGTGGAACCTCTTTGATATTTGACTTTGTAGGCTGAGAGCTTTTTTCAGCATGTGTATTTCTTTGCTTTGTTTTTGGCTAGCTCCTCTGCTTTTACCAAGAGTTGGCGTACATTGATCAATATTTTTTTAATTTTATCACACCCTGGCACTTAGGTAAATATCAAGAGATTAGCATAAGAACCATGGTCTCATACTGCCTAAAAATGCTAACACTCAGGTTTCACGAGGTCTTCAATGATTTTACCCCATCCTCAAGCATTATTAAATCAACTCCAAACTTGAATCCATCATCCCCATCCCTCAAGTGAAATTTCAACTCCCCTCATCATAACCGCAGTCGTGTATGTGAAGTGTTGATCATATTGTTAAGGTTAGAGACTAAGCATGCAATATAGCACGTAAATCTGACAAACTAGGGAAATGAGGATAATTAAGTGGAAGACCCTAACGGCTAAGGGTGGTTAACTTAAAATCTCTAGACCTCTCCAACCAAGTGTTCTTGAACATGACTGATCATGTGTGAAAGTGAAAGCGTCAGGGATTAAAACCAATTCCTTCAATTTTTTTGAAACAATATTTACAGACTTCAAGTTAGTCTCATTTAATCCTTCTTTTTGAAAAAGAATTTTGAAATGATTTTCAAAACATTGTCACATAAAAATATTTTCAAACATTTTTCAAATGATTTTTCAAAATAAGAAAAACTCATTTTTCAAATCATTTTCAAAATATTTTCTTCAAATAATAAAACATAGTAAAGAAAAATGTTCAAACGTTGAAAACATTTTGCCCAACTTAGTTCATAAGATTATACTCTAGATAAAAAAGTTTTAAATTTTTCAAAATTTTCAAAAAAATATTTTTTTTTCAAAATAAAGCTATGGCCAAAGTATATATATACTATATATACGGTTTACCCCCTATACTTAAATTTTGCTTTGTCCTCATAGCACTAAGTGATACAAAGCCTTAGCTCAATTTAAGGTATAGGAAAAATATAGGAACTAAGGAAGACGCCCCCTATACTTAGGTTAGAAATAACCTAAGTATCATACAAAATGGTAAATGAGTAAGAAATTTACAGGGACTCAGGACCCCCTATACTTAGGCTGAGAATAGCCTAAGAGATGGATAATTGATGTAGGGGAGACCTGAGGGGAACGAAGAGGTTAGGATGGATTTATATGTGAACGATTGAATCTCTGAAGATGAATGGAGTACCTAGGGTCTAGGGGAGAGTGCCGAAACAATTTGGCTGAATCCATCAAACAATACCCTTTGATTCACCAACTCACACGTGAAACCAACAATTATTGGTTAATTATCTTGTCATTTTTATTGGTGATAAAATCACTCTAATTTACCCAAGGATTAATGATATGTAAAATCCTAACATCCTCTCCCAAAACATGATTTTTACTCCATTTTATTTGTCAACTTGCATTAACAGTCCGAATTATTAGCTCTAAGGTTATCACCGTTTTAATGAGAACATAAATCAATGAAACATCGTCTACATCTCATTCTCAATTTCCACTAATCCGAGGTGATCAAGCTAGGTAGGGAGGTTGATAAAAATCCAACGCATACGATAAAATCATGATCTACGCTAAGGGAAAACTAGCAGTGCCTTGAGCTAACTTCTTGAAAAATAAGACTGAATTAAAACTTAAAACGGAATATATGCAAATCAATGAAAACCACACCTAACATGCTTCTATTAGCGAGGAAGAACTGGTTTTATTTTTTGGCTAAGTGAAGCGATGCCACGTGCGTCTAATATTAATGTGTGTCCTACCTACGATCAAACACATAGAATAAAAATGTGAAAGTTGCTCATAGAGCCACATGCCTCATTCTAGGTCAACACTCAAGTGGGGCAATCCCCATACAACCACAGAAACCATCGTCCATTTACAATCGCAATTCTTCAAACGAAGACCGCTGTAAAGACGATTATTTACATGCATGGATGAAATAAAATGCAAGACCAAAATTCTCTTCAATTTTCTCCAATATTTGCTTCTACGGCTCCTCGCAGCGAGAGCTATTGTTCCTTGCCTCCTTGATCGTCAAGGGACCCTTGCCACAGAATGCAATCATTAGATAGATTTTCAAAGAATCATCAACCATGCAAGGAACAAAACAACAAGACCTATAAATTAGAAGAACACCACTTAATCAAATAATAAAAATCCAAATTAATATAAAGATGAGTCGTTTCCCCGGCAACAACGCCATTTGAAAATCCTGAAATTTACCCTTTTAATTCAATCGGATTAAAAATTAAATTTTATGTCCTTTCGCTGTAGTCGGGTAAAATTTGGATTTATAAAAAACTACAAATTTAATTTATCGATTAAAATGAGCGGTTATTATTATTTTTACTTGGGCAAGCCCTAGGTCGAACTCAAGGAGGAAACTTTCTCCTTATATTTATTTTTAGTCGATCTAGATGCTAGGTTTTAGAGAATTTTTTTTGGTATTTTTAAATGCAATTAGAAATGTAATGCAATTTCGGGCAAATTTGAGGGACTAAAATGTAAATTACGTTCAAACAATGTCCAAAAATTCTCAAACTTGGCCACAAGTTGAATAATGATGGAATTAAAATACAACATTTTTTTTTGGATTTTTTTAACTCAATAAGAATTAATTATGAATTAAATATGAATGCAGAGTGATTTATGCAAATTTAATTTTAATAAATACCAAATGTCAATATTCTTTGGAAATCAATTTATCCTAGGTAGATCTATATGAAAAATATCCAGAACAAATTTTAATTCATTAAAATACTAAGTGAGGAATTAATTAAAAATTTATTACATAAATCACTAATTAATTAATTAAGACCTCGTTATGCATGCAATATGGTCATTTTTGAGCACAAGTTAGAAAACACTAAAATCTATTTATTATGAATTTTCAAGAATTTTTGGAGCAACAGATAATTTAATGTTAATTAAAGTTCGCATAGAGGGAAAAATATGCTATGTTTCACAAAAATATTTATATTAAATAAATCATGTCTTAAACAATTCAATCAAATATCCATAATGATCAACATCAGTAGTTCTAGAATGAGCAATTTTTGGAAATAATAAAATGATTGAAATGAACGCCCAAATAAATATGTAAATATAGGGTTCTAAAAACAATACAATAATAAAATTGATAAAAACAAAATATGCTGATAAGGACTCGATTGTAATTATCGGAACTTACAGGGCAGATTTGTAATTTTCTCGTGGGTCACGTGCTTCCCACGTGCGCTCCTGGTTGGTGGGTCACGTGCTTCCCACGTGCGCTCCTAGTTGGTGCTATTCCCTGGAAGCTCAGGAGGTCTGGCGCAATTGTCCATTAGGGGCCTTCTCACAATTTTCCGCACGTGCACGTGCGTTGTGTGTCAGGTCTAGTAGGCGGGGGCATGCACGACACGTGTGTCCTGCAGGTTGGGGCATGCACGCAAATGCTGGAGATAAGAGGGTGGAGGTCTGCAAATGAACCAGCCTCACATGCCTTGTACACGAGGTGGGGTTGATTGACGACATGGACGAGCACACAGCCCGAGGTGATCGACTGGGCTCCAAGGAGGAGCGATGGAGAGCGAAGCATGCCACAACACCTGGAGCAAGGATAGAGGCTGCTCGTGCTGGCATAGGTACAATGTAGACGTGGGCCTACTCCGATCGACGACAAATGCTCAGCCTGTCGACACACGATCGGCTGAACAACAGGTTGTAGTGAGGGCGATGGAGGTAGGTTGAAGTGGAGTTGTCGTCGGAGGCGATAGTGGTCGATGGAGCAGGGGCTTGTACCTCGAGGTGAGGTCTCGATGGCGAGGCCGACGACGGATCCTAGAGGCTTGTTGGTAATGGTGCGACATCGCTGGAGACCTCGGCTAACACACGACCGAGGAGAAGGAGGTGGCTATGGGCTCCTAGAGAGGGGTCCACGAGGGCTCGATCTGTCAAAGGTGAGGGCTGTTCGGCGGGTACTGGAGAGAGAAGTTAGCCGACACACAGCCTTGCTGAAGGTGTGAAGCGAGGGTGAGTGGAGGGGACCTGCTCGAAGGTGGAGGTGGAGGTTGGTTGGCGAGAAGACCTTAAGCACGACGTCAGGAAGTCTGTAGGAGCACGGGGTACAGAAGTGCACCGACCTACTACGGGAGCACGGAGGTTGCTGGACTGCAATGGCGATGAACGACCGTTGGTGGGTGGAGTTACGAGGCGTAGCGTCGTTGACTTTAATGTACGACCGTGTGACACTGTGGAGTATGGCGGGTGTGGGTTGTGCGAGTGGGATTAAGAAGATGATGAGAAGAGGGTAGAGTGTGCGATGATGGGCAGAGCTAATGGTAGATAATGATGATCGTGACGAATGTGAAGATGGGGGTAGATTGGAGAGGGGGAAGAACAAGGAAGCATAAGAAACATAGGAGAAGAAGAAAGAGGAGGAGGAAGAAAAGCAAGGAGAAGAAGGATTACCTACGAGTTTCCTCACCGTGGGGGTAGCTGGAGCTTCAAGCTCTGGCCGATGATGGCCTCAAGCAAAGTGGCGAACCTCCACGAAGCTGTGCAGAGGCTTGGAGTATCTGCAGCAAAGCTCGAAGAGCTTTGGATCTCACCAAGGTCACTAGGCCCATCGTTGCCGTCTATCGGGAACAGCCGCTGTCACCGGGGCACTCGAGAAGCGGGGGTTTTCCTGCTTGTTGGCGGATAGACGTGAAAGGTAGCTGTGGTGGACCTTTATAGGTGGTTGTGGGCAGCCAAGGATGACGGGGAAAATGGGTTGTGGTGAACGAGATTTGCGGCAAAGGATAGGCACGCAGGGTGGATGGGGTATGGGAGGAGAGAGAGAACATGAGGGGAGAGGGGGTTGGCTGGTAAGTGGTCGACGTGGGTTGGTTGCAGGTGGGCGAGGGATCGGGTCAAGCAGAGGAAGCGGGGTGCAGTGGGCTCACGCAGTGGAGGGAGTGGTCAACTACGCAAGGGGGACGACGGTTGCGGAGGATGGAAGAGGGTCATGTGCTGTAAGGCGTGGGGGTGGAGGCGAGACCGTGCGCCATTGCAGGAGGCGGGGCGACGGTTGCGCAGAAGCACCACAGGAGGAGGAAGACAATTGGTCATGTGCTAGGCACGTGACCGGTGGAAGAAGGAGGTGCCACGTGGCGCGCGCAGGAGCGGCCACGTATTGGGTTATTTATTATTATTTTTATAATTAAAATAAATTAATTAAAATAGATAAATAAAGAAATAAAATGGGTGACACGTGGCGGCTCCAGGAGCTACCATGTGTCATCCTAGAGAAATCATAAATAAAATGTAGTTACAAATCAAAAAGAAATATCAGGACGGGTCAAATAAAAAAGGGGTCAAGATAAAAGTTGCTTGTCTCAACGAGATCTACAACTTTTGTGAAGGATCAAAAATAAAAAAAGTCATGTACAAAAAATATTTTTGGGTGGTATCTTATAGGTATAAAATACTACAGTTTTATCTTTTGCAGTTTTTTTATTATTTTTAAATAAGAGATAAATCAAAATAAAAATAGATAAAATATGAAATAAATATTTACATTTTAATCTATTTTTTGGATTTTTAATAAATAAGTAAATAAAAAGATAAAATAAAGGGTATTTTGTTCAATATGTACAATATACAATAGGGGCCCAAAACCCAAGTTTCACATATGATCTCTGATTTTTATGAAATTAGTCTTGTTTTGAAGGTCTTTGAATGTATATTACTTTAAAAGTGAATAGACCTAAATCGGACACTGTATGAGAGAGATATGTGCATTAGGTTCTTAATCTCAAACTTGGATTTGGGTTTTATTGGTCAATTTTACAAGTTAGTATATTTTTGATATTTTTCCTTTATTAGTGTTAGTAATAAGTACACAATAGAGTTGATTTTATTGGACTTGGAGTTAGAATAAAATAGATATAAATATGGTATTTTAGCTAATATAAAGGTGAATATTTACAAGTGAATTTGGCTCCTTATTTAATGCAAATATGAATGCTATAATGCAGATATTATTTACAGGTATATGAATGTTAAATGCAATATAAGTGATAAAATGCAACTAATTACTCAGGAACAAAGCTCTATTTTCAACTTTTAGAGTGATGAATCACAGATTCATCAGTGGTTCCTCGCACGAAAAGTAAAACAAAGGAGATGTCAGAAAAAGTTATAACAAATCGACAAGAAAAAGGAGCAAAATGAAATAAGACTACTAAGCTGTGCTCCCCGACAATAGCACCATTCTAATGAGGCAGGAATCCGATCGACTAAAGTGAAGAAATATGCAAGGTCATTGTCCTTAATCAATCCAATTGCTCAACAACAATATCAACCACTAAACAGATCAAACAATCAAAGTATGTAAGTGGTTCGCTACTTTTATTTACCTGGTATAGCCATCAGGGTCGAACACAAGGGGCACGAGAAAAGTACGAAGTAGTCAAATTTAAAAATAAAATAAATTTTTATGGTTTTTGATTTTGCAAATTTTTAATTTTTAAATAAAGGCAAACAAGCACAACAACAAAAGAAGACAAACACAACAATCTTTTTCGATTTCTAAATAACAAAAAAAGTCAGAAAATTAGAGTAAAAATAGTTTTGGGTTTTCTATGATTTAAAATATTTTTGGAAATTTTTCTAAGCTTTTCAAATGTTATTATGATTTTATAAAAATCAAAGAAGGCTTACAACTCAAAATAGAGCACAATCAGGACCAAATTGCAAATTGAAGATGATTAAAATGCCCCAAAGCCCTGATTATCAATTTTATGATAAAATTGAATATAAAGCTACAAAAAGAAATTGAAATCACATTTTTTATTTTTCTTTGAGTTTATACAATTTTTACAAGTTTTTGGTTGTTTTGAAATTTTTAGGGTTTTTATAATGAATTTTCAAACAAAATTAAGATTTAAGGTAAAGCATGCAAAAAGGAACACACGGATTTTTTTGTAAAATTTTTAAAATATTTTTTTTTTCGATTTTTCATAATTTTTATAAGGCAAACATGGACTATTTTAAGGGTTTTTTAATTTTCAAAAATAGAAATGCAATAAAATTAATCCAACAAAATCACAATATAAACTACGCACTAGCAGGAGCTAATAGTAAGTTTTAGGTTATTTTTAGAAGTTACTTAATATTTATTAAGTCTAATATAAAGCATGCAATTAATCATAATTCATAGGGACTTATTCGCAATTATTTTAAGTTTCTGGATCAAAGGAATAACACTCAAGAAAAACCTAGGGTTGATATTGCAAATAGCCCAGTTAATTCATGCTCATGCTCACTATCCAACACACATGGGTATAAATGTAATTTCTCAAAACTTAATATTCAAGCAATAATAGTATAAAAGTTCACGGCAGGAACTGCAAATAACCCAAAAGACATGTGAGCACACACGTGCATCAGACTCAGAGCCACTGAAGTGTAAATACTAAAAATACATGGTCCAAACTATAAATGTTTTTAATTACAACTTTTATTTAATGGACTAAAGCAAGATATAGAAACATGCAGAATAAAATGTAAAATATACCCTAAGGACACATGTCATTCGCACGAGAGGGCGGAGGTGGACAACTCTGATATTCCATGGCAAAGGGATATGACGACTCAGGAAGGTTGCGCAGGCGTACTGTCTGGATCGACTGTTATTGAGCGCATCTAATGGTTCTGAAAAAATGATGACGTGCAGTTCGGATCCAAACTGGCAGGCTGCGTTAGATCGGAGCGCAACAAGGGATGTTGGACAAACTCATCCCAGGCGAGCTTCAACTGGGTGAGGGAGGAGATCCGACGCTTCAATGAAGGGTCTGGGGGGTCCGGCAATATCGTGAAAGCTTTCTGCGTCGAATGGTCTGATCTAATGTGGTGGATGGATGACGGATGAGCGGGGCGAAGGTGGTCCGGCTGGAGCTGCTCTGCCTGAGCAGAGAATGCTCCAGATGTATATCTAAGTGCGTACCAACCTACATGGTATACTCAAGGCTCGAAGATCGAGCTTCGATCGGGGTTTTTGTGCAAGGAAAGCAAAGAAAGTGGCGGTGGATGAGGGTTGACCTTCGGGGACAGTGTTGGTGGAGGTCTCGGCTTTAATCTTGCCTGAACGATCAAGCCTAAGGATGATGATATAGTTCTAGGAGATGCGGGGTGAATAAGCGTGTCGATCGATGCAGAAAGATGGGGGTAATGGAGCTCCAACCAGCTGGTCGGAGCAGCGGAATGACAACAGTGATGAATGGAGAAATTGGAGTGGGATGAAAATGTGAGGGGTGAGAGACTGAGGACTCTAATGAGTTCAGTAGCTCCAGGAGAAGGGGAGAAGGGGGGTTATGGCCTCAACTCGAGTGTAGCTGGCCGAGGAGGCTTCTTGCAGTGGCTCTCCAACATCGCGATGAGATACGCTCAAGCAGACCGTGAAACGACGCTCGATGGGTACCTCTGGGAAGTTGTCACCTTCTTGAAGGAGGATAGAGGTCTATGGTTGCACGAGGAACGAGCTGACGTGCTGTGGAGGCGAGAGAAGACTACTTATAGGCTGCACAAGGGTCCTAGAAGATCGGAGCGTATCACGAAACCCTAGGAAGATCTAGCTATGCCTAGGGATCTGCAAGGATCATGGATGTTGGGGCTACAATCGGGCGTAGGGATCAAGTCAATCGGAGCTTTGGGTCGGGCGCCAAAAAGTGGAGAAAATGCTCTGGTGAGGCACGTGCGACCCAACCCGTTCTGGAATGGTCAACCGTCCGATGTGGACCTATCAGAAATTCCGATTACAAAAATCAAAGAAAATATGATTCAAAATAGTAAATGAATTTAAAATAAAAAGTGTATAAAATGAAAAATGTTTATTATTTCATAAACTTTTTTCTAGGATTTTTAGTTATTTTTATGAAAAATAAAATAATTTATATATAGTATAGTACTATATACATGTATAATATACTTATGTATTATGTACTCATATTTTTTATTTTATTACTTTTACAAAAATAATTTCATTATATTTTTTTTAATAAACAACATGAGTTTAGGAGTATAAAATAATTTTTATTTTATTTTTATAAACTATTTATGGGTATAAAATAAATAGTGAATGTAGCATATACAAGTGTATTTTGTAAATATGTTTTGTAATTTTAATTTTTTTTATTTTTATGATTTTTAATTTATTTTATATTATTTCTAATTCCATTTAAAAGTGTATAAAAAATTTTATTTTATCAAAAATAAGTAGATAGATATTATATATAAGTATAACTAATATGTATAGTACATAGTGGACCCTATCTCTCTCTACTTATTTTCTTTTGTGATCAGGTCAAATCTTGACCTTCCCCTAGGATTTAGGTCACTCTGTATTTATTATAAATACATAATTCTTTTTATTTTCTCTTTATTCTTTTAATTTTGTGAAAAACATGCTGATTATAGAATATTAACAAATGCATGCAGGAAGCTAAGTTATTGTATTTACAAGTATTTACAGGAGGTTTTGCTAAAAAGAAGAGCTAAATAAAATAATGAAGAATGAGAATCATAGATTCATCAGATACCATTTGCTAAATATTATTTTAGCAAGACTTTGTATAAGGTACAACGAAATTACATAGTCACAGGGATGGAGATGTTAGCAGTTGTGTTTGGATTAGAGAAGTTCAGATGTTACCTCCTTGGTTCGCATGTTATTGTGTACACGGATCACACTGCCATACATTATTTTCATGTAGAGAATGATGCCAAACCACGTCTTGTCAAATGGATCCTTCTTCTCCAGGATTTTGATTTAGAGATTCGTGATAAACATGGAGTGAAAAATAATGTGGCAGATCACCTTTCCCGCATTTCAGATGCAGAGACTTCTGAGTAGAGCACGATTCCTATTCCAGAGACCTTTCCAGATGAGTCCATTTTGTCTGTGGACTCACTCCCATGGTATGATGATATTGTGAACTATCTTGTCTCCAAGAAAGTTCCACAAGATTGGCCGAAGCACAAGGTAGACATATTCCTGACATAGATACGTTATTACCAATGGGAGGATCCATACCTATTTCATAAGGGTGCAGATTGTATCTAGAGAAGGTGCATTCCTCAGGAGGAACATACCAGTGCACTTGAGCACTGTCAGAAACTAGAGTCTGGTGGGTATCATTCGGGTAGGACCACAACATCAAAGATTTTACAGAGCAGCCTATGGTGGCCAACATTATTTAAGGATGCTATAAAGTATATTTGAGGTTGTACTGACGGTCAGAAGATGGGATGAACCATTGGTTCCAAAGATACATACCCCTAAGATATATGCAAATTTATGATATTTTTTATGCTTGGGGCGTAGACTTCATGGGCCCATTTCCTATCAGACAGGGATATGAATACATCCTACTTTCTGTGGATTACGTTAGTCGGTGTGTGGAAGCTATTCTCACCTGAGTCGTTGATAGTCGTACAGTGTGTTCCTTTTGCGAGGACCATATTATTGCAGCAGTTCAGGATTCCAAGATACTCATTGCAATAGAGAAGTCAAGAAGCTTGTGAAGGAGTATGCCATTGAGTACAGAGTAGTATCTCCTTACCACCCACAGAATAATAGCTTGGCAGAGATTTCAAATAGGGAGATCAAGACGATATTGTAAAAACTTGTACATCGAGATAGGAAGAACTAGTCCCAGATTCTTGATTCAGTTCTATGGGCTTATTGGATGATGTATAAGGCTCCATTGGGTACGTCTCCCTATAGATTGGTGTATGGAAAGCCTTGCCACCTACCAGTAGAATTAATTTACAAATCATTATGGGCACTCCGTGTATGCAATTTGTATTATGAGAAGGCAAGAAAGAATAGGAAATTGGATCTGAATAGATCGCTGGAATTTCGAGATTTTGCATACGACAACTCACTCTTATATAAGGAGAAAGTCAAGCATTGGCATGATAGACACATTAGAAGGAATTTCTCCACTGATCAGAAAGTATGGTTGTTTGATGCCAAATTGAAGTTGTTTCCAGGCAAATCGAAAAGCAAATGGTCAGGATCGTTCATTGTGAGAGCTATGCGTGACGATGGTAGTATTGTCATATCTAGGTTATCATCTGACACACAACCATTTGTTGAGAACAAACAGTTGCTAAAGCCCTATCTAGACCATGATATATTCATGTCCATGGTTGATTCTTTATTTGTAGTATCATACGTTTTTTTCATGAATTTTTGACATCTTCTGCATCTGATACATGAGCTTATTATCTCTTGTATATATCCTTTCATTTTATTCTTTCTTCTTGCATTTTATCGTTCACCACTTTTCTGTGCATGTGTTGTACTTAGGATGTACTCTATCCTAAGTATAGGGGAGGTGAATGATTCGAGTTGTCCATATTCATCCTGTTTCTTTACTCTTATTGTTGCTTATACTTAGGGATCATTTACCCTAAGTATAGGGGGAGTGATGTTGTTCATACTATCTTTTTTCATGTTTTTATTTTCTTTTATTTATTCTGATTTCTCGCTTGTCCTTCAACTTGTTGATTTTCTTTTTCTATACTCGGGGATATTTTACCCTAAGTATAGGCGATGACAAGTCGAGTTGTTGAGTTTGTTCATTCTCTTCTTCGGTGTTTCCCACTTGTTAAGTCCTCTATACTTAGTATTTCCTGATCCTAAGTATAGGGGGGATCACCACTTTTATTCATTTCATCTACTCTTTGAGTAATTATTGTATAGGATTCTTTTTACTTTTCTATACTTAGCACGAGTTATGTCTTCCTTTGTAGCTCTTTGATCACTATGAGGACATAGCTCGAGCTAAGTATAGGGTGGTGTCGTATATATTGTATATATACTTTAGCCATAACTCGTACTTTTATTAATAAAATGGCTATAAAAAAGGTACTGTTTGAAAAAATATTTGTAAAAATCTTTGTAAAAACTACTTTTGTATAAATCTTTGCAAAATTATTTATAAAACTATTTTGTTTGTAAAAATTTTGAAAAAATATTTACTGTATCAAAACTAAGTATATTGTACAAATTGTTAGTAAAATATATGAAAGAAAAATGGTTGCAAATACCTTTTTGTAAAATTGTTTGTAAAATTATTCATAAAATCCACATGTGTATACAATCTTTGATCACTTCTCCTTCTGTAAATAAAATTCTTGTATAAAACTTGTATTTAAAATTAAACATAAAATCCTCTTGTAAAATTTTGTATAAAATTTGTATAATCCTTGTGCATACTTGTATGTATTTCGTTTACTAACCCTTTTCTTTCTATAAAAAAAGCTTAAAATACATAAAAATTTGAAAAACTCTTTGAAAACTTTTCCAAAAAGATTTTTCTTTCTTTAAAAAAGAATGTGTGTTTTGTATATACTTCTTGCATTTGCATGTGCATTTTTTTAGAATAGTATTTACATTTAAACTAAGTGTAGAATAAATTGAAGAATGGAGCTTTGTTAGAATGTAATCCACTTAATTTCAGAGGAACTTATAGGAACTAGAGTTGAGACATTTCAGGTCCTAGCGACTTAATTGTTTGAGTCCACAAGACTGTGTTTACATGTCATCTTGATTAGTATAAATAGAATATTTCACAACACACGCATGATTCTTCTAGACAGTGGCTTAACATGGACAAACACTCTACACATAGCTCCTCATGGACAAGGTGGTGAGGGGACAAAATCCTTTGGCTTGGGATAGCACACAGGTGTGTAACAACTAGTGGAAACATCCACATTCTTCTAAGGAGGGTAGTGCATCTCAACCTGGTATAGTAGCATTGAGGTGTAATGACAGGATGATGTGTGGTCTCAATAATGATTCAAAAGAGGGATAGTCTATTGGCTCAAGAAGAGAAACCCCTTATGTACATGATGCACCCTTGTATATATATTTTTTAAAAAAGCAAAATAAAAAACTCCAAAAAAGTGGGTAAGTCCGATTGAAAATAAAATTCTTGCTGGAGTATATAGTCATTAAGCAAGGATGAGCTTCAAAGTCAAATTTTTGTGAGCTTGCAGCTAGATGACTTGGCTACACTGGTCATGCATCCAAGGATAGGCAGCTACACTGGCTACCGTCCATTATTATCTCCATCTCCTCTTCTTGAGCTGGTTGCACTTGAACATAGAAGGGAATATCCCCTCTCCTTGAGGAAAGAGTTTCCAGACCGAGGGACTAGAGTTACCTTGTTGAAGAAGGTTGCTTCTTTGCCAATTTTGAGGCGAGGAGCTATATTTCACTTACATCGTACAGGTAAAGATTCATAGTCATAAGTATTTGTGTGTGTAGACGTGTTCTGACCTGACTGCTGAGGCGACTTGAATAGAGCAATATCTACTCCACCAGAACTCCAAATTCATCAAACTCACTTTCATTGTACTCCAAATTAAATTATCTTTAAAATGGAGGTGATTTCATAAAATTCTGAGTTAAAATGTGAAATGTGACCAATTGGGGCACTACTGTATATTATACCTATGTATATTATGTAATTATTTATTTTCTTGTGCATATTTGTTAATATTGTATTTTTAATTAATTGCAAATATTTTATTTAACTTTTATAAAATGCAAATAAAAATAACAAAATAAAAATCAACAAAAATAAAAATCATGTATATATTGCATATGTAACTAGTATATATTGTACTTATGCCTATTTAATTAACCTAATAAATTAATTCCTAAAAATTAAATAAAATTACCATTAGAACACTTGTAAAATATTGTAAATAAATATAATATTAAATCAGGTATATATTTGTGTAAATAATTAATTAAAAATCAGAACCTTGTATATATATATAGGTATGCATACCTATAAATTACACCTTTTATTTATTTTAACCCTTGTATATACATTATTTAATTAATTAAAAATCATTAAAATTAACTTTAATTTATTATTAACATTTTTTATTTATATTATGTAATTAAATAAATTCATTTCGATTTTTAATTGATTTATTTAACTTTTTATTGTATTTATGTCGTTATCCCAATTTTTTCCGCGTCCTATGCGCACTCTGATTGGCCAAACCCAGGTTTATTGACCTAGGTCAACTCCCCAGTCTTTGCTACTCATCCGCTAATCTCGCGTTCCCCCATTCTTCTCACATTTTTCCCATGCGTGTCTTCCATAACTTCTCCCACTCTCTTCTCCATTGTTTTCGCTCATTCAATCCTCTCGCTCTCCAGACAAACATTCCACCAAATTCGCCTCAATCACTGCCCATTTTGAAATTAAAACTCGCTAAAGTTCATCCTATAAATAACCGTCTCCCATATCCGGCGAGCGTTTGATCCTACTTTACACCATTTCCTCCCTGAGTTTGAGTTCCAGCGAGTTAATCAGGTATAAAGATCAACTGCCTTCTAGCGGGAGTACGAGAATTTGAGCGAGACTCGTGATCCAACTACGTCGTCGGAGCCCTCTGCTACACATTCCGTCTTGCTGCCTTGAGACGTAGATCGAGGTGATTTCACCCTTCTTTTCCATTCTGTATGTAACTTAGGTAATCTATCTTTGCTTTAGTCTTTCTTTTTCACTTCGATTTCGTCCAAATCACCTAGATCATGTCTTCATATTCAACCTCCAATCTACACGATTGGTGGAGCTTTGATCATCCAAATCAGTCCCCGACCTCACCAACACATCCACTTTACCTTTCTCCAGCCCTTCCACCCTTTTCCCACCTCCAGTTCTTCACAGATCTGGAGCTCGACTCCTTGTCTGACCATCTTCGACAGAGTCCCCATCCAATCAACTCCCCTGCGTGTTTTCCACCTAACATTTGGATGGAGACTCTTTCTCCGAGCACAAGCTTCCACTTGTAGGTCTCAAAACAAGATTTGGAGTAAGGAGCGAGATCTGGGGGATTCACTTGAAGCTGAACATTCTTCAACCCCCAGATTCATGTTTGCATATCGTTGAGCTCCATTGCCTCCTCCAATTGATAAAGGAGGATCCCAAGGAGTCGTAGTACTTATTAGTGGTGGATTTGGGTGAGTAGCGACTGAGATTCCCTCGATCGAAGTTCACCAGAGTCCTCCTTTACCCCAGTTCCTCTAGGGCCTCTCTGCACCAGACAATCAAGAACGACCAACCTAGTCTACATCTTGGTCATCCATTCTGCCCCAATTATCTGGCGTAGATCGAAGCTATAGATTTGATCGATGCCCTTATCCAGATTCATTCTCCACCGATTGATCAGAACAACATCGCATCAGAGCCACCCAATGTTCCATGTCATTTTAAGGGTACAATTACATCTATGCCCTTATTTTTGTTTTATTTTCAAATAAGTCCTCAGTGGACACTCCTGCTTGAAATGTAACACGTGCGTAACACGTGACTTTTGGGTAATTTGCAATATATAGTTTGTAGTTTTGATTAATGTTTGGACCTTGAAATTAAATTAATTGCATATTGGTCCTATCGAGCGAGGCGTACGTGCCCATGCACGTGTTTTGTTGGAAAATATGCATATTTTGCACCGCTAATATTTATTTTTTATTATTCAGTCTGCAAACTTCAAATATTTGCATTTAAGTCCTTGTGACTTTACATTTAGTTTGCATCTTAAAAAACAAATAAAAATTACCTAAATACCTTAGAAAATTCCACAAAAAATCATAAAAGTTCCTGTTACATCCATCTTGCATCCATAAATTGCATTTTGCATTTGATTGTTTTTATTATTTATGAAAATTATAAAACCTCATAAAAATTTTATGTTTGCATTTAAAAATCAATAAGAAATAAAAAATGGCATAAAAAAATTCTTGTGTGCTTCTTTTGATTTATTTTAATTTCTGTCTATGTTTGCATTTTTATTGCCCATAAAAAACCATAAAAAGCATATAACTCTTGAAAACAATAAAAATTCAAATAAATTAATTTAAAAATCTAAAAAAACCATAAAACCATTTTCTAGAAAATATGAAAAATTTCCTTTCTTTATTTATATTTTATCTATTTTGACCTTATTCCTTACTTCAAAAATCCAAGAATATCTATTTTATTTTCTATTTATTTTATTCAAAGCTTTTGATTTATTTAAATGCTTTAAAAATTGTGAAATATTCTGGAAAAATTCTAAAAAATTTTAGTAAACTATCAAAAACCTAAAAATATATTTTGCTTATTTTCTTGTGTTTTTTGACATAATTAAAAAATATAAAAAGAATGGTTGAGTGTTTGTGTCTTTACTTTTCTCCAGTTATTCCATTATTTAAAATAATAACAAATTATTTTATAAAATGAAAAAATATTATAAAAATCAGAAAGCCAAATAAAAAAATATAAAATTGAAATTCTTTAAAAACTATAAAATTCAAAAACACAAAAAAACCAAGCATTGTATGCATAAAAATTCCTTCATTCTTTCCTTGATTTTTCATTGCATAGAATAACCCTCTGTATTTTGGTAGCCTTCCTGACTTTGATATTGTTAACTATACAGGTAAATTAAATAACAATTTCTCTTGCTATGTTTTCTTTATTGATTTTTTCTTGAGTTTTGAATAAATTTTTGTTGAGGGATTTTTGGGGTTACAATGACATTGCACATAATTTCTTAATAAATTTAAACCCCAATTTCCCCTACTCAACAACTATGCTTTCCGAGTCTTCCTCCCTGTGGAGGAATTCTTAGGTCTCATCATCATACATAAAGTAAACCTCTCTGATATTAGTGTATTTGTCATAGGACTTGGGGTCAACTAAAACTGGTGTAGTCACATTAGGTGCAGGTCTCTGGTCGGCAGTAGGTGCAATGATGACCACAACGCTCTCATCATAAGGATGGTAGTTAATCTCTCCTCCGTAATAAATAACGACTCTCGTAGAAGTGAGAAAGGGTTGTCCCAAATGACTGGAGAGTGCTCCTAGTGGTAGGGGTCTCAATGGGCAATACGACAAAGTTGACGGTGTAGCTCATGCCATAAATCCAAATGACAACATTCTCTAAAAGACCCTTTGGCCTCTTTATTGATCCATCAACAAATTGAACGATGATCCTGATTTTCCTGAGAGGACCTAAGTGAAGAGACTGTACCAACGAGAAAGGTGATGCGCTAATAAAAGAACCGACGTCAAGGAGAGTGTGATCACATGAGTAGTCAGAAATAGTGCATCTGATGAATGGTGTAGCAGTGTTCCCTTTCTATAAGAAGGACAATGGGTGATCGCATGAGTACTGGCCATGGTCAAGATATGACACTCAGATCTGCTCCTTCGCTTTCTCTTCTTGGGTAGAGGAGCATATAATTGGGTCATGGCCTGGCGAAGTGGGGCATCAATGATCTCATGAATAACTGCCATCACTTCGGGTTCAATCAACATTTTTTTGAATTTTTGGATCTCATCCATAAAGGGATAAGATCGAAATCAGCATCTACACAAGGATGAATAAGAGCAGTGTGTACAATGTCATCCATGGGGTCAAAGGTGGGACATTGGGTGAGTGAATGTGTGAGCAAATGGTCTGGTAAAGGTTCCCTGTCCTCATAAAATGAATCGACTATGCGTCTCCAGAAAGCTTTTTGTTTTTTTAATTTTTTTCTCATTTTTTTATATTTTGGGCAATTGCAAGCTCTCATGGGTGTCCTCAAATTAATCCATAAATCCAGAAGGTGAATCATCAATATAGCTCTTATTTAGCCAGTGAGGTTGTCAATCCTTGAATTCATTTGATCCATAATCTGGTTCAAGGTCTCAAGTGTGGAAAACATAAGTGGTGACTCCCAAAGCTCAATCTCAGGTGGGCGAGGTGGTGGAAAATGTGATGGTGGTGGTTGGTCAAAGTCCAAGTCCTGAAACAATGGGTTAGATGGATATGTACAAAAAGAAGAATAAGGAGCAAGGTCCTCCTGATAATAGGTAGGCAGATCAAAATCAAAATATGCCTCCTAAAACAAAGGATTAGCTGAATATGTACAAAAGTCAAGAGCAAAGTCCTCTTGGAGAAATGGAGGTGGATCAATTGGAGGGTACTAGGGACCCGCAACAACCGGATAAAAAGCACTCCAGTCGGCTATCTCTGAAAAAAAAAGGAAGTGATTGGGAGAACTTGAGGGTTAAGTCAAGAATGTGAGAAAAAAGCATAAATGTGCATAGAGATTGAGTATACATACAAACAATCACAAATAACTATACACAAAACAAACGCCTCAATTCACCTACTCAACATAGTGAAGACTGTAAAAGCTCGGTCTTTTTATCTTGTCAATTTTAGAGTTAAGTGAGAATACAAAATTGCACAAGCACTTAGGAGGCCAGGGATTGGGGCACTAACTTTAGTGTGTACGTGAGCAAATTAAAACGAATACAATGAGGGGGTTACTCTCCCCAAGACAAATATTTTTCTATTTAATTTATTTTAGGGTTGAGTAAGCTTAGCAGTCCTAATTTTATTAATCATTACTTTTTGGGTTTTTAATGGAAATGCACAAGCCTGACAAGGTATCAATTCCTTTAGCTCCAAGGAGATCAAAATTAGAGGGAGAGAGACAGAAAAGCAATGCGAGGCTAAATCAATGATGCATGCTAAGTAGAAATGCTCACGTTGCCTTCAGCTCTCTTCATGCAAGGATGCTAGGCATAATTGAAACCTATCTATATGCAAATGCAAAGATAATGAAATCACCCTAGAATAGTAACTTCTATTAGCGTGAAGCACAAAATATCAATTATCTAGAAATGAGACCAAGCTCCGATCTTCGATGCCACTCGGTGCCCACCACAACAGGTCCTGCATGTGTTGAATACGACCTCTCTCAGCATATGGTCTCAAATCCAAACAATCAGCAATTCAAGATTTGACCAAGGCCAAATTGAAACTATGGGTGCATGCAATGGTAATTAAGTGTTTAGCCCTAATATGTCATCAAGCAGATCCGAATGCTAGGGCCCCATCATACAAAAGAAATAAAAATAAAATCAAGAAATAAATAAAAAGAAAGTGATGAAAATATGAAAAAATGAGAGCCCCTAAGGGAACAATCCCTCGGGTAGTGGACTTCATGAAGTGTGAAAGTCCTGAGAGTCCCGCATAGTACAATAATAGTGTCTCTCTCTCTCACTTTAATTACAAACTGAATAAAATAAAATACAAAGAATCTATTATCCTAAAAATTGCTCTAAGCCTCCTTTAGTGCTCCCTCCTGGCATCTAGGTTAAAAGAATGGCATGGCTTCACATGGGTGCGCATGCACTCCTAGAAGATCCTCCCTCGATCCGTGGCACCTCATAACAAAATCAACAAAGAAGATGTGACTAGACAATTCACCAATATAATATCAAATAAAGGAAAATATAGACAAGCAAGAAGACACGGGTAAAAAGCCAATCTACACAATATTGCTCCTTGACAACAACGCCATTTAATAAGATGAAATTTGTGAGGGTTGTACAGTCTCACAAGGTGAAACCACAATCGATGCAATGCCCACTCACGAAACTCATCAAAATCAACAATTAACCCATAATTAAGAATCAAGCAATGAAAATAAAAGTGAGGAGTTAAAATTTATTATAACTCTACAATGTATGTGTATAGGTGTAAGTATTGTAGAGGTCGAACACATGAAGTAAATGAGAGAATGGGGCAAATGATTGCACAAAAATATGTGTTCTTGAAGTCTACGTATTTTTTTGTATATTTTTTAATTTTCTATTTTTTTTGGATTTTAATTTTTTATATATTTTTAATGGCTTCTAATTTTATATTTTATAATTTCTTTTTATCTTTTTCTGATTTTAATTTCCTTTTCTTTTTATAAAAAATATATAATATATAGGTATATAAATATATAATGTAAGGTAATATATAATAAATGCCAATAAAAATATTCAAAATACAGAAAATAAAATCTTTTTTGTTTTAATTATTTTTTTACTATTTTGTGATTTTTTAAAGAATTTTACTAATATATATATATAAAGTAAAAATATCCCAAATCAGGGACAAAAAAATAGGCCAAATTGAAATTGAAATTAAAAATAGCAAATAATGTCCAAAATTTTCCAAATCAATTTTATAAATAAAAATTGACAGAAAATTATAAAAGAGAAAATGATATTTTTGAATTTTTAGAACTTTTTTAGATTTTTAAAAACGGTTTTGTGGTTTTTTAATTTTTATGAATTTTCTTTTTCTATTTTTATGGCTTTTGGTTTGAAGGCTGAAAGTACTTAAATAAATAAAATATATTTTTTTGGGAAAATTTTCAAAATGATTTTATATTTTCTATGGATATTTTAGTCAAAAAAGGAATATTTGTGCTTTTTTAATTTTTAGAAAACATTAAGAAGTTCTAAATTTCAAATCTAAAAATATGTATGAAATTGTGTGCAATCAGAAGCTTAATCCTTTTTTTGAGTTTTTGGAGCATGAACACTATATAAAATGGAATAAATACATAAAAAATCAATGAACTAGCAGGGGCATAAATGCAAATAAAATTAAGCTTGAAGGTTAAACTGCAAATATACCAAAATATTATAACTACCGATGAATGATTTTGGACTAATATTAAATACGAAAACTTGCAAGGGCCTAAATACAAAATGTCACCTCACGTGGGACGGCATGTGAGGTGACATGGCCAGGACCAAAATGATATTACAATAAAGATAGGGACCTACTTGCAAATTTACCAAAAGTATTTAAACTATGAAAATACATTGCATAATTAAATATTAAATTATTAAAAATGCATGGTATGAATGCAAAATACCCTTGCTGAGGTTCGATCGTGCGACACTCCTTCTTTTCCTTACCGCACGTCACAACTAGGAAGCATGATGCCCCTTCATGGCAGATGGTTCTGATTAGATCTCCAAGGCAAGATCGACGATTGTGGCACACCAAAATTCGATGGCTGCTGGCAGATCTGGACGAAGAGGAATGATCATACAATGGGAAGGGTCCTGGAAGAACATGCTAGAGCACCTGCTCTCCCAAGGTTCGATCTAGCGTAGCACACGCCTCCAACCTCCTACTGCTTTGCTGGTGGTCTCAAAATGATTGTCATTGACGTCCACAACTGCTCGGATACAAAAGGGCCTCCAGATCTAGATGGATAAGCTCGGGAGGGGCATGGAACTTGGGGCTACTTTCGAGCTTCAAATTGGTCTCAGATGACCCCCTCTTGACCTGCAAATGAGCTGCGAAGTATTGCAAGAGAAAAATGATGAGGTCTGGGCTTTTATTTGGTGATTTCGATGGGGAAATGGAAAGGATGGCGAGGTCCGACAAAGGATATGGCGGAGGGACCTCGATTCGCTGATTCGAGGTGAATCAGGTGGATCGGATGGATCGTGAAGATGGAAAAGCAGTAGGGGAAGAGATGGGGTGTTCAGGCAGATCGGTGACATGTCAACAGACGGTGAAATGGTTCGCTGGAGTTAAGCTCCGACAAACTGCGAATCAAGTACTCTACCCTACTATAATGAATAGAAAACAAATCTATATGCGAGAAATAAAATGAGATAATAAAATGTATCTAAAATGCAAAGAAAACATACCTCGCTCGACCGGAGCGAAGGGAGTGGTCCTCGACGACAGTGCATCGCTGGAGGTGGATGGAATGCTACCTTAAAGTCGTTCCTCAATGCATCCAAGAGCTGGGCGAATAGACTATCACGGTCCTCAGGCCCGAGAGCCTCAATTGGAGTGGAGAAATAGCCAAAATGAGATTCGAAAATGGGTGGAAGGATTGGAGGAGGTTTATGTATAGGTGATAGGATGGCTGGGAAGATCAAGGAGCAACGGGCGCAATAGTGATCCAATCCTCAAGGCATCGACGACACGTGAAAGAGGGATGACCGAGGAGAAAAAGCTAAGAAGGAATCAACCCAAAATAGTGCTTATATCGGTCTACATAAATAAAAGAAAAATAGGTCAAACGTGGCGCTCTAACAACCTAGGACCTGGGTCAGACAGTTTACCTAGGTCAACGGATGGTGTGGCCTGATGGGCCACATCATCCACAAAAGATAAAATCAAAATAAATTATGAAAAAACTAAAATAAATTAGTAAATGATTTTATTAATTTTAAGTTATAAAAAATGTTTAGTATTTTCCATAGTATTTTATTATGTTTTTTATTTATTCTTTTGAGGTTATTAATTACAAGTTACTTTTTAGGGCTTTATTTATAGGTATATTTACCTATGTTCTGAGTAGTTAATTTTTATTTTGTATTTTGTATTTTTTTATTTTATTAATTTATGAAATTATAACTTATTTTTATATACATAATATATTTTTATTATCTTTTTATTATATATTTTATACCATAAAATAAATAGGGTTATTAAATATATAGGTATAAGTATTGGTATTTCATTTATGTATTTTCATATTTATTTAATTTTAATGTTTTTTATGTTTTTATTCTATTTTAAGTATGTACATATATTATAAATAATATTTACACAATTATAAAAACAAAAAAAATATAAAAATAATAAAGAATAAATAAAATGAATATTTTATCTGGGTATATTATACAATAGGGGCCCAAAACCTAACTTTTACACCTAACTCCAAAAAATATGAAACCACCTTCATTAAATAACTTATTAAAAGTTATATTAAATTAAAGGTGATTTTGATACATTTTGAGTTCTATTTGGGAGATATGGGTTTGAGAAGTTGTGATTTTGGCTTTTTATTTAGAATATAAAATGTACACTATGTATTACTTTTGTGCAAAATCAATTTTGTAATTTTATTTGTATTTTTATCTACAACTTTCATGTACAAAGTTCTTTTATTTAATGTATAAAATATAGAAAATAAAATAGGTCCCAAAAGGACTTGTAGATGAATAAATGACTGCGATTTTTATTGAATAAATGGCCCTTACCCCCCCCCCCCCCCCGCCATTTTTTTCTTATCGACCCAGTCATCAAGATGCCTAGGTCTCGGGGTTAGGGGTCAGAAAATACCTTTGATATTTTATTCCTTTTCTTTTCTTTATCTTATAATTTTGGCAATATAAACAATATTTTATACACATTAAATGGAACAAATAATGAATTTTAATTTGTAAAAAATAATGCTATTTAGATGCATTATCTAGTGTTTTAATGTCAAAATAATAGAATAAAGGTGATGGAATTGAGATTCATCATTAGGTCTCTATAGAAAAATAGATTAGGCATATCTACTTTCAGTAGATAGATACTATGCTTAATCCCATCCCCATCTTGTATCCAATGCATATCAATCGTGTTTGTCAAGGAAACAGATACGAAAAACACTCTGCCCACATACAACATGCAACAAGGATCAAATGGATTTATGGGTATTGAAATAAAAGAACCAATCAAATCATGTGGAAACCACATCAAGGGGGAAAGGAACATCACACCTCAAAAAATGTAACCTCGGTTTCTCTGATCGTGGAGAACGGTTCGCTCGATGCTCCATTGGTGACGAAACTCGTGCATGTGGGAGACCTCATCCTTCTCTACAAAGTGATGGCTTCGGATCACCGGTCTGATGCACTCTGGAGACACTCTGACAAGGGGGAGGGAGAATGAAGGGGCTCGATATTGAGTTAAGAAGTTATGGAAGAGAGGGCTAACTTTTAGGGGTTTTTATGTGAGTCGAAATTCAGATCCGGATCTTGGTTCATATCTGAATTTGACCCAGATCCAGACTCACTAAAATGGTCGTAATTCGGGCTCCCAAACTAGAATTTTTACATTCTTGGACTCGTTGGAAAGGTCTCGACAAGAACTACGTCATGGAATGATCATTCATATTTTTCATATATTGGATAAGAGCAGTTATAACAGAAAATTTCGGGTTATATTACGAGGGGTTTCACAGATAATGAGATCCAATCTCATATCCAGATCTAGAAGATCGCTAAGAGGTGTCTGATCATGTCAGGCATAAAATACCATCTTCTCATTGTATTTGAATCATATTCGGATCAATGTCCAACAATTGGATCAAGATTGGATATGTAGTCCTAGGGGTCACTAAAATCCAAACCTGTTTCATCACTCCCTTAGAATGGAAGCGTCATGGTATACAATCATTTAAGGTTACACCACCCTAGAGTATTCCTAACACACATGCATCTTAAATATTGGAAGAACTAGAATAAATCCAAAGTTTTTATCACTTTTGAACTCTCTCCTTCATGGGTTTATCATTAAGTTTCTCACTTGACCATTGAGAGTTATCATCGATCATATGCATTCCAAAAGCATATATCATACCCACAAATCATGTCATGTTTCCAAAGCAAACAACCCATAGATGGAATTTGGTTTATCCCAATATCTCATGAGTGAGATCATATCCTCTGGTTCAATAGTGAGCCTGTATGATCCCTTTGAGAGATTGTATTACTCATATGTCCTTGCATGCACACCAGCTCGTTGGTGTATAGAACTTGACTAGGTCATCAACCTAATGGTCTGCCTAAATGTACATACTAAAACATATAGCAATATATCTGTTTCCGATCAGAGAATGTGCTTCTACATCGTGACAACAAATGACATTGGTCGTAGCTATCTTGATCTTGTTAGGTTATCCCTTAGTCCTAACTTATCCGACACTCCGAATCTCTATTCCTATGCAGAGGACTTGCATCAAGAGATCGGTTGGATATCAACTTTTGGAGTAAGGATTGCCATCTCCTTCTCAGATAGGAGATCCTTCTTCATAATCATTTGGAGTCCTCGATCTCACTCTTTGGATATCATCTCAACACCAGCCTCTATGATCCAACCATTAGATCAACAATTGTATGATTCTCAAGATGGCCATGGTACATAATCATAGTTATACGAAGGGACCTTATAAGTGCATGCATTTATTAATCTCTAACAGAGAGTGAAAATCAATACCTTTTATTGATATATAAAAGTATTACAATAAAATTTATTATAAAAATGGTTCTCTCATGGCTCACATGTCCAACAGTTTCCAACTAGGCCTCCAAACCATTCAAGTACAATCCTTAAACCCATACTCATTATATGATGGTCAAAAACATTCTGGGACAAAGGTTTGGCAAGAGGATCCACAACGTTGTCCACAGAGGTCACCTTGGTGATGTGTTCAACCGATCGGAGAGGGGTTCCTAACACTCGGTCTTGGAGCGCCTACGCTGTTTGACTAGTCCAATCTGACAATCACTATATTGACTGCCCTCACGATACTCGGAATGTCATCATTTAATTAAGATAATAATCAACCTACAATGTATGTAATTCAATGTAAATATATGAGTCAAAATTTATGTTTAACTCTACCAAATATATGTATATAGTTGATGAATATGTGTTTCATGACTCTAATTAGTTGAAAATAAAGCTTCATCCTAAGATTTTAAGATCATTTACATGATAACCCCATAAAATTAACTTTCATGTACTCATGATTAATTTGCATAAATTAGCATTCATTTATACATTCATAATCATCTTCTTATTTTCACCTAACTTCACCCATTTTAATTAATTCATGCTAACTCCAATTGATATGAAATTATCTTCATTGTGTACATACTAATTTTAATCCATGAAAAATCCTAAAAAATGCTAACTTGTACATATTCAAAATAATCTCAAACCTTAATTTCAGAACAGACAGATGAAAACATTGATATATCTCTCATAAACTGTCCAAATGAACTCTACTCACTTTTGAATTAATGTATATTCAATTATCTACAAAGTAAGATCAAATTCAAAAGAACCAGAGTTCATTTGTGAAATTGGGTTTTGGGACCTAACTATGCATTGTACATATTTGTTGATTTTGACCTATCATTTCATGTGCATATCTCACGCGTACTAATTATTTCCTTTTTAATTTCTTTATTTATTCATTTTTTATAAATTACATAAAAAAATATTTAAAAAATCAGAAAAGCAATAGAAAATGAAGATTCTGACTTGAGCCTACTGACCTAGTCCACCAGTTTATAATCCCCTTCCCTAATTTTTCTGACTTATTTTTAACTCATAAAAATTCCAAAAAAAAATTCATTTGTGTTTCTTGCACTATTTCACATCATGTTGTATTTTTTCATGTCTTTATTTATATATAGAAAATTAAATAAAAATTACAAAGCTAAAAAATAGTATTTTATGTACATAAAATATCATCAAAAAATCATATCTTGCATGGACCATTGCATTTGAACTTGAGTCCTTCATGTGCATTATAGATCACTTGAATTTTTTTCATGTTATACACTTTTGTATCCGAGTCCATTTTCTATTTTTTGTCTATTTATCACTACATTTTATGTACTAGTCAACCATTCTGGTCAACATGCCATGTGGCGCAACATCACTAGAGCCACATGGCTCCTGGTATCCTAACCTCCTCTCTCTCCCCATGTGCCAGGCATGTGGCTGACATCACCTTCTCCACGAGCTATGCATGTGACCTCTGGCTCCTTTCCCCCATCACGTGCCTTGCACATGCCACCACCCACCTAGCGTCGGTCGTTCCTCTGCCCTTCATCGCCTTGCATAGATCTGGTTTCACCTCCACGTTGGCCGCTCCTCCATGCTACAACGCATTGCACGAACCCTAACCTCCCTCGACCAATCTTCTCCATCATCAGAACCCCAACAGTCGCCTCCCACCATCGTAATACCCAAACCAAACTCTAACTAACTCAACCCCAATCTCCCAATCGGTGAACCCATCAACGTAACTTCCTTGACCATATGCCTTAATAGCCTATAACGGACGGAGACTCTTCGCATGGTACCCACCATTATCCTATCTCTGACAACCATCCAACCACCTTCTCGTGCCCCTCTTTCTTCCTATTTAATTATGTCGACGACGTCCTCCCAGAGACATCTACCACTAATCGATCCAACTAAAATGAGAGAGAGGAGGAGTCGGTCCCTGGGCTAATGACAGGAGCCCAGGTCGACAACGACGATCCCCTCATGGCGAAATCCACGGTGGACATCCATCATGTTGTTGTACCCCTAAGGAGGCTAGCACAACTTTGTCGTGACCGTCCACAGCTAAGGTGAAGATCAAGAGTTGATGAACACTACTCCATACCAGGCGATTCCATCATTCAACACCTCACTTATTAGATTCTCTCCCCCGTCTATCATCATCGCAAAATCATCCACGACAAACCACCTTATTTTGATTTGTCTTAACAGTCACATTCTACCTCATGCAACCCCTCCATCCCAGACTCTATCCACAACCACCATCAAAGGAGCACTGCCCGTTCACCATCTAGCCGCCACCCAACCTCCATCAACATCTTGACAGCAGCAACCAACCGTCAAAGCAACATCAAGCATCGTGAAGAACATGACACCCTAGGCCCGACGTACATGAAGCGTTGGATCAAGAACGTAGGGGATCCATGTCGTCTATTCATGCTCAAATAGAGGTCGCAAGATCCAAATATTATCAGACGACACCCAACACCCCCACGTGTCTGCCCCAGGCCTAGTGCCTTGGACACCACCAGAGTGACCATTCCTCAACACACAATGGCTGGGTAATCTGAGCCAGCTGTGATGCCATGCACATCACATGTGCGACTGGGGAAATTGCAGCCCAGACGCTTTGCATTCTCCGAATTGTGAAGAAGCCTAAGCCCATGAGCGCCACATGTGCTTGCACGTAAAATTGCGATCGTACCCCTAAAGCTTCCCAGAATTCTAGATCTACCCCACCACATAGGGTAAATTACAAGGATCCCCCTTTGATTTTGACAAATTGCGAATCAACCTCTTCACAAGGGTAAAACTGCAAGAACTTTATTTACTTTTATTACAATTATGCCTTGAACTCATTTATTGGTAACTTAGGCATATGATGTCATAATTTTGTGTTCTTAGTGTCGTTTCGATCCTTGTCTGATTCTCTATAAGTTTAACATTGAAACCTATATCAGGAGACATTTTCTATCATTAATCATTTATGGGCATTATTCAATTACATTGAGCACATTTAGACTTTGATATTGATTCTCTATTTCTCAATAATGTATCATATGCGGAGATTTATTTCAAGAAATTAATTAAAGCTTAATTTAAAAATTATTGTGGTAATTATTGTGTCTGAGCGATTTGACTGACTATTTGTTCTTGGATGCTTGATTGGTTTGCATTTATCATATTCATCACTGTATCATTTTCGTCATCATTTATAAATCGAAAAATATTGCATTCATTATTTTATTTCTCACCACATAGCATAACATTATTATCCTGCATTAAAATTATTTTGAAAACTTGTTTTGACACTTAACCCATAAACAACTGAAAATACAAAAACACTAAAAAATATTCTTCCTCTTAAAAATCTAATTTTCTAGACTATTTGAGAACTAATTTTGAACCCTCATATTACCTCTCTGAGTTCGACCTTGGGACTTACCCAAGTAAAGTAAATAAATTTTTGATTGCTTTGAGACTTGATTTCATATATCATCTCTCGGTGTGATCAAAGTTTAACAGATCTCTGAGTTGTCTTACAACAACAACAACAACAAGATCATTAATTAAAAGGTAAATTTCTTGAGTTTGTCAAATCACGCCATTGTTGGGGAGGTCTATGGTTTAGTATTAATTTTTAAATAGTTTAGGTTTTAGGTTTTCCATCTCTAGGTAGTCTGATTCCCAGTTTCTTGTGCATATTCCTTGGTTTAGATTTCACCAATATTTTATTTTATTTATTATATATATTATTGTGAATATCAATCTGACATTTATTTCTTTTATTTTTTCTGCGAGGCACCCCGTGGACTTGGAGCAGCTTTCTTGGAAGCTGACGCAACTCGGAGCGGCCGGAGGTAGATGACTTAGTGGACCAAACCCGTTGAGAAGCATGTAGAATTTCTTTTGATTTATTTTGGTGAGAGAATGTTTTTATTATATTTTTATAAATAATTTGTAATTGTTTTGCTTATTTCCAGTGGTCTTCATTTGAACACTCACGTTTGTACCCGGACTAGACATTCGACCTTTCAAGCCATATTATTTGTGGTGCTTGACGTAGATCTAAGATTTCATAACTACTATTAGAGCTAATAGGTTACATTTATTGCGCTCGTAGTACTAGGTCTACACATTCACAATTAATAGACGCACTAGACATTCTACTTAGACAAAATTAACTTGTTCTTCATTTGCTAATATAACTATATATATAGGAGCGGTTTTATGTGCATTCATATAAACTAAAATTCAATCCTTTTTAGCATTTGCACTAAGATTGCGAGGACCACTGTAAGTATTTATACTTAAGCATGCATCATTGATTCCTTGAATTGCATTATCTTTTCCGACTTCTTCCTCTATGTTTTCTCACTTAGGTCTTAAAGGAAATAGGGACTGTTCGATAGACGTGCATGGTTCTGAACTTCAAAGCAAGTGATCGCCAAACAAAATTGGGATCGCTAAACAATATTGATTAAATAAAAACTGAATAAAACTTGTATTCCATTGCATTGTGGGAGATTTACCCTATCCATGTACACAGGTAAAAACGTCCTGAATTTGAGTTGGTGACGACATAGCTGTAAGGTTAGAGCCCAAAACCTTGGACATGCACCATAAGTCTCCAGATCTGACTCTTGTGGATTTGGGAGATGCAAGCGCTCACCTCCGACCATAATCGACATTTTGGGCGTGCCCGTGTACTATCTTCTTTAGGAGTGTGATATAACCCCGCAACCTGGGCTTATCACTCTTTTGATTGAGGGGTGGTAGAACCACATCTTGGCATCAAGGAGACTTACTATATGTAACAGATTCAGAGATTGTTTTATCATCATTTTAAAATTGAAAAGATAATCGATCGAACTCTTATGACTTTCACTGTGTAAAGTTGGTGAATTTTAGGGTTTGCATTGTGTATTAAATTGTGTGCGTTCAAAGACCATTACACTTGCATCCATATATCAAGGTTCGTGAATCACTATTCACCTTCACTTTCGAAGATGTTAGAGTATTGGTATTCATATCTAGACTCTGCGGGTTGTGTTTACATGACCGAACCCCGACCATCTTTGTCTTCATTCTCATATCAGAAAAACCCTCTCTTTGAGTCAGTTCTTCCCCAAGCATCATATGCTCCACCCTCATTACACCCCACTCCTTCTTTGGTTGAATATTCAAGATATGAATCGCTCACAGCTGAATGAGTATTACATGGACACAATGGAGTGAAAAAATTCGAGTATAAACACATGCATAACCAAATTTGATATAGAAACATTATTCGTGATTATGATTGTGAATTCACTATTTGAACCATCCGTTACTCAGGATGACTCTCATCTTGAGTACGACCAATTTTCCTTTAACCAGACATTTGAGATTTGGATTTAAGGAAATAGGACTCATGACCACGCCACTACCACAAAATATGACTATTACTCAGCTCACCATTCATCTTCATGTCATGAGACGATAGAGGATGACATAGCTCAAATTAATCAGAGTCGATGCATTAACTGACCAACTTGATGATGCCATCTAAATGGTTATAAATATGATGAACAACCAAGGAGAAGTAAGGACCACACAGAGCAAAGCTGAGACACTTTCTGTGCAAAACTTTCAGACACAAACGTCATAGGTACCTATTAGTCCACTAACCATTCTAATGAATCTATTACAAATACCCAAAAAATTAGAAAAATAGAAAATTCCAAAAAATTGGACAACACTGAAATGGAAGTATTTTGCAAAAGTTTGATCTTAGAACTTCCATCAATCAAGGCCATAGAGTATGTGCTCGATCTTCAAAGATTTGTGAAGAGTTGATTATCACGCAAGAATACAGGCAGAAAGAGATCTAGAACTTAATTTCATTTAATCACTATCGCCAGTTCAATGGTGATGACCATAAAGAGAAAAGACCGTAGAGTAAAATGGTTGTCTAGGGTTACCTACGAAATAGAGAGCACCAAGTTTACTCATGTTCGAATTAACGATGACTCCACCTTGATTATCCTTCAGAAGTCCGTGTTCTACCGACTCGAACTCGGACCACTCAAAAAGACTATAGTGATTGTTCAATTTCCTGACCGATCCATAAAAAGATCTAGAGGAATTGTTTCAGTCGTCATGAGCTTCCAAGGTGTCAAACACAGAGTGGACTTTATTGTTCTGAACATTGAACATCGAGGAGAGATGTTTGAGTCTCCCATCATTGTAGGAAAGGCGTTCTTAGCCTCTACTAGAGCAACTATCGATTGCGAGACTCAATACATAAAACTTTTGAACAGGAGCACATTGGTCAAACTCTCGAGGACACACCTGACCCTAAGACAAAGAATATGAAATCGAAGGTTGTGACAAAGAGGAAACCACCGAGACAAACCCTTCATAAGAACAGACCTCTCCACAGATCCTTGACACAACCCAAGGAAAGACACCCGAGGATCCAATTATCAAGGCTACCAAGGTGAATGAGCTTGACCTAGACACATGCAATTCACCGAACCTGGATACACTCATTTCAGACTTCCTTGATCATTAATGTAATCCTTCACCTAAGCCGACAAAGCCCAAACTGACTCTGAGCACCACCATATACCCAGGACATGTACTAACCTTATATGAGATATACAACATACACGGTTATTCATCGGATGAAGAACCAATGGCCAGTAACTCACAGAATCAGTACAGAAGGGCCACATACTCTAGTCTAGTTACTAGTGGAGTTAAGAAGCACTCTGGTCCTCCTCCTCTCCCTGCTTCAGATTTTAGCAAACCGACTAGGTACATCACCATAGAAATGAATTATTCAGAGGACTCCACCCCTAAGTATAGTACACGGACCGGGGTGATTAGATATGACCAGACAAATACCGCTTCATCAGAGGACTCATCATCCGAGGTCGAGTTTGTTGAACATGTGGGAAGGCAGCAAAAAAGACAAGTTAGATGGAAAGCCTCCACCGAACACTACTACTCTGAGGATGACTTCGATGATGGTAGGGAATCTTCTTCATCACGTTCTTCATGTCCATATTCTCTCCTACCACATGCCTGACTCAAGATCTGTCGAAAATTTCTTTGAACATCGGCGTTGTCTCCCCGATCTCATCGGTTCCCATCTGCTACTTCTTCTATACTTAGGCCAATGCCTAAGTATAGGGAAGACTGATGCCCACCTGTTTATATTCATCATTCCACCCTTGCCCTCGACCACCCCATTTTTGCTCTCTTATATACTTAGGTTGACTAAAATGCTAATTATAGGGGATGGGATTGACTTCTACCCCCTCCCTCTGTTTCTTTTGCATCCTTCTATATTTAGCATATGCTAAGCATAGGTGAGATTGAGTCACATTTATGTACATATCTTGCATTGCATCCTACTATATGATATTATATTTTCTGTATATAGAACTAACATGGGGTGTGGGTAATTTTTGTAAAACCTCATAAAATTATCAAATGCATTGAAATTTATACAATGCGAATAATGTGAACAAAATTCTTCAAAAAAAGAAAAGAAAAAAAGAATAAATAATCTACAAAGTTCAAATAATGACAAAAAATATGTTTGCATTTCACACATCTGCACTTCATCCAGCATTACATGCATCTACATAGGTGAAAAGCCATGGGTTCTGAATCGAGTTATGAGAAGAAATCTAGAGTGGTCTTGACTTTTCCTTAATCCACCTAAATTTTAGAGGAACATCACCGAGAAGTAGGATTTTTGAAGCTTCAGGTCATATAATTCTTCGAGATTCACATGATAGTGTGCAAAAGTTGACTTTTAATGTCTAACCTAGTTGCCTCATTCTGGGAATGACTCTTGAATAGGGAATTAATCTATACTCTAGCACTATGCACTTAGCTCAACTCCGATGCAGTGTTGGAAGACTGTGTGGGTCTCTTTTCTGGTAGTATGGACATCTAACGATCGTAGTATCGATTTAAATAAAGCTTCGGATGAGGGATGGAATGCTAGCACATTTTTTAAGACCTCAAAACATGGGCGGAACAAAAGACTTATATTCGTCGAGGCAAAAGGTCAATGTAGAGCAATAAAAAATCCATACCAAAAGAATCCAACTACCAAATAAATATTTGAACAAAAAGGTCCAAGCTTCAGACAACCTGCATATCTTGGCGAAGACTTGGTTACACTGTCCAAGCTTCACTGGAGATGTGACTATATTGGTCACGCTCCTGTTCTTTTCCCCTTTTTCTAAAAATTTCTCCCTCTTTATTCGTTGTTAACTAGCACATACCTGGACTTAGATGGAAATACTTGACTCCCAAAGGACGAGTTATTGGAGGAGAGGATTGCATGGTAGTCCGGCATTTAGGACGGGAAGTGCTAACACCCTTCAAACACATGAGATAATTGTTCAATGTCCATTGGGTATGCTTTGGGAGGAGGATTGATCTAAGATGACTTCTGAGCCGAAACTGTTACAATGGTGTGTAGAACTTGAAGGTTGTTGATTTTGAAACCCAATCTCACAGGAGTTCTGCCGAACTATTAATCTAAAGGTCTGGTCTAGCTCAATTTTCACCTTTTGTTCATGATCTTAGTATGGAACCCAATCTCATTTCACCTCTTTATTTTTAGTTGCTCGGGGATGAGCAAGGTTTAAGTATAGGGGGTTGATGAATATGTAATTCATCACTCCAATTAGTTGAAAATAGAGCTTCGTCTCGAGATTTTAGGATCGTTTACATGTTAACTCCATAAAATTAGCTTTCATGCACTCGTAATTAATTGGCATAAATTAGCATTCATGTATGCATTCACAAACATCTTAATATTTTCAACTAAATTCACCTATTTTAAATTAATTCATGCTAACTCCAATTGACATGAAATCAACTTCACTATGTACATATCACTAACCTTAATCCATGAAAAATCCTAAAAAATGCTAACTTATAAATATTCAAAATAATCACAAACACTAATATCGGAACATACAAACGAAAACACTGATATCTCTCTCCCAAAGTGTCTAAATGAACTATACACACTTTTAGAATAATGTACATTCAGTTATCTACAAATCAAGACCAAATTCAAAAGAATCAGAGTTCATTTGTGAAAATTGGATTTTGGGACCTGATTGCACATTGTACATATTTGTTGATTTTGACCTATCATTTCATGTGCATATCTCACTACTTCTAATTATTTTATTTTTCATTTCTTTATTTTATTCACTGTTTTAATAAATTAAAGAAAATAAAAAATAAAAAATAAATAAAAAAAGCAATAAAAAGAACAGATTCTGACTTGAGCCTACTGACCTAGTCCACATGTATATGATCTCCTTCCGTAATTTTTCTGAGTTATTTTTAACTCATAAAAATTCCAAAAAAATGCATTTGTGTTCCTTGCATTATCTCGCATCATCTTGTATTTTTTTCATGTCTACAAAAATCAAATAAAAATTGTAAAGCTAAAAATTGGTATTTTATATGCATAAAATATCATCAAAAAAACATACCTTGCGCATATCATTACATTTTCAATTGAGTCCTTCATGTGAATTATAGAACATATTTAGTCGAACATTTTTTGTCATGTGCACTTTGAATTCGAGTCCATTTTCTATTTGTTGTCTACTTATCACTACATTTTATGCTCTGGTCAACCATTCTGGTCAAAACTTCACGTGGTGCAACTTCACTGGAGCCACCTTGCTCCTGGCCTCCTCACGTCCCCCCTCTCTCTCTCCCCCCCCCATGTGCTAGGAACGTGGCTGGTATCACCTTCTCCACGTGTTGTGCACGTGACCCCCGACTCCTTTCCCCCATCACGTGACTAGCACATGACACCACACACCTCACAGTGACCGTTCCTCTACCCTGCGCTACTGTGTACAGATATTGTTTCACTATCATGCCAGACGCTCCTCCGTGCTACTCTGCCTTGCACGAACCCTAACCTCCCTCGACCATTCTCCTCCATCATCGGAACCCCAACAATAACCTCCCACCATCGTAATCCCCAAACCAAACCCTAACTAACTCAATCCTGACGTCCCAATTGATTAACCCATCAGAGTAACCTCCTTGACCTTATCCCTTAATTACCTCTAACAGCTGGAGAGTCATTGCATGGTACCAACCATTATCCTATCTCCGTCAGCCATCCAACCACCTTCTCACAACCCTCTTTACTCCTATTTAATCCTGTCAACGATGACCTCCCAGAGACATCTACCATTAATCGATCCAACTTAAACGAGAGAGAGGAGGAGTTGGACACTGGGTTTGTGACATGAGCCCAGGTCGCCGACAACGATCCCATCATAGTGAGATTCACAGTGGACATCCATCGTGCTGCTGCACCCCTCAAGAGGCCAGTAGAACTTCACCGTGACTGTCCACAGCAGATGTGAAGATCATGAGTTGAGGAACGCTCCTCCATCATAGGCGATTCCATTATTCATCACCTCAGTTCTTCGATTCTCTTCACCGATCGATCATCATTGCAAAACCCTCAACGACAAACCAGCTTACATCTATTTGTCTTAACAATCATCTTCTACCTCATGCAACTCTACCATCCAAGGATCCATAAACCACCACGTCAAAGGAGCACCGTCCATTCACCATCAAGCCGCCACCCAACCTCCATCAACATCTCTACAGTAGCAACATCCCATCGTCAAAGCAACATCGAGCATTATGAAGACGGGACACCACATGATCGACATACATGGGGCATTATATCAAGAACGTAGGTGATTCATGCCATCTATTCATGCACAAATAGAGGCCAGAATATCCAACTGTTAACAGACGACGTCCAGCACCCCCACGTGTCTGCCCCCAAGCCTAGCACCTCGGACACCATCAGAGTGGCCATTTCTTGACACGCGGAGGTTGGGTCATCCAAGCCAGCCATGCCACCATGCGCATCTCACGTGTGATTGGGGAACTCATGTATGGTTGGGGAAATTGCGCACCAACCCCTCTACCTTTTAAAAATTGCGAAGAAGTCCAGGAACACGTATGTCGCACATACTTGCTGGTAAAATTGCAACCGTCACCCTCGGAGCATCTAGAATTCTAGATCTACCCCTACACGAGTAAATTACAAGGGGCCCCTTATGACTTTGATAAATTGTGAATTGGGCCCTTCACAATGGTAAATCTGTAATAATTTTTATTATTTATTTTACAATTATGCCCCTGAACGCATATATTGTTAATTTGAGCATATGATATCAGAATTTTGTGTTCTTAGTGTTGTTTGATCTTTGTCTGATTCTCTATAAGTTGTAATTTTGAAACCTTTATTTGGAGACATTTTCTATCATTAATCATTTAAGGAGGTTATTCAATTACATTAAGCACATTTTTTCTTTGATATTGATTCTCTATTGCTCAATAACTTGTGATTTGCGGAGATTTATTTCGAGAAATTAATTAGAGCTTAATTAAATAATTATTTACAATAATCATTTGGGTCTGAGCTATTTTATTATCTATTTGTTCTCGGTTGTTTGCTTGGTTTGCATTTATCATATTCACCATCGCATCATTTTCATCATCATTTAAAAATCACAAAAATATTGCATTCAATATTTTTTTCTCACCACACAACATATCATTATTCTCCTGCATTAGAATCATTTTGAAAACACATGAAACATGTAATTTTTAGCATTTAATTACTTCTCTTTGAAATTAAAACCCATAAAAAGTTGAAAACACAAAAACACCAAAAAATATTCTTCCTCTATGAAAACCTAATTTTCTAGACTATTTGAGAATTGATTTTGAGCCCTCATATTACCTCCGTGAGTTTGACTTTGGGACTTACCCAAGTAAAATAAATAATTTTTGATCGCATTGAGACATGAATTTCTGTGTCATCTGTCATTGTGATCAACTTCTGATGAGTTTTTGAGTTTGCCTACTACAACAACATGATCATTAACTAAAAGGGTGGTTTCTTGAGTTTGCCAATAGTGTATAAGTATGTAGAGTGTCGAACCAGGGAGAGCTATGGGGATAGGGTAATTATTGTTAATTAATAAAAATAAACACTAATTATATTTTTTGTACTTTTTCTGCCTTTTTAAATTTTGTGGGTTTTTATTTATATTTATTTTTTATGGAATTTTATTTTTATATATTTCATATATTTAATAATTTTATTTTTAGTTTTGCAATTTTTAGTTTCTGTTTGTTTTTAAGATTTAATATCTATATATATCTATATATAGAAATAATAATATTAGAAATAATATATAGGATATATAATAATTTAATACGATAATATATGAAATTTATACAGGAACAATCCTTTTTATTTTTTAAAAGGTTTAATATATATAAGGTATTTATAATTATTAATAACAACAACAAAGCCTTTTGCCATTTAAGTAGGGTCAGCTACATGAATATTTTGCCTCCATTTAGATCTATCTTGCGTCAGTCACAGGCTTAGATAAAAAAAACTAAGATCCCTGTGTATAGTCTCATTCCAACACTTCTTGGGCCTTCCACGTCCTCTTTTAGCCTGCTCAACATTCCAAAACTCACATTCCTCACCGGTGCATCAGCTAAGCTCCTTTGCAAATGGCCATATGATGAAACTCGACTTCATCATCTTAATTTACATTTTTTAACCCCCTTGCTTAAATGTGTGTCAATAAAAACTAGATAAAGTCTTGTAATTATCAGAGTCTTGAATAAATTAAAAATCACAAAAAATATCAAAATTAAAATCCGTGATGTTTTTAGCCTTAAAAAGCCCTCAAAAATATTTTGTGTCTTCAAATGACCTCATCTTCATTTTTGATCAACATAAAACTTGTAGATCTCATCGAGATACTTTCATGTTTTGAGTTTTCTCAAATTCGGCCATTTGCTCCTTCATATCTCACCATCTTTCTCTGAATAACCTGATTGGGCCACGTGGCTCATTCTGGGTGAGCCACGTGGCTGCATTCCCTCTCGCCACGCCGCCCGCGCCCAGTCGCCGTCGGATGAAGGTCGAGGAGCCTTCATCGCAACCATACATCCCGCATTCAATATCAGCCATCCGATCAAGCTCTTGATCTCATCACAGCCGCCCGTGCCCGCCTTTTACTCCTTACGACACGTGGCAGCTTCAGCACCTCACGATCATTTCCAAGCTTCTCCATCTCAGCCGCTATCTCCACCTACGTCCTCAACCCTCTAATCACCGTCCAGATGCGATCTGGATTGCCAGTTGCCGCCGTGAGTTCCACCAGCCACGTGGCGCCTTGTGCTCCATTCGATTACACCCCATCGATTTAATCTTAACCTTCCCTTAGTGCCCGTTCCACAGCCGTTGGATCTCAAGATCCAACGACCAGATCATCTTCGTCAACCTCCCGCTGGTTCTCTCTCCCACGTTGCTCCACCTCGCGCGGCAACCTCCCCCTTCCCATTTCCTCCTCCATTTCCGATGACCTCCTCTCTCGCTAACCATCTGACGACCTTCCCCCATCATCCACGACCCTCGCGGACTCTCACACCATCCATGATCCCCCTTCACTCGCTCCATCTTTCCCACACAAACCACGTTGCCCACCTCCGAAGCTGCCGTCTTCACCCCTTAAATACTCCATCGCCGCCACCAATTCTCGGGATCCACCTTTACGTGGGGCGGGGCCCAGCCCTCCTCGATCTCCTTGTGACCGGGGGAGGTGGCAGGATCAAGCGAAGATGACCTCTGCCTCCGGTGTCGACTCGATGCCCTCCATTGTGGCATCACGGCGTTTTTAGCCCTCTTGAGCTGCCCCAAGTGGCTGACAGGGTCCAGCGAAGACCCGGGGTTCGATTGAACCCCAAGCCCAAGCCTCCAACCTCCATCTCCAAATAGGTAAGCTCCCTCTACCTCCCTTGCATTTTTTATTTTTCTTAATTAATTAGGTCACTACACTCCCCATCAACCCTCATCGTTCACTTCCCGAGCTCCGCCTCTCATCCATCATTTGCACGCCGTCTTCCGACCCTCTTCTCCTTCCTCCATAGCCCCTATCACGTCCGACCCATCTCGTCCGCCCTCCATGGTGGAGGAACTCCGAGCTGTCCCCTTCTCCATTCACGAAGCTCTCACTTCACTTCACCTCGCACGAGCACCTTGCGCCGCATGCTTCGGCTATTATACTAATCATGCAGGTCATCAAATCCATCAACGACCGGAGCGCCATCGGAGCGGACTTCAACAACATCATCTTCGCCATCAGAGCTCTGATGGCCTGATCCAGGAGGTCCAGCGCCTTCTCCGAGCTCCCAGCTACCTCGATGTAATTCCATGGAGCTCCGAGGAGGTCCACCGTGTCCGAGATCGAGCGGCAGAGCATGAGCTGCTTCGCCGAAGCTCGAATCTTGCCACCGCCTGACGCTGAGGAAGGAGGAGTAGGCACCGTTGGATGCTCCTCCTCGGAGCTCATCCAACAGTGCAGGAGCGTCCATGTCGACATGTAGTGCAGATCCAACAACCGTTGGATCCTCAAGATCCAACGTTCTACGTTCGGACACGGGTCATCTTCAGAGCAACCCCGAGACTCATCACCAGACCAGTAGGTTCAGGTGTTCCGAACCTATCCCGAGCCAATGCCTGGAGGTTCATCCATTCCGAGCCTAGCCGAAGCTGCCTGAACCTCCTTCGAGCCTAAGCTGAGCCTAAACCTCCTTCGAGCCTGGAGAGCACGTGCGCAGCATGTTCCATCTGGGAAATTTGCACAGAGGCCCACCAACTTCTTCATAATTGCAGATAGGTCCTGGCATCACGTGTAGCACACACACATCTAGGGTATTCTGCATTCATGCCCTTGCAGGTTTTCATAAATGCAAAAATGCCCCTGTGTGTGTGGGTTATTTACAGGGAAGGTTCCGAACTTTCTTGTATTTGCATTTTAGTCCCTCCTAGGACCTTGTTTGCTAGTTATCTTTTATGTTTTCTTGCATTTATGCCCCTAACTTCATTCGTGTATATCTTGAGCATCCTAGCTCCGATTAAGTAGATTTCAATGGCGTTTCGAAGCTCTTTTCATTGTCTTCCTTATGGCATGCTTTTCTTTTAGATTTGACACTACGAAATGTAATGTATTATTTTATTGTCTAAGTGTCTTGATTTCTGTGTTTCTCATGCCTAATTTTTACATGAATGAAGAGAGCTTTATTATTTGACCCTGATTTGACTTCTATTTAAATGGCTCAAGTATTTCTGATCTAGGGCGTATTTCCATTGCATTTCATCGCATTTATTTGCATGATTATAATAAAAATGTAAAAAATGCATTTTTTATATTTGCTTGGTGCATTGTCTTGTCTTCTTGCATTATTTGACCTATTGACCTCTATTTCAACACTTAATAAAATCAGAAAAAGTCTGAATAATTACGAGAGAGGCTCGTATCCCTGAGTTCGGCCTTGTAACTTACCAAGTAAAAAATAACTTAATGACCATCTGATTTCATTGCCATATCCAAATTAGATGGTCTTTGATAACCGAATCCAGCCCAACTGCGATGACATATTAGTGCTAATTCCACACTCTTAAAGGGCTGGATTTGCGGATCATCAAATGGCGTCGTTGCCGGGGACACGGCTCATTTCTTGTATTATTTGGATTTTTATTTATTCAATTAAGTGTTTCTTTTATAGGTCAATTTGTCCATTTGTCTTGCATTATAAAATTTTCTTCTCGATTGATCTCAAACCTTTGATTTTGTAACAGGGCCCTTGATTGTTCAAGGAGGTGAGGAGCAGATGCTTCCCGCTGCGAGGAGCCACAAAAGCAAGATTGGAGCAAGTCGATGAAAAAAATGTGTCATTTTTTCATATCATTTTTTATCATGTAATAATCGTCTTTACAGCGGTCTTCGATCGAAGACGCACGATTTTAAACGAACGAATGTGGTTATGTGGGGATCGTCCCCACTTGAGAGTCAACTTAGGACCAGGCACGCGGCTCTTCGAGCTTATTTCATTATTTCAAGTTTTATGTGCTTGTTCATAGGTAGGACACACTATAAATAAAGACGCACGTAGCATCGCCTCATTTAGCCAAATTTAAAAGAGATTCTTCCCAGCTAATAGAAGCATGTTAGGTGTGGCTTTTGATCGACTTGCATACATTATTTTGGTTATCAAAGCAATCCAATTTTTTCATGTATTTTCGTCAAGTCACTGCATGCTTTATCGCTTAGCTTAGATCATGATTTTTATCGAATACATGGTTTTTCTCGATTTCCCCTCCTAGCTTGATCACCTAGGTTAATGGAAAATGGGAATGAACGGTAGACGATGACTGCTTGATTTATGTGCTCACCTTAATTTAGTGACAACCTTAAATAATTGGGGTTGTTAATTGCAAGTCTACCTAAAATGGAGTAAAATATTGTTTTGGGAGAGCAACACCCTCGGTTACGCAGTGGATTTTACTTAACATTTTTTTCCGCGTATAAATAGAATGTTTTAATCACCAATAAAACCAACAAGATAATTAACCAAAATACGTTGGTTTCATGTGTGAGTTGGTGAATAAAAGGGTCTTGCATGTTTGATTGAGCCATGTTTGCTTCGACACCCTCCCATGAGCCTTAGTCACTCCATTAATCTCCGCAGATTCATCCACTCACTTGTATACCCATCCTTCTTCTTCATTCACCTTGTGTCTCTCCCAACATCAAATCTCCTTCTTTATACTTAGGCTAATCTCATCCTAAGTAATAGCGGGACCCGAGTCCCTGTGATTTTCTCTACTCATCTTTCCATGCCTTTGTACTTAAGTTATTTCTGACCTAAGTATAGGGGGAGCCCTCATTAGTTCCCGTATATTTCTCTACATTTAAATGGACCTATGAACTTGTATCATCTAGTGCTATGAGGACACAACAAAGTTTAGGTATAGGGGGGTATACCGTATATACAGTATATTTACCCTAGCTATAATCTGAAAAATTTGAATAATTTAAAACATTTTGGCTAAAGTAAAATTCTTTGAACTAAGAGGACTACGCGGTTTTCAAGGCTTTTCTATATTATGTTACACTATTTTTATAGGAAAATATTTTGAAAATAATTTGAAAAATGAGTTTCTCTTGTTTTGAAAAATCTTTTGAAAATATTTTGAATTTTTTTTATTTGTGTGACATGGTATTGAAATTTTCTTTTTGATTTAAAGGAAAGTTGAGTCTAACCTGTGTTCTAACCTCTTATTAAAATTTCCATAAAAATGAGAAAATCCAAAAATCTGTTAAGAGTCATTAGTGACTACTACGCCCAAATAAGTAGCCACGTTCAGTGAGGGTTCGCCCTTAGCAGAGTGGGTGGTTTAGAGGACATCGTGTAAGGCCCTATCCTCAAGCAACGGGCTCCGGCCTGTACTTACACCCATACTGGATGAATGCAGATGCTTCTACTTAATTGAGTTTAGGCAGTCATAATATCTCTTAAAGTTAAAAAAAGAAAAAATTTGTGTTTTTGAATGAAGGAGTTGGATTAATCCTCTGCAATCACACTTCCACCCATAATCTGAAATGTTCAAGGAAAATTAGTTTATGAGGACTTGAGATTTTAGGTTAACCAGCCTTAGCCATCAGGGTCTTAGACTTGATCATCCACATTCCCCTAGATTTTTAGATTTGCATGCTATATTTTATGCTTAGTCTCAGACCATAAGAATATGATCAGCACATCACATGCATGACTGCGGTTTTGATGAGATGAGTTGACTCTTCACTTGAGGGACTGGGATGAGGGATTCGAGTCTGGACTTGATCTAATGATGCTTGAGGATGGGATAAAATGTTTGAAGGCTTCATGAAACCTAAGTGTCAGCAATTTTAACCAGTATGAGAACTTGGTTCTTATACTAATCTCTTGACATTGACCTAAGTGCTAGGGTGTGAAATAAATAAAAATGTTGATCGGTGTGCGCCAAATCTTGGTAAAAGCAGTGGAGCTAGCCAAAAATACTACAAATCAATGAAATGTCAAAGAAAAGCTCTCATTCCACAAAGTTACATATCAAAGAGCTTCCACCAAAGGAGAGCGCTCCCAACCATTTCAAAGTGTCCACTTCGACCACCGCTATTAGGACCAGGAGTCGGGCTTGCACCAAAAAAGGGCTCTGCATCGTAAATGCTACAAGTCTGGTTGTAGAAGGTATGATAGGTACTAAAAAATGGCACACCCCGGTGTATTCCCAGGAAAACAAGTGCAGACGGCTCCAACTTATCTTAACGGACGCACTGATCAACACCAAAAAATGTGTTGCGTAATAAGGCACTTGAGAGAATCCTTGTTCAAATGAGAGGGAGAGGAAAAATGACACAATCCCATACCCTCCATTACCGGCCTTCCGTCTACATTTTCTAAGTCTGACAACTAAAGAGACGATGGACTGGATGCAAGATTTGATTTACTCCTTAGTGTCGAGGATTGGGTCCTTAGGAGAGTTTCTCGGACCAAGACCCTAGGTGAAGTTTTGACTCTACTCTCGTGAACGCAGTCAACACTAAATATCATATCCTTGGTCTATATGTACATCAGAGAGAGTCTGGATAACTAGAGGAATTGGGTGCCTCTAGAGTAAGGCTGGATTGAACTCTAAAATTGTGGATCTCTAAAGATGAGTGGACTTGAACAGATTGGATCATGTACTATTATGCACAAGGGGGTTAATTCAATTCATTCATTTTCTTGATGCTGGGGGACGAGCATAGTTTAAGTATGGGGGTGATGAAACTCGATTTCATCATCTTAATTTACATTTTTTAACCCCCTCGCTTAAATGTGTGTCAATAAAAATCAGATAAAGTCTTGTAATTATCAGAGTCTTGAATAAATTAAAAATCACAAAAAATTTGTCAAAATTAAAATCCCTGGTGTTATTAGCCTTAAAACGCCCTTAAAAATATTTTGTGTCTTCAAATGACCTCATCTCCATTTTTGGTCAACATAAAACTGGTAGTACACATCGAGATCTACAACTTTCATGTTTTGAGTTTTCTCAAATTCAGCCATTTGCTCCTTCATATCTCACCATCTTTCTCTGAATAACCTGATTGGGCCACGTGGCTCATTCTGATTGAGCCACGTGGCCGCATTCCCTCTCACCACGCCACCCGCGCCCAGCCGCCGTTAGATGAAGGTCTAGGAGCCTTCATCGCAACCATACACCCCGCATTCAATATCAGTCGTTCGATCAAGCTCTTGATCTCATCACAACCGCCTATGCCCGCCTTTTCCTCCTTACGCCACATGGCAGATTCAACACCTCACGATCATTTCCAAGTTGCTCCATCTCAGCCGCTATCTCCACCTACGTCCTCAACCCTCTGATCACCGTCCAGATGCGATCTGGGTCGCCCGTTGGCGCCGTGAGTTCCACCCGCCACGGGGTGCCTTGTGCTCCATTCGATTACACCCCATCGATCTAATCTTAACCTTCCCTTAGTGCCCGTTCCACAGCCGTTGGATCTCAAGATCCAACGGCCTGATCATCTTCGTCAACCTCCCGCTGGTTCTCTCTCCCACATCTCTCCACCTCGCAGGGCAACCTCCCCCTTCCCATTTCCTCCACCATTTCCAACAACCTCCTCTCTCGCTAACCGTCTCACGACCTTCCTTCATCATCCACGACCCTCGCAGACGCTCACGTCATCCATGATCCCCCTTCACTCGCTCCATCTTTCCCACACAAACGACGTCGCCCACCTCCGAAGCTGCCGTCTTCACCCCTCAAATACTCCATCGCCGCCATCGATTCTCAGGGTCCACCTTTACGTGGGGCGAGGCCCAGCCCTCCTCCATCTCCCTATGACAGAGGGAGGCGGCAGGATCGAGCGAAGACGACCTCCGCCTCCGGTGTCGACCCGCCACCTTGCATGGCAGTGTTGCGGTGCTTTTAGCCCGCTCGAGCTGCCCCAAGTGGCTGACGGGGTCCAGCGAAGACCCGGGGTTCGATTGAACCCCAAGCCCAAGCCTTCGACCTGCATCTCCGACCAGGTAAGCTCCCTCTACCTCCCTTGCATTTTTTTATTTTTCTTAATTAATTAGGTCGCTACACTCCCCATCGACCCTCCTCGTTCACCCCCGAGTTCCGCCTCTCATCCATCATTCAAGCGTCGTATTCAAACCCTCTTCTTTCTCCTCCATACCCCCTATCACGTCCGACCCATCTCCTCCGCCTTCCATGGCGGAGGAGCTCCGAGCTATCCCCTTCTCCGTTCACGAAGCTCTCACTTCACTTCACCTCGAACGAGCACCTTGCACTGTACGCTTCGGCTATTATACTAATCATGTAGGTCATCAAATCCATCAACGATCGGAGCGCCATCGGAGCGGACTTCATAAGCGTCATCTTCGTCATCAGAGCTCTGATGGCCTGATCCAGGAGGTCCAGCGCCTTCTCCGAGCTCCCAGCTACCTCGACGTAATTCCAGGGAGCTCTGAGGAGGTCCACCATGTCCGAGATCGAGCGGCGGAGCATGAGCTGCTACGCCGAAGCTTGAATCTCTCCGCCGCCTGAAGCTGAGGAAGGAGGAGCAGGCATCATTGGATGCTCCTCCCCAGAGCTCATCCAACAGTGCATGAGCATCCACGTCGACATATAGTTCAGATCCAGCAACCGTTGGATCCTCAAGATCCAACGATCAATGTTCGGCCACGCATCATCTTCAGAGCACCCCGAGCCTCATCACCAGACCAGTAGGTTCGGGTGTTCCGAACCTATCCCAAGCCAAAGCCTGGAGGTTCGTCCATTCCGAGCCTAGCTGAAGCAGCCCGAACCTCCTTCGAGCCTCACCCGAGCCTAAACCTCCTCCGAGCCTGGAGAGCACGTGCACAACACGTGCCATCTAGGAAATTTGCACAGAGGCCCACCTACTTTTTCAAAATTGCAGATAGGTCCTAGCATCACATGCAGCACACGTGCATCTGGGGTATTTTGCATTCATGCCCTCGTAGGTTTTTGTAATTGCAAAATGCCCCTGTATGTGTGGGTTATTTACAAGGAAGGTCCCGAACTTTCTTGTATTTGCATTTTAGTCCCTCCTAGGGACCCGTTTGCTAGTTACCTTTTATGTTTTCTTACATTTATGCCCCTGACTTCATTCGTGTATATCTTGAGCATCCTAGCTCTGATTGAGTCGATTTCAGTGGCGTTTCGAAGCTCTTCTCATTGTCTTCCTTATGTAATGCTTTTATTTTAGATTTGACACTACGAAATTTATTGTAATATTTTATTGTCTAAGTGTCTTGATTTCTGTGTTTCTCATACCTAATTTTTACATGATTGAAGAGAGCTTTATTATTTGACCCTGATTTGACTTCTATTTAAATGGCTCAAGTATTTCTAATCTAGGGCATATTTCCATTGCATTTCATCGCATTTATTTGCATGATTATAATAAAAATATAAAAAAATGCATGTTTTATATTTGCTTGGTGCATTGTATTGTCTTCTTGCATTATTTGACCTATTGACCTCTAATTCAACACTTAATAAAATCAATAAAAGTCTGAATAATCACGAGAGAGGCTCATGTCCCAAAGTTCGACCTTGGTAAATTACCAAGTAAAAAATAAATTAACGACCATCTGATTTCATTGCCATATCCAAATTGGATGGTCTTTGATGACCGAATCCAGCCCGACTACGATGACATATTAGTGCTAATTCCACACTCTTAAAGGGACGAATTTGCGGATCATCAAATGACGTTGTTGCTGGGGACACAACTCATTTTTTGTATTATTTGGATTTTTATTTATTCAATTAAGTGTTTCTTTTATAGGTCAATTTGTCCATTTGTCTTGCATTATAAAATTTTCTTCTCGGTTGATCTCTAACCTTTGCTTTTGTGACAGGGCTCTTGATTGTTTAAGGAGGTGAGGAGCAGATGCTTCCCGCTGCGAGGAGCTGCAAAAGTGATTGGAGCAAGTCGAAGAAAAAATGTCATTTTTGCATATCATTTTATTTCATGTAATAATCGTCTTTACAACGGTCTTTGATCAAAGAATCGCGATTGTAAATGAACGAATGTGGTTGTGTGGGGATCGTCCCCACTTGAGTGTCGATTTAGGACCAGGCATGCGGCTCTTCGAGCTTATTTCATTATTTCAAGTTTTATGTGCTTGTTCATAGGTAGGACACACTATAAATAAAGATGCACGTAGCATCGTCTCATTTAGCCAAATTTAAAAGAGATTCTTCCCCGCTAATAGAAGCATGTTAGGTGTGGCTTTTGATCTACTTGCATACATTATTTTGGTTTTCAAAACAGTCCAATTTTTACATGTATTTTCATCAAGTCACTGCATGTTTTATCGCTTAGCTTAGATCATGGTTTTTATCGAATACACGGTTTTTTTCTCAATTTCCCCTCCAAGCAAGATCACCCAGTTAATGGAAAATGGGAATGAACGGTAGACGATGATAGCTTGATTTATGTGCTCACCTTAATTTAGTGACAACCTTAAATAATTGGGACTGTTAACTGCAAGTCTACCTAAAATGGAGTAAAATTTTGTTTTGGGAGAGCAACACCCTCGGTTACGCAGTGGACTTTACTTAACATTTTTTTCCGCGTATAAACAGAATGTTTTAATCACCAATAAAACCAACAAGATAATTAACCAACATATGTTGGTTTCATGTGTGAGTTGGTGAATAAAAGGGTCTTGCATATTTGATTGAGCCATGTTTGCTCCGACACCCTCCCCTGAGCCTTAGTCACTCCATCAATCTCCACAGATTCATCCACTCACTTGTATATCCATCCTTCTTCTTCGTTCACCCTGGGTCTCTCCCAATATCAAATCTCCATCTTTATACTTAGGCTAATCTCAGCCTATGTATAGGGGGGACCCGAGTCCCTGTGATTTTCTCTACTCATCTTTCCTTGCCTTTATACTTAGGTTATTTCTGACCTAAGTATAGGGGGAGCCCTCATTAGTTCCCGTATATTTCTCTATATTTAAATGGCCCTATGGACTTGTATCATCTAGTGCTATGAGGACATAGCAAAGTTTAAGTATAGGGGGTATACCGTATATACAATATATTTACTCTAGCTATAATCTGAAAAATTTGAAAATTTTTAAACTTTTTGGCTAAAGTAAAATCCTTTGAACAATGAGGACTAAGTGGTTTTCAAGGCTTTTCTATATTATGTTAAACTATTTTTATAGAAAAATATTTTTGAAAATAATTTGAAAAATATTTTTCTCTTGTTTTGAAAAATCTTTTGAAAATATTTTGAAATTTTTTTATTTGTGTGACATGGTATTAAAATTTTCTTTTTGATTTCTAGGAAAGTTGAGTCTAACCTGTGTTCTAACCTCTTATTAAAATTTCCATAAACATGAGAAAATCTAAAAATCTTTTAAGAGTCATTAGTGACTACTAAGCACAAATAAGTAGCCGTGTTTAGTGAGGGTTCGCCCCTAACAGAGTGGGTGGTTTAGAGGACATCCTGTAAAGCCCCATCCTCAAGCAACGGGCTCCGGCCTGTAGTTACACCCATACTGGCTGAGTGCAGATGCATCTACTTAATTGAGTTTAGACAATCATAACATCTCTTAAAGTTAAAAAAAGAAAAAATTGTGTTTTTTAATGAAGGAGTTGGATTAATCCTCTACAATCACACTTCCACCAAGAATCAGAAATGTTCTAGGAAACTTAGTTTATGAGGACTTGAGATTTTAGGTTAACCAGCCTTAGCCATCAGGGTCTTAGACTTGATCATCCACATTCCCCTCGATTTCTAGATTTGCATGCTATATTTCATGCTTAGTCTCAGACCATAAGAATATGATCAGCACATCACATGCATAACTGCAGTTTCGATGAGATGAGTTGACTCTTCACTTGAGGGACTGGGATGAGGGATTCGAGTCTGGACTTGATCTAATGATGCTCGAGGATGGGATAAAATCTTTGAAGGCTTCATGAAACCTGTGTGTCAGCAATTTTAGCCAGTATGAGAACTCGATTCTTATACTAATCTCTTGACATTGACCTAAGTGCCAGGGTGTGAAATAAATAAAAATGTTGATCAGTGTGTGCCAACTCTTGGTAAAAGCAGTGGAGCTAGCCAAAAATACTACAAATCAATGAAATGTCAAAGAAAAGCTCTCATTCCACAAAGTTACATATCAAAGAACTTCCAACAAAGGCGAGCGCTGCCAACCATTTCAAAGTGTCCACTTGGACCACCGCTATTAGGACCAGGAGTCGGGCTTGCACCAAAAAAGGGCTCTGCATCGTAAATGCTACAAGTCTGGGCATAGGAGGTACGATAGGTACTCAAAAAAGACACACCCAGGTGTATTCCAATGAAAACAAGTGCAGATGACTCCAACTTCTCTTGACAGACGCACTGATCAACACCAAAAAAAAATGTGTTGCGTAATAAGGCACTTGAGAGAATCCTTGTTCCATTGAGAGGGTGAGAAGAAATGACACAATTCCATACCCTCCTTTACTAGCCTTCCATCTACATTTTCTAAGTCTGACAACTAAAGAGATGATGGACTGGATGCAAGATTTGATTTACTCCCTAGTGTTGAGGATTGGGTCCTTAGAAGAGTTTCTCGAACCAAGACCTTGGGTGAAGTTTTGACTCTACTCTCGTGAACGCAGTCAACACTAAATATCATACCCTTAGTCTATATGTACATCAGAGATAATCTGGATAACTATAGGAATTGGGTGCTTGTTGATTAAGGCTGAGTTGAACTGTAAAATTTTGGACCTCTAAAGTTGAGTGGACTTGAATAGATTGGATCTTATACTCACATGCACAAGGGGATTAATTCAATTCATTCATTTTCTTGATGCTCAGGGACGAGCATAGTTTAAGTATAGGGGGGTGGTGAAACTCGATTTCATCATCTTAATTTACATTTTTAACCCCCCTGCTTAAATGTCTGTCAATAAAAACCAGATAAAGTCTTGTAATTATCAGAGTCTTGAATAAATTAAAAATCACAAAAAAATGTCAAAATTAAAATCCGTGGTGTTTTTAGCCTTAAAACGCCCTCAAAAATATTTTGTCTTCAAATGACCTCATCTCCATTTTTGGTCAACATGAAACTTGTAGATCTCATCGAGATCTACAACTTTCATGTTTTGTGTTTTCTCAAAATTCGGCCATTTGCTCCTTCATATCTCACCATATTTCTCTGAATAACCTGATTGGGTCACGTGGCTCATTCTGGTTGAGCCACGTGGCCGCATTCCCTCTCGCCATGCTGCCCGCGCCCAGCCACCGTCGGATGAAGATTGAGGAGCCTTCATTGCAACCATATATCCTGCATTCAATATCAGCCGTCCGATCAAGCTCTTGATCTCATCATAGCCACCCGTGCCCGCCTTTTCCTCCTTATGCCACGTGGCAGCTTCAACACCTCACGATCATTTCCAAGTTGCTCCATCTCAGCCGCTATCTCCACCTATGTCCTCAATCCTCTGATCACCGTCCAGATGCGATCTGGGTTGCCCATTGGCGCTGTGAGTTCCGCCCGCCATGTGGCGCCTTGTGATCCATTCGATTACGCCCCGTCGATCTAATCTTAACCTTCCCTTAGTGCCCGTTCCACAGCCGTTGGATCTCAAGATCCAACAACCAGATCATCTTCATCAACCTCCCGTTGGTTCTCTCTCCCACGTCGCTCCACCTCGTGGGGCAACCTCCCCCTTCCCATTTCCTCCACCACTTCCGACGACCTCCTCTCTCGCTAACCGTCTCACGACCTTCCCCCATCATCCACGACCCTCGCGGACTCTCACGCCATCCACGATCCCCCTTCACTCGCTCCATCTTTCCCACACAAACCACGTTGCCCACCTCCGAAGCTGCCGTCTTCACCCCTTAAATACTCCATCGCCGTCACCGATTCTCGGGGTCCACCTTTTTGCGGGGCGAGGCCCAGCGCTCCTCCATCTCCCTGTGACAAGGGCGGTGGCAGGATCGAGCGAAGATGACCTCCGCCTCCGGTGTCGACCCGCCGCCCTCCATGGTGGCGTCGCGACACTTTTAGCCCGCTCGAGCTGCCCCAAGTGGCTAACGGGGTCCAGCGAAGACCCGGGGTTCGATTGAACCCCAAGCCCAAGCCTCTGACCTCCATCTCTGACCAGGTAAGCTCCCTCTACCTCCCTTGCATTTTTTTTATTTTTCTTAATTAATTAGGTCGCTACACTCCCCATCGACCCTCATCGTTCACCTCCCGAGCTCCGCCTCTCATCCATCATTCATGTGCCGTCTTCAGACCCTCTTCTCCCTCCTCCATAGCCCCTATCACGTCCGACCAATCTCCTCCGCCCTCCACGGCAGAGGAGCTTCGAGCTGTCCCCTTCTCCATTCACAAAGCTCTCACTTCACTTCACCTCACACGAGCACCTTGCACCGCATGCTTCGGCTATTTACTAATCATGCAGGTCATCAAATCCATCAACGGTCGGAGCGCCATCAGAGCAGACTTCATCAGCATCGTCTTCATCATCAGAGCTCCGATGGACTAATCCAGGAGGTCCAGCACCTTCTCCGAGCTCCCATCTACCTCGACGTAATTCCAGGGAGCTCCGAGGAGGTCCACCGTGTCCGAAATTGAGCGGCGGAGCTTGAGCTGCTTCGCCGGAGCTTGAATCTTGCCGTCGCCTGAAGTTGAGGAAGGAGGAGCAGGCACCGTTGGATGCTCCTCCCCGGAGCTCATCCAACGATGCAGGAGCATCCACGTCGACATATAGTGTAGATCCATCAACCGTTGGATCCTCAAGATCCAACGGTTTACGTTCGACCACGCGTCATCTTCAGAGCTACCCCGAGCCTCATCACCAGACAAGTAGGTTCGGGTGTTCCAAACCTATCCCGAGCCAAAGCCAGGAGGTTCGTCCATTCCGAGCCTAGCTGAAGCTGCCCGAACCTCCTTCGAGCCTCAGCCGAGCCTGAACTTCCTCCGAGCCTGGAGAGCATGTGCACATCACGTGCCATCTGGGAAATTTGCACAGAGGCGCACCTACTTCTTCAAAATTGAATATTGGTCCTAGCATCACGTGCAAGACATGCGCATCTGAGGTATTTTGCATTCATGCCCTCGCAGGTTTTTATAATTGCAAAAATGCCCCTGTGCGTGTGGGTTATTTACAGGGAAGGTCCCAAATTTTCTTGTATTTGCATTTTAGTCCCTCTTAGGATCCTGATTGCTAGTTATATTTTATGTTTTCTTGCATTTATGCCCCTGACTTCATTCGTGTATATCTTGAGCATCCTAGCTCCAATTGAGTCGATTTCAGTGGCGTTTCGAAGCTCTTTTCATTGTCTTCCTTATGGCATGCTTTTCTTTCAGGTTTGACACTACAAAATTTAATGTATTATTTTATTGTCTAAGTGTCTTGATTTTTGTGTTTCTCATGCCTAATTTTTACATGAATGAAGAGAGCTTTATTATTTGACCCTGATTTGACTTCTATTTAAATTGCTCAAGTATTTCTGATCTAGGGCATATTTCCATTGCATTTCATCGCATTTATTTGCATGATTATAATAAAAAAATAAAAAAAATGCATGTTTTATATTTGCTTGGTGCATTGTCTTGTCTTCTTGCATTATTTGACCTATTGACCTCTAATTCAACGCTTAATAAACTCAATAAAAGTCTGAATAATCACGAGAGAGGCTCGTATCCCTGCGTTCGACCTTGGTAACTTACCAAGTAAAAACTAAATTAACGACCATCTGATTTCATTGCCATATCCAAATTAGATGGTCTTTGATGACCGAATCCAACCCGACTACAATGACATATTAGAGCTAATTCCACACTCTTAAAGGGCCAGATTTACAGATCATCACCATACCACCTTAAGCCATTTTCCCGCATCTTATCCTCAATAGGATCTACACCCACTTTCATTCTGAAGGCATCATTCCGAATCTGATCTTTACGTGTGTGTGTGTGTGTGTGTGTGTCCATACATCCACCTTAGCATTTTCATTTCTGCTAATACTACCACTCTCTGCACGTCTATGGTTCACATGCCAACATTCAAATCTATAGAGCATAATAGGTTTCACAGCCGCTTTCTAAAACTTTCCTTTGGTTTCAAAGGAGTTTTCTTATCATAGAGAACAATAGAGGCTCCTCTCCACTTTAGCCAGCCTGCATTTATTCTATTTGTAACATCTCCATCAATTTCTCCATCAAGTTGCAAAATAGATCTCAAGTATCTAAAAGAATATCTCTTTAGAATGTTATCATCACCAATCTTAACATCGATTCCTTCGCCACTGCTTCCATCAAAAGTGATCTCTGTATATTCAATCTCAGCCCTACTTATACAAAATCCTTTCGTCTCCAAAGCATGCCTTTATACCTCAAGCTTCTCATTTACTCCATCTCTAGTCTCATCAATCAACACAATATCATCAGCGAATAACATACACCAAGGTATCTCATCTTGAATGTGACTTGTCAACTCTCCATAATTAAAGTAAAAAGGAATGGGCTCAAAGTTGAACCTTGATGCAGACTAGTATTGATGCCAAAATGGCAAGTCTTCCCAGACTGTATCCTTACACAAGATGAAGCCCTATCATACATATCTTTTATAAGGTTAATGTATAAGATAGGTACTTGTCTCTTCTCCAGAATTGTCAACAATATCTCCTGTGGGACAGAGTCATAAACCTTCTCTAAATAAATAAAAAACCATATGGAGGTTCTTCCTTTTAGCTTTATAAATCTCCATTGTTCTCGTCATCAAGTGGATGGCTTCAATAGTTGAGCGACCTGACATGAATCCGAATTGGTTTTCTTTTACTTTGAAAACTTGCCTTAACCTTCTCTCGATCACATGTTCCCAAATTTTCATAGTGTGAGTCATCAACTTGATACCTCTGTAATTTGGACAATTTTTTTGTCTCCTTTGTTCTTATAAAGAGGCATCACGACGCTCCTCCTACATTCTTCAGGTATTTTCTTTCTTCGCCAAATAACATTGAATAATTTTGTAAGACAGGTCAAACTACACTCACCTAAAACTCTCCAAACTTCTACAGGAATGTCATCAGGTCCTACACCTTTCTTAGGTCTCATAACCTTCAAAACCACCTCTACTTCCTTTCTTTGTATTCATCTGTATCTTGCATGATTCAAGTAACTTTCACTACTAGCTAGATTTTCGAAAGTGATCTTTCGACTTCCTTCCCCAACGAAAAGCATATGGAAGTATTACTTCTACCTAGTCTCTATATACTTCTGAGTAACAAGCACATGACCTTCCTCATCCTTAATGCATCTCACTTGAGAAAGATCTTTAGTCTTTCTTTCTCTTGCTTTATCCATCCTAAATATATTCTTCTAACCCTCCTTAGAATCGAGATTTTTCTAGAAAACTTCTTAAGCCTTTAGCTTAGCTTCGCTTACAACCTTCTTTGCTTCCTTCTTAGCTATTTTGTAGTTTGTGATAGTTTCATCTGTTTTATCCTTAGACATAGCTTTAAAGCAAGCTCTTTTAATTTTGAGCTTCTCTTGAACCCCTCCACTCCACCCCAATACCTCCTTTTGGTCTGGAGCTCCTCCCTTTTACATTTAGCAATAATAGTTAATATATATGCAATACATATTCTATATTGACTTATATATTTTTAAATACAGTTATAAGTAGTCAAGATTTACAAAATAAAATGTTTTTGTGTTTTTAAACTTCTTCTCTATTTTAGTAATTTTTCTTATAATATTTACTAATTTTTATGTATTTATATGGTATTTAATATACCAAATATGTAGATATAATAAATAGGTCGTATTATTTTGGGTTTTAAAAATATATAATAAGTCAAAAATTCCCAAAACTATTTTAATGTATACTATACACTTTAAAAAAATAAAATATAGAAAATATTTTTGGATTTTTTTATAGATTTTTTCCTGATTTTTATGAAAATTTTAGGTTTTTTAAATTTTATGTATTTTCCTTTTTTATTTTTTGTGATTTTTGGATTGGAGTTATAATATATTATATATTATATAATTTTTGTATTTTTATGTCTAAATAAGGAATAATTAGCTCCTATTTGATTTTTACTAATTTAGTAAAATGCAATAAATTGCTAAATAAAAAAATGGAAGTGGACATGCATCATTTTAAGCATCTGCAATAATTTCCTCAAACTTTATACTACATGGGGGCTATTTAATATAAATAGATAAGCACAAAATAAAACAAATAGTATTGGTAGGGATCGTTTTGCAAGAAAAAATATACTACAAGATCCCCATGCAAAAATACCCAAAATATTACACTATTTTTACAACTTTAGAGACTAAAAAGGAACAACAAAACTTAGGATGGCTTCCTTGCAATTTATCTGCCTCCCGTGGATCGCCAGATGAGGTGATCTAACACAGACCTAGATGCAATATCCAATAAAGTATAGGGGTCCAATGCAATTTTCACATAAATATTTACACTACAATTAATATATACAAGACTAATTTGTAAATACGAAAAGGGAAGGGGTTAATTATAATTTTACCCTTCAAAGGCGCAGATTGAGTGTTTGGAAGCACTCCATATTCCGTCTTTAAGTTGATCGAACGTTGGGTAGAGGGCTTCATTTCGGTTGGAATAGTCGGCCCAAATTAGATATGGGCCATACTCAAGATCAACTGGCTCCAATGCTTCAGGAAGAACACCAAGAACAGAGCACTTGGATTACTTCACTCTTTGATTCCTCGGGTCTCCAGCCACCAATTGCCACATCGATGGATGCCTCCTCTTCCTGGAGGCCTTCCGCATATGCATGTTGCTTCAAAACAGTCTGAGCCCCATCAGAGGGGTATTGGAGATCTGGTTTCCTGGATCTCCTGCCTTGGACTTCAAGGTGATGCTCCAGGAACTGTGATGCTCGGGTTCCTGCACAAAAAGGTAGAGAAGGATGAAAGGTTCGTAATCGACCTTCTCTTGAAGTTGGATGCAAAAGGGTATGGTGGGGCAATTGAGTTCCAGCGATGGGAAGAGGGAGAAGCTCTGGTCAGGCTTGATCTTTGCAAAATCAAGCTGGGAAGATGGGGTTTTTGCAGAGAAACAGAAGAGGAATGAAGGTGGGGTGAAAGCGGGTCGAAACACACAGGGGGTGACAGTGAATTCGAGCTGGATCTTAAGGCTCCAACATATCGTAAATACTAAAACTATGTTAGCCTACAAGGTAATTGATGAAACTAAAAGATACATTACACTACTGTAATGGAAGGAAAAGTAAAATTCTACATCTAGCAGCTCATACCTACTTGGGGTAGGGAGTAGAGAAGCTTGATGGAGCTGGGCTCAACAAAGCTTGGATCACCACCCCTGCCTTCTCCTCACTAACAAGGCCTAGAGCCACTTGTTGTAACCAAGGGCAAGTCATAGATTCTATTGGGGTTATGGCTACGGAAAAGGGATCAAAATCAAAAAGGTTATTGGGTTCTTATTTGTACGAGGAAGGGGTAAAATGGTGAAGAGTTTACGTGAGATTTGGAGGTGGTAGGTGAAGTCCAGAGGTCGGGTGTGTAGTTGGGTTGATGAGGCTGTGAGATGGAGAGAGACTCGAGGAGGAAGACATCATGGAGGAGGAGTGAAAAATGGAGAAGTTGGCCCCATTGTGACTATGACAAGAGTCAGATAGGAGGAAAGGATTGTTGACCCACGAGTCAACAATCGGGGCTACCTGATTGGTCCACATGGACCAATCAGGGAAAATAATGGCAAAAATCAATTATAAATGAGATTTAAAATAGTAAATGATTTTAACAATTTCAGGTTAACATATGGGTTTTCTTTTTATTTATTTATATCAGACTATTTATTAAATGTCAATATTTACATGTATATATATGTATTTATACCTGTATTTGATGTATTTTATTTTTATTTAGTATTCTATCTTTTATTATTTGATTCATGTATTTTATATATTTATAACTTATTTAGTTACACATCTACATATTTTATGGTATGTTTCTTTGTTTATTTATTTACTTAAATAAATAAGTACATGTATTATATGTATAGTTTACTTATACATTTTAACACATTATTTATTTAATGGATGTTTAATGGTTTTCTTTTATTTTTATTATTTAGATATGTTGCTAATTATATTTACAATTATATAAAATATAAGAAAGTAAAAAAATATAATAAATGAATATATTAAATATTATGTACATGTATATAGTACAATAGGGACCCAAAAACCAATATTTGCATCTCAACTCCAAATTAAATGAAACAACCTTCATTAAATAGATAATTTAATTTTATGAACAATAAAGATGAGTTTGGTCAATTTTGAGTTTGCATGGAGGAGATACAAGTCTGGGATTGTAGCGTTTTGTTCTATGTACAATATGTACTATGTATTTTTTTTGCGTGAAATCAATTTTGTATTTTTCTTTGAGTTTTAAAGTACAATATTCATGTTGACGGTTTATTGATTTGAAGTGTAAATAATAAAGAATAAAATAGGTCCCCAAAGCCTATTTTGAGTGAAAAGAATTAGGGTTTTGAGGTATTTTCTGTACAATTAGCCACCCTATCTCCCCCTACTTTATTCCTTGTCAACCAAGTCATCATGATGACTGGGTCTCATGATCTTGGGTCACTCGGTATTTTTGACACTTCATTATTTTTCTTTTCTTTCCTTTATACTTTTATTTTACCATTAAATACATATTTTTATATAGTATCTTCAAGCCAATTATTGGTTGTTATTTTGAATAAAATAATGTTATATACATGCATTTAGCTATAGATTTAAGGCCAAACTGAAAGAATAAATGTAATGCAATGGAGATTCATCACCCCTCTATACTTGCCTTTTCCAGTCAATAGCAAACACTTATGACAATGAGTGCGGAAAAAGAAAGAACTTGGAATAATTTTGACTTTTAAACTTGTCTTCCTAAAATCAAAGTTCGAAGCTCATTTAAGACCTTTGGATTCTTGGTTTATTCAGAGCCACTATAAAGTTATGATGTGTGACATAACAACCCTTAGGATCCATAATCCTCGATATAGTTCACTTCATAGTATGGACAAAACCATCCTTTCAGTCGCATACTCTCATGACCTTGAAATGACAAGTGCCATATGTGTGAATTGGGTTAGCTCGTCCCAGACAAATCATTGAACTATCAAGGAGTCTCCTCCTCTAGCAACTTGTCCTCAGAGAGATAAATATTTCCTTCTAAGGTAGATTCATGCTAGTTCACAACTGAAAGTGGTAGAAACCAGAAAATTGGGAAAAGAAATGGAAATAGACCAGTGTAATCTCATTTCCTTATGAAGCTCGACCAGTGTAACTGAATCTTAATTAAGAAGCATGATTTTCCTAGAAGCTCAATATTTTTGTGGAAGTTTTGGTATATGCTTCTATTTGAATATTTTCTTTGTATAACATTACCATGCATTCATGTTTTGCCCCGATGGATATAGATTCTTTTGGTTCGTCCATGATTTGGTGTCTTGGAAAAAGTTGTGCTAGTAGACGATTCCACATCTGAAGCATTATTTCAATCCAGTCTCTAGTCGTTAGATGTCCATGCTATCGGAGGAAGTGGGTTAAAGTATCAGTTTTAACAGTCCCCAACAGTGGTTCTTGAGCTACCCTTGACGAAGCAGCCTCGTATCGTCCTGACATAGACTCCAAGATCTTTCAACAATCCATTTGGGTTGAGCTAAGTGTTAAGTGCAAGGTGTCTAGTCAAACCACTATCTCAAGAGTCACATGGATGACATGAAGGGTTATGGTTAGACACATTATATCGACTCATGAGCATCGTTTCATGGAATCTAAAGAATTAAGTCATAGTGACCTGAAGCGTCTTAATTCCAGACCTTAATGGGTTCTTCTAAAATAAGGTGGATTAAGGTCTAGACCAAGCCCCAATCTTTAGACTTTATTTGGACTTGTTCAATTGTCTTGATCATTCTGACAAATGCAAATGCTATGCAATGCAAGAAAATCTTTGTGAAATAATTTTCTATTTTTGATCTATTTTTATGGGATTTTTGAAAAAGGTTTTGCAAATTTTTATGAAATTTTCGAAAACATTTTGCAAATTTTTATGGTTTTGAAATATTTAAAATTTCTAAGGTTTTTATTAAAGGTTAGTGAAATAAATATTTACAAATATTTACATAGGAGCGCATTATTTTTTACAAGAGTAGGTTAAAGAATTTATATAGAGAATTTACAAAAGTTAATTGTTATAAACAGAGAAATACTTTGTATATATATTTTTATATTTTATATATTATTTTTTATAAGGGTTATTCATATCTTGATAAAGAATTTTTTATATGCTATAATTATGTACACAGTTCTCAAAATAGTTTGAAAACATTATTGCAAACATTTTGAAAACTTATTATTGCAAATAACTTTTTTACAATCACTTTACAAATATTTACAAAATTTGAAAATCACTTTACAAATATTTTTCAATGGTATAGATAATTTTTTCAAAATGTTTTTACAACTATTTTTCAAATCATTTGCAAACTAAATTTCCAAAGATTTTATTCAAATAAATGAAACAAAATTTTACAGACATTTACAAAATATTTTTACAAGGATTTGAAAACATTTTACAAATGTTTTCCAAATAGTTTTCCAAAAGATTTTGCAAGGCATTTTATAATCATTTTTCAAATCATTTTACAAAACATTTTAAAACCAATTTATTAAAGAATTTTTACAAATATTTATACATATTTATGTGTATTTTTTACAATTGATTATTGTATATTTTGGTCAAATAATATTTTAGCCATATTATTCAAAAATGCAAAAGTTCAAGTTATGGCTAAAGTATATACAATGCATACACGACCCCCTATCCTTAGCTTGAGCTATGTCCTCATAGTGATCAAAGAGAAAAGGAAGAAATAACTAATATCGAGTATAGAAAAGTCTATACTACAATGACTGAAAGAGTGAGAAATTGGTCATCCCACTATACTTAGGATCAACTAATCCTAAGTATAACAAACTATTTACAAAATAGGGATAATCGAGGATCAGAATTTAGGAACTCAGTCAGCTAGACTTGTCCCCCTATACTTAGCATGAAATATTCCTAAGTATAGAATGAAGAACAAAAATTGAGAGACAAGTGAGATAATGGATAATAAATAACCTGAATGCATTCATTGAAGGCTAGGGTTTAGGTCTTAGCGCATCACGGAAGCATGAAGATTGCATCATATGCGACCAGAGCGACAGTGGCAACGGAAATGAAAGATTTTTAAGAGATTAAACAACATGATTTTAGAACACTTCTCGAACTGTTTCATCAAGACCAAAAAGAAGATATAGGAATACCTCTTGAAGCACAGTTGCGATCATTGTCTCTAAAGAAATAGTCCTCCTGCCTCAAGTCTGATCCGACGGAGGAGACGCTTGCGAGCGTGTTGATGAGCTGTGTGTTTCTCGCACTCCTAGCTTATGATCCAAGCAATGAATCTCCTAATTTCGTATTATGAAATCTGGTGTCTTCTTCATGAGTGAGAGGCATTGAAGAGGATGGAGATCCACGAGCAGTTGAAGGGACAACACGACAATCTAGCGATGGCGACGAATCTCTCTAAGTCAAGGGGTGGATGACCACTCATGAGAGAGAGGGGGGGCATGCGATGAGAATGAGAGAGAGTGAGAGTTCGCACTTGTAATAATGTTGTTGTAGAAGAAGAACTAGGGTTTCCCTTTCTTTTATACTATTTTGGAAGTCCATGGATCACTATCCATGTGCTACACAAAATCAATGGTTGAGATTGTTTTGTGCTTTTAATCAATGGCCATGAATTTGTTACATAAATTTACAACAAAAATTAAATTAATATATTGAATAATCATCAATATAATTTAATTCAATTAAATCAATATGAATAGAATAAGGAAAGAATCTAGCCAACTTCTAAGAATGGAGTGGATGACGTCCTTGATTTTAGGAGTCAAAGGCTAGTCGTCCACCATCCATATTTTGAAAGGTGCCTCCCTTCTTACAATTATGTGAAATATTATATATCACATAATCCTTCATTATTTGCAACAAATTTTATTTCAAATTAATTCACAAAAATATCTCTAAATTATCTCGTGACAATTTCAATCTTGCCATTGAAAAATATGAATCATATTCACATATCCAAAATAAAATGTAAATTGTATTTTAAATTAATTTTTCAATGTGAATCTAATTCACATCAACATTTAGTTCATAAATTCTATTTACAATTAGCTCTCTCTAATATATTATAAATCATATCTATAATATATATGATCAATATGGATACTGATATCCACATTATTCATATACTTAATAATTAAATCATATTAATTATCTTGGATCTCCATTCTCATGTATCTAAATAATATGAATCATATTCATATTAGTCATGAGAATTAAATCACATTTAATTATCAAATTCCCAATGCTCAAATATATTGTTCAACAATGGAGTTATTCTTGAACCTTTTCAAGAATAATACGCTTTCTCCGCAGATACTTGGAGTTATGGTCATGGCGATTATACGTCCCACGTATAGTGACTTGGATATTGAGATCATATCTCAAATCCATATCATAGGGACCTCTTAAAGATGTTTGATTAAATCAAAGCCCTAAATCTAATCTTCTCATTGTATCTGAATCATATTCAGATCAATGTCCAACATTTGGACTAAGATTAGATTAATGTTCTACTGAGAGGAGCCACTAATATCCAAACATGTTTCGTCATTCTCTCGGAATGGAAGTGTTATGATTATATAATCGTTTATGATCACATCACCCTCAAGTATTCCTAATACCCGTACATCATGCATACTAGAAGACCTAGAATAAATCCAAAGTTTTTTTAATCATTTTTAGACTATCTTCTTCAGGGTTTTATCATTAAGTTTCTCATTTGACTATTAGGAGTTGGTATCGATTATATACTTTCCAAAAGCATATATCATACCTAGGTATTGATCCTATACTTTCCAAAACTATATATCATACCTACAAATTCAGTCAAGCTTCCAAAATGAGATGATCGTGCATGGAGTTTGTTCCCAATATCCATGAGTGAGGTCATGTCGTATGGTTTAGTATTGAACATGTATGATCCCTTTGAGAGATCGTTGATGAATCCATGATTCATTTACTTTTCTTCTGCATTTTATCTTAAAACCCTTAACAAATGCATGTAAATATCCATTAAATAATCTTTCATAAAATACCATTCATGAATAAAAATGCATTTTTATACTTAAAAAGCTGTAAATAAATGAATGAATAAAAAAGGGAAATAAAAGAGAGACGGACTGTAAATATGTATATACGTATAGTATGACTATTAAATATAAATATAGTTGAAGGATATATTTATATAACCTAACCCTCGACATCAAGTCATCATGGATTGGTCGATAAACAAATAAATAGGGGGAAATAAGGAAGAAAACCACAACACATTTTTCAATATTTATCCAATATTTATTAAAACTTCAATGATTTTTAATTAATTCTTGTTAATATATTTTTGATCGAACCCTTTTCCAATATATTTCTAAAAATGCATATAAAAATATAAAAATCCTAAAACATTGTCAGCCTATATAAATGCCAAGAAATCCAATTTTTACATTATCAATTTCTTAAATTCCGAACATCATAACTTCTTTATCAAAACTCCAATTTCACTATACTCACATTTAAAGTTCATAAATAATATTATCTACGTATTGATTGATCTCTAAAATCAGAGTCCATTTGCAAAAAGTTTATTTTGGGACCTAATGATAACTGGGTTTCTGTGCTATTTTTTTATTCAGAACATACTATTTATAGTTTTATTGATTTTATTATTTTTAATTATTTTCTTGATCTTGTAGATTATATATAAATTATTTTAGAATTTTTAAACTTTATTTAATATTTCAAATAAATCAAACCCCCTAATTTCTAGATGAATTTGAACTATATCCCATATATCTCTATTTATTCATATATCTAAATTAATTTATTAAAATTCAGAAAAAATCACATATCTCTTATTTATTATTCTATTATTTAATAAAATATAAAAATAATATGTATTTATTAATTTATCAAACTAAAAATCAAAACCCTATTTATCAAGTATACAATATAATTATTTATTAATATTATATTCATAATACATAAAATGTATATTATTTACTAAAATAAATTATACCATAATTTAGTTAAATTAATTATCTATAATTTTATTTTATAACTATTTAAAATAATGTCATTTGATATTTATTACATAAGTAATATGATATTCATTATTTTAGCTCACTAGATGCTGACATGTGTCAACACCTAAAGCTTCATCTCCAAGAATGGTTGTTAGAAGTTGTTCCTAATGACCCGACTTCACCTATTTATTCCTGCATCTCCAAACACCCAAATGACTACCCAAACCCTTAAGCTTCTAGTCATAACAACCTGAATACCCACCAACCCTAGGATCTAATCCAACTTCCCATCAATATTCCTATTTAATGATCCTATGCTCGGCCATAATAACTAACATCTCCTAGATCCAGAACTACGTTGCCGACCATAACTTTTTCCCCCTACTTCAGCCAACCAAGGAGGTGACAACTATTGTTGAGGCCGCACGTGGAAGGAGGGTGATCGGAGGAGTCGTTTTAAGGCTTCATCGGCCTTGCAGCAGTGCCTCGTACGCCGTCTTGCTTCGGTGAACACCTGCCATCGAGAAACGATCAAGGGTCCCCACACCCTTATACGCAGGTTCATCATTCATCATCTTTCAAATTTCTACAATATCTGAGCCTAATTATAGTAGTTAGTCTCATCGTTAGCACATCCTAAACTCTATCTTATGTTCACACATAATTTCCACTTTCAAATAGAATTAATCATTTCTAATTTTGTTCTGCTCTATTCCTGGAGCCAAGTTTGAACCTACATGTAATGTCATAAACATTTGGTTGATTCATTACAAATTCAGCAATTATAACATTGATTGCAGGTCTTCACAAGATCATGGAGGAGCAATCTTCAAGAACAGTGCCTGGAGCACCACCTATCATTGTCGAGTGAATCCATTCAATCGAAAGATTCATTGCTAGGGTATGGAACCCTAGCCGTACTCCTCACTAGAGCACCTCTATTGCCATCGTCTTCAGCACTTTTCCTCCAATGTAGGAAAGAGTGAAGGGGGAGGCACCTCTTTTGGCCTTGCAAGGCGTCGTCCATCATTGTCCGCTTAGCTGTGCATCGTTGGAGAGAGTCAAATCATGGTCGCCACACGCTACTTTTGGAGGAACAATGGAGAACAAGCAGAGCACATGTGTCTACCATGTGGAGATCTTGGACGGTCTCGATCACGTGATTTCATCTAATCCTAGTTGCTCAAGATAAATCGATGGAGAAATTGCATAATAAACCTGGCACCTTCTAGTGTCTTTTAAGTCACCTCCAGGAGTTCTTTTTATTACATTTAGGTCCCTGACCAGGGACCTAAGTGTAAGGTTTCAATAATTTTCTTACAATTAGGTCCCTAAACAAGGACCTAATTGAAAGAAGGCATATTCTTTTTGTTGTATTTTCTTCTGCACTCATGCATTGACTTTGGGACACTTTTGGATACTGGACACTATTAGATCATCGTAGTATTTTTTACACTTTATTTTGCTTCGATTTTCAAAGATTTTTTATCACATTTTCTCTAGATTTTATTCTTCGATTATCCAGCCGTTTTGATTTATTTTTGTGTTCCTTCTCGAGCTCGCTATTCGAGCAATATATCTACATTATCATATCACTTATATTCCCCTATTATTTCACATACTATATTGTAGATAAATTGATTGCAAAATATCCCCTTTGAAAATTAAAAAAATGAAAAAAACAAATAAAAAGAGTAAAAACTAAAATTCCAAAAAGAGTTTTCTCATTGAAGAAGAGAAGAAAAGAAAGATAAAAAAAATCACAAAATATTTTCTCCACTCGAAAAGCACGAGCACGACTTTTTGCCTCCTTGTGTTCAACTCGGGAACACTTTCCTTGACAACTAAAGATAGTGAACAAACACTAATTTTCTTTCCTAATTGATGTTTGTTATTTTCTATTTGATTAATCAGGGTTTTGTTCGAGCGTACAACTGACGACACCTATATTTCTATTTTTAACCATGATCAAAACCCTAGTTATCAATCGTATCACTCATATGCCCTTGTATTCTCACCATCTCGTCGGTGTATAGACCTTGAACAGGTCATCAACCTATTGGTCTTCCAAATGTACATAATCATACATATAGTAACACATTTGTCTCCGGTCAGAGGATGCGTTCCTATGTCGTGATTGCATACGACATAGGTCTTGGTTATCTCGATCTCATTAAGTCAACTCATAGACCTAACTTATGTAACACATCGAAATCTCTATTCCTATGTAGAGGATCTGCATCAAAAGGTCGGTTATATATCGACCTTTAGAGATGGATTGCCATCTCCTTCTCAGGATGTAGATCCTTTCTTAAATATCATTTGACAGTGATTGATGCGTCCTCAATCTCTCTCTCTTTATATATCATCCAAGCACTAGCCTATATGGTTCAACATTTTAGTCAACAACTGTATGATCATTAAGATGGCCATGGTACATAACCCTAGTTATACTAAGGGACCTATTACGCAAATTATTTATTCTTCATTCCAGATGAAGTAATAAATTGCAATAACATTTATTGCATAATGTCTCTCCATGGGCTCACATGTCGAACAATCTCCCACTAGCCTAGAACCATTTAATGGGCTTAGCTTTAAATCCAAACTCATGTGTTAATCATAACTTATTTAGAGAAATAACTTTGTAGGCTGACTAGTCACTGTGTTCCCATGTGGATGATAATTAAACCTTAAGATCAAATTTCTTAGTCTTCTAAATCATATGCAACCAATTGCAAGCGTCATTGGAAGGAGATATAACTATTAGACTTTTAATCTTATGTAATAAGCAAGTAAATTTCAATGATGATATGTAGATGTAGAATATCATGATGCACTATGCAGTCTAGATAGCCATACTATCAATACATCAGCTTGTTGTAGTATTGGCATTCATCCAACTCTTTGGATGTCATATGGATGGAAGTTACATAAGTACAATCAACTCTTTGACTCTCCTTTTTACATGGGTCAGACCCATGCTTCCATTGTGCTTCTTTAACACTTAAACAATCATTACTTCAGATAAAGGATCTCTTAAATTGAATATGTCCTCAAGTTACTTAAATATAAGAGTATCTCAACATTTATACTTGCTTCATCCTATTCACACAATATGAATAATATGATGCTTCACGAAAGACATGAGTAGAGATAGTAGAATGGTGACATTCATCATATCCATGTTCATATTAACTCAAAAAGGACTCAGGTTCAGGAAGGTACTCAAACATTTTTAGTACATCGTCTCTTATCGAGCCATAATTCTGCATAATGCAGCAAACCATGTCATTCATGATTAAATGTTGAGAGCACATATCTTTGCCAAAACATCTTCTTCTGCTTTAAGAATGATATTGATAATTATGATCATCATTGACATGTTACTTCCAAAGCACACTCGATGAGAGATCAAGACTTTAGAGACATACAAACTATAGGTTGTCGTCCTATTGTCAATTTAATTGTAAATCCCTGTAGTCACGAGGAAACTTGCACATTGCAACCACGTACATTATTTCTCCAACTGCAAGTACCACATGTTAATCATGGATTCAATCCATGATATTATATTGGTTATGATTGAGTATGATTTGAGTGGATTTAATGAAGGTTGTATGAAATAAGATAATTTGCATAAATATACTTAACATTAATTAAGGATATTAATGTTTTAAATCAAAGTTGTGTTGCCTTTTAAATTCTAAAAGTTCTTTTCCCTTTTCACGTTCAAACCAATATATATATCTACTGATATATCTCTAGCAAGATCTGGGATCTCCTTTCTACCTTTGTTACATCCCAATAATATGAGAAACTACAACTTAGTTAAAAAGAAATGGGAACTCATTCTGCCTTACTAGTCCAACTTGCATTTCCCAATTCGGTCTTTAACACCCGCACCCACCACCCCTAAGTAGATGTTGACCTGTTGTTAACTGAATCAACCATAATCATGAATATAACTCACTATGCGCAATCTAGTATCACCTCAAAAATATGGGGAACCAATATTGGGGTCATTACGCTTACGGCCTTACTCTTTTGATAAGCAAAGAGCTTGATCCATGTGCGCTTGTATGTAGGAGATGTCACTTCGGACAAGCATGTCTAGCATACAATCCATGATGACTAACCCTTCAACTTGACGGGAGACCATGGATGTCATTTATATGATCTTCCATATCTCATTCAAAAATTTATTTAATCGTTATGAATCATATTCATTACGATTAATTCTTCCAAGGGAATTACATCTCCATTCATAATAGAGAGCTTATTTAATTGGATCTAATTAATTTATTCATATTAAATTAATTATCAATCAAATTCAACCAACAAACAATTAGGGTTTTCTTGATATTACTATATAGTATACACCCTCACAAGTACTTATTATTTGTATTTTAATAGAGTACAACTTGACATACTCATATTATTCTTTCTTCAAGAATGAATCCAACCAGTACACTCGAGTTATGCTGGGAGGGAGCATTTCCTTGACATGCAAGGTGCTAATTAAGAAACCAAGCCAGCATACCTAAACTAGACTCCTTCACCATTGTAATTGAGAACAACACAAAATAATATCAATGTACTTCCGGTTTTATCGATAACTTTGATGACCGACATTATACTATATATAGTAACCACTCATAAATATTAGGCATCTTAAAGCATTTTTGAGATACTTAATTCTAAGCATATAAAGCAAACATGTTCTTGCTTTTGCATGTAAAAGTTGTCCTACAACTATTGTAGGAAGAACTAGGTTTTTTTGTCATGAAACATACATTTAATTGCCATTGATGTTTAATCAATTATTTCATAAATATTAATCATCAATATAATCAAGGCAAATTCACAATTTCTATTACTTTGAATTATAAACACATTAAGCAAGAAAATTTGATGATCCAATCATCAATCTACAAATCGCCACTAAATATGGAATATCTAGAGCAAACAGAGTCTGAATCACGCGAAATAAATTCGTGCAGTTTTCTGGTTTAATTATCTACTTAATAAGGAAATTATTTCAGGTTTAATTATGGGGAAATAGTAAGAAGAAATAATTTTTTTTACAGATCTGTAAATACATGAAAAATTAATTTCATCACAGAAACTTTTCGAATTTTATTTAATGCACTTTTGGTGCCAATAATTGGATACTATTTTAGGGACATATTTAGATATTCTAACACATTTTATTATCTAAAAAATTCATCCAAATAGTGCATAAACATGGAATTTTCAATTTACCGAAAAACAATTTGAAACGTGTGTATATGCACAAATTACGAGTCCCCGCACAATCGATATGCACAACCTTGTTCCTTAGGGTTTAGATCATATCCAAGACCTTTTCCAAGGCTCTGATACCACTTGAAAGCTAGGGTTTAGGCCTTAGCACATCACGGAATCATGAAGATCACATCATATGCGATTAAGAGTGAGTAGTCCAACTAGTTGCTAGGGGCAACATAAATTAATTTTTTTTAAAAAGGTGAAACCACGTGATTCAAGAACAATTCTCCAATCACTTTATCAAGACCATAAAGAAGATATAGAAAACCCTCTTGAATCATAGTTGTGATCGTTGTCTCTAAACTAAGAGACCTCCTGTCTCAAGTCTGATACGATGGAGGAGATGCTTGCGAGCACGTTGATGAGATGCATGCTTCTCGCAATCCAAGTCGAAGATCCAAGAAATGAATCTCCTGATTTCATTCTACAAAAATTGACATATTTTCACAAGAGAGGGGCACCAAAGTAGATAGAGATCTACAAGTGGTTGAAGTGGCAGCATGACGGCGTAGCGACAACGATGACTCTCTCTAGGTCAAGGGGTAGACGACCACTCTTGAGAGAGAGATAGAGGGGGAGGGGTGACATGTGATGGGAATGAGAGAGAGTTTGCATTTGTAATTATGTTGTTGTAAAAGAAGAGCTAGGGTTGCCCTTTCTTTTATACTATTCCGGAAATCCATGGATCACAATCCATGTGCTACACAAAATCGATGGTTGAAATTGTTTTGTGCTTTTAATCAATGGCCATGATTTTGTTGCTTAAATTTGCAACAACAATTAATTTAAATTAAATTAATATATTGAATAATCATCAATATAAATTTAATCAATTAAAACAATATGCATAAAAGGATAAGTAAGGATGTTAGCCACATTCCAATAACGGAGTGGATGACCTCCATGATTTTAGGAGTCAAAGGGTGGCCAATGACCCTCCATATTTGGAAGGTGTCTCCCTTCATCCAGTTATGTGAAATATTATATCTCACATAATCCTTCATTATTGCAACCAATTTTATTGCATATTAATTCATAAAAATTTAAATTATCTTGTGATGATTTCAATCATGCCATTGAAAAATTTGAATCATATTCACACATCCAAAATAAAATGTAAATTGTATTTTCAATTACTCAATGTGAATCCAATTCACATCAACATTTGATTTGTAAATACTATTTACAATTGGCTCTCTCTAATATATTATAATAATATTTATAATATATAATTAATATGGATGGTGACATCCACAATATTCATATACTTGATAGTTAAATCATATTTAATTATCTTGGATCTCCATTCACATGTATCTAGATAATATGAATCATATTCATATTATTCATGAGAATTAATCACATTTAATTATTAATTTCCCAGTGCTCAGATTTATTATTCAACAATGGAATTATTCTTGAACTTTTTCACGAATAATGTGCTTTCTCCACGGATACTTGGAGATAAGGACATGGTGGTTGTACATTCCACGTATAGTGACTTGGATATTAAGATCATATCTCAAATCAAGATCTTGGGGACCTCTTGTAGATGTTTGATTAAATCAAAGCCATAAAACAAATATTCTCATTGCATCTGAATCGTATTTCGATCAATACTCAACATTTGGACTAAGATTAGAGTACTTCTCTACTGAAAGGTGTCACAAAATCCAAACATACTTCATCATTCCCTCGAAATGGAAGCATCATGTTTATACAATCATTTATGATCATATCACCATCCAGTATTCCTAATATCCGTACATCTTGCATACTGGAAGTCCTAGAATAAACCCGAAGTTTTAGATAACTTTTAGACTGTCTTCTTCATGATTTTGTCATTACGTTTCTCATTTAATGATTGGGAGTTGGTATCGATCATATACATTCCAAAAGAATATAACATATCTAGGTATTGATCATATACTTTCTAAAAGCATATATCATACCTACAAATTCAGTCAAGCTTCCAAAGTGAGATAATTGTTCACAGAATTTGATCCCAATATCTCATGAGTGAGCTCAAGTCTTCCGATTCATTAATGAACATGTATGATCCCTTTGAGAGATCGTACCACTCCTATGCCTTGTATGTACACCAGTTTGTTGGTGTATACCTCTTGAATAGGTCATTAACCATCGGTCTGCCAAATGTACATACTCAGACATATAGTACACATTTGTCTCTGATCAGAGGATGTGTGCCATATCGTGACAACATACGCCATAGGTATTGGGTATCTCTATCTTGTTATGTAAAATCATTGATCAATTTATCTAACACTTCAGAATCTCTATTTTTATGTACATGACATGCATCAAGAGGTCAGTCAAATATTGACCATTAGAGAAGGATTGCCATCTCCTTATTAGGATGTAGATCCTTTCTTAACAATCATTTGACAGTGCTTGATGAGTCATCAATTTAACTCTTGAGATATCATCCAAGCACCATCCTCTAGATTAAACATTTGAATCAACAATTGCATGATTATTAAGATTCCCATGGTACATAACCCTAATTGTACTAAGGGACCTACGTTGAGCACTGGTTTTTAGGTTTTTATTATTTAATGGAATTATTCACAAGGTGAAAATGTTGTCGCAACCCAAAGAAGCGTCAAACAAAAAAATGTATTTAATCAAGCTCTCAAGGCATTGAAAATAAACCAATCAATGTCAACAAAAGAACTAATTTGCTATTTAATTTACTTGTATAACATAGAGGATCGAACTCAGGGAGGCTACAAAAATCCTGAGGGTTATTTAAGTTAATGAGAAATCATTGAAATAAAAGAAGGAATCTATGCATACTATAATTGGTTTTTTGTGAATTTTTGTCATTTTGATTTTTTAATGAACTTTTTTTTATATTTTTAATGCTTTTTCTGATTTATGTTTTTTAAATTTTACAAATGTTTTTAATTATCGAAACTAAAAGAAAACAATAAAATAATGAAAATGATAAACAAATGAAGAGAAACCTACTTTTGTATTTTTTTAAATATAGCAAAAATGTGAAAAATTCAAATAAAATTAGTTTTGTGTTTTATTATTTTTTGATGTTTTTAGATTTTTAAAGAATTTTTAGAATTTTTTGGGTTTTTAAAATAGGAAATAAAATGAAAATAGATGAAATATGCACGATCAGAAAGATGAATTTTTATATTCTCCAGAAAGCATTTTTGAATTTTTTGAGTTTTCTTTGAATTTCTATTACTTTTTAAGTTTTTTTGGAGTTTTGTATTTTTTTGTTTTTTATGAGTTATTAAAAAGTGAAAATGTTATAGAAAATAAAATACATAAAACACATACACACTTTTTTTTCAGATTTTTCAAAAAGTTTTTCTAATTTGTATTGATTTTTTAATGAAACATGAGATATTTTATGGGGGTTTTGATTTATTAAAAATAAGAAAAATGAATAAAATGGAAAATAAAAAATCATAATGAATTAATATGGACCTAAATTAATTTTTATGGATTTTTTATAGTGGTTTGTTATTTATTAAAGGTAAATTAACGCAAAAAATAATATGCAGATGCACAGAGGTATAAATGAAAGAAAAAATAGTTTTTGGACCAAATGAATAACGAGGCCAATAAATGGAGTATCAACAATGCAATATTCCCAAAAATGTGCGTACTAGTGTACGCGAGTCATAATGGCACGAATATTTTTGCAAATATTTAAGTTTCAAGGACCGTATAATAAAAAATAATGCAAGGATTTTATTGCATTTTCAATAAATCACGTGCGATGCATGCTTTTCAGCTCAAACATGACTAAAGTACGAATTAAATAAATAACAAGGTTATTTATGCAAATGTTCAATGAAGCACAGAATAACACATGTCTCGAAGGGGATTTATTTGCAAAATTTAAAATAAGTAGGGGATGAAGCACAATTTTTGTACTGGTCCACGTGATGGCTCGAACGACTGATATGTGTTGATGCTCTTATCAAACGGCTGAGACTGAGTCATACGTGGATCGATTTGATCTGATCTAGAGGCGTAATCCACAACTGGCTTTTGGGGATTTTTCAATGGATGACATCTGATCTGGCATATGTGTTCTTGATCCAACTGATATAAGAGTGGGAAGAGGAACTGGGATGAATGTTGTCGACAGTGAACTTCAATTAGCCAAACCTTGGGCAATCTCCGTCCACAATTCCTGAAGGATGTGAATCGTTCCTGAGAAGATCCTCTCTCTATCCAATGGTTCCACGATGCTCAAAGGTGACTGGTACGCGATCTGGAGGTCAAAGTGTCTACAGCTTGAAGAAAACCTCCAGATTTTGTTCCTTTCTCTCTTATGCGCTCCAAGACCCTGCAAGAGTTTCAGTGCTCAAAGGCAATACTTCATCGACCTTTATTAGCTGAAAAAGACGACTAATGGAGGATGAATGAGAACCTCCAGCAGATGGTAGTTGGAAGGAGGTTGAACTCCAAATCCGAATCGATCTGGAGGTGCTCATATCATGAAAGGAGATGGAGAAGGTTCTGTCAAGGTGATGGTCAGGTTGGGTGGGAGTGAAAGTGATTGGAAAGACCCGATCTTACGGATCGGAACTGGGAAGGTCAATGATCAAATCAAACAAAAATCGAAATCAAATTGCAAAATAAAAGGTGAGTATAGAAATATATAGTCTAATCTACCTACAAATGGATAGAGTGGGGTTAATCGCCTTGATTCACTGTGTGCAGTGAAGAAGTGAGACGTCTCCAGTGGCGTGCTTGGATCTCACCTACAAGAAGGTCTCAAGCACTCCCGATCGTGCAAAGTATCGTGCTGTCAGCAAGACTCTCAGTAGAGGTCGATCTCGGGCGTAATAACGAGTCAAAAATGGATTAGCCAAGAAATTGTTTTTTGGAAGTATTAATAGGTAATAACTACGTCGAGATTTGGAATTTTAAATGCACGTAATCTGAGGCAAGATCGAAGGAATGGATGACCTGACGATGGAGAGGGGAGTTAGAACTAACGAAATGGAGAAGGAATCGGACACAGTTAATGGCTTGATTAGATGGAAAAAAATCAAGAAGGTAGGCTGGCGCGTGAAATACACGTGGGAGAGCATTGAATGGGGGGTTATTTAGGTCAACATACCTGAGACCAACCAATCACTGGCCACCTAGAATAGGACAAAAGATGTTTCGTGACAAAAAGTAAAAAAAATGAAATGAATTCAAAATAAAGAACAAAAATAATTCAAATCCAAAAACTTTAAAAATAAAAATGTTAGTAATTAAATTAAAGAATTTTTGGTAATTTTAATGAATTAAATAAAATATATACCAGAATAAAAAAATTAAAATATTTTATTCACAGGTATATACCTATATATACAACACCAAGATTTTTAATTTATTATTTTTACAAATGTATGTATAATTTTATAATTTATTAATTACAATATTTTACATGGATTTTAATGATATTTTTATTTTATTTTTTAGAGATGATTTAATAGGGTAAATAAATAGTAATATTTTACAATATACATAGTAGTATATATACAATATATACATGACTTTATTTTTCTATAATTTTAATTTTGTGGTCTTTAGTTGTACTTTATATAAGTTAAATACAATATATATATATATAAGTATTTAAGTACAATGTATACAAAAATACAAGAAAAATCATCATACAAATAATATTCATAGGCATATTGTTCAATAACACACCAAAAGCCAGATTTCACGCCTTAACTCTGATTTTTATGAAATCACTTATATTTTAAATATTATTTAATTTGGAGTACAATAAAAGTGAGTTTGATTAATTTCGAGTTTTATGGAGAAGATATTGATGTGACAAATTCAGCTTTGCGGTTTTTTCAGAATGGTGTTATTTACACAATGTACATTGAATGTTCTTGCATTATTTTTATTATTTACAAATTATTTTTATGTACAAGTTTCGATAAGAAAAAAATTTATTTGAGGTGAAATTTTTTATGAATAAATTAATGTATGAAATTGTGTTATATATACAGAAGTGTAAAATTGTGAATATGCACAAGTGGATATTGATTTTCTAGATTTAGTCCTATTCTCCCCCTACTTTATTATCGGTCAATGAGGTCAAGTCTTGACGTACTCTTGAGGTTAGAGTTAGCTTGTAATTATTTCATATATATATAGTATTTGAGTTTCTTTTTTTTCTTTATTACTTTATTTCTTGATTTTAGGTCAAAGTAACGATATATATACAATATTTACACAAGAATTAGGGTTAGTAAAAGAAGATATTTAATGATATTTACATGTGTTCTATATATATAGGCTAAAATAAATAAATAAATAAATAAAGATGATAAAATACAAATTCATCATCCCCCTATGCTTTACCTTTGCCAGTCCCTTAGCAAATACTTATTTGAAGAATACGTGACTAAAAGAAAAAGAAAAAGAACAAAAGGAAAAATGAAGAAGTTACATCAATATTGAGTATTAAACTTTTCTTCATAAAATCAAAGTATGGAGCTTGGTTAGACCTTTAGATTATTAGTTAGGAAGAACCTTATTGAGAATATGATTTAAGGCTTAACAACCCTCAAGTTCCATAATTCTTTGTTCAGGTTGCCTTAATAGTCAGGTCAGAACAAGCCTATATATGTAAACTATTATGACTATGATTCTTTACTTGTATTTGTAAGTGAAATATAAATCCCCACTTCAGAAATGACAAAGAAACAACCTCCTCTAACAAGGTAACTCTAATTCCTCAGTCTAGATACTCTTTCCCCGAGGAGAGGGGTATTCCCTTATAAGTTCAAGTACAACTAGCTCAAGAAGGGGGGGGGGGTAGAGAAGAGAATGGATTGTGACCAGTGTAGCCACATATCCAGAAGCTTGGCTAGTGTAGCCAAGTCTCCAACTGCATGCTTCCTTGATATAAAACTTTGAGGCATATGCCTTGCTCAAGATGAGAGAGATTTTTTCTTTTTTTATCTCTATTTTTTGAATACTTACAAAGGTGCATCATGTACATAAGGAGTTTTTCTTCTTGAGCTAGTAGAATATCCCACTTTGGAAGCCTTATGCAACCCATAACATCCCGTCTTTATATGTCAGTGCCATTAGACTAGGTTGAGGTACACTGTCCAATTATTGTGACTGCGAATGTTTCCACTCATGCATTTATTCAAGCTATAGGATTCTGCCTCCTCATCACCTCATTTATGTTGAGCTACATGTAGAGTGCTTGTCCAAGTTAGGCCATTGTCGAAAAGGGACATGCGTGTCTTGTTAAGTATTCTACTTAGACCAATCAAGATGACATGTGAACATAGCCTTATGAACTAAAATAATTAAGTCACTAGACCTGAAAGGACCTAACTCCAGTTCCTATAAGATTCCTATTAAATTAAGTGGATTAAGGTCTTAACCAAGCTCCATTCTTCGATTTTATTCCAGACTAGTTTAAATGTCAATACCATTCTGAAAAATGCACATACAAATGCAAGAAATATATACAAAATATTTTTTTAAAAAAAGGAAAATAAAAGAACAATTTTTTATGGTTTTTTAAAGGAAAGGAAAAGGGTTAGTGGATTAGATGTATGTACATGAATTAGTAGATATTATGCATTAATTTACAAGGGTTTTATACAAGTATATGTACATAATTTTATTTTAAAAGAGTATTTTATTCCCATGTTTTAAAAGAAATTTATAAGAGTATTTTATTTACAATAAAGAGTTTATTAGAAGTAATTACAGCTCTTATACACACATGGATTTTACAATAAACAAATACATCCCATAGTTTATATCCCACATGATAAAATAATTTTTACAAAAAATTTACAAACCTATTCAAACCAATCTACACAAGTTTTTGCAAACATTTTCAAAATATTTTACAAATATTTTAAAAAAGTTTTAAAAATTCCTTTGTAAGCTATTTTATAAACATTTTACAAATAATTTTATAAATGAGTTTTTGCAAACGTTTTGCTTTCAAAAAATTTACAAACAGTTTGTATAATATACATAATTTTGATACAAAAAAATAATTTGCAATTAATTTTACAAACAAAATAGTTTTACAAATAGTTTTACAAAGATTGGAATAAAAATAATTTTACAACATTTTTTACAAACATTTTTATAAGTAGTTTACAAATAGTTTTACAAAAGTTTTTACAACATAATTTATAAAAAAACATTTGCACACAATTTTCCAAAAAAATGTAAATCATTTTACAAATCAATTTTCATAGCATTTTTTTAAAGTAATAGCCAAATTATAATAAACAAAAGTACGAGTTATGGCAAAAATATATATACAATATATACAACACCCCCTATACTTAACTCGATATATGTCCTCATAGTAACCGAAGAGCTATAGAGGAAGACATAACTCGTGCTGAGTATAGAAAAGTGAAAAGAATCTATACAGCAACAACTCAAAGGAATTAAAAGAAAAGAAGTCAGTGATCCCCCCCCATACTTAGGATCAATAAATCCTAAGTACGGAAGACTATACAAATGGAGAAAACCAAGGAAGAGAATGTACAAACTCAACAACTCGACTTGTCCTCTCCTATACTTAGGGTAAAAGATCCCTATGTAAAGAAAAAACTATCAACAAATTGAAGGACAAGCGTGAAAACAGAATAAATAAAAAGGAAATAAAAACTTGAAAGAGAACGAAATGAACGGCATCACTCCCCCTATATTTAGGGTAAAGGATCCCTAAGTATAAGCAACAACAGGAGTGATGAAACAGAACGAAAATAGAAAAACTCAAGTCATTCATCTCTCCTATACTTAGGATAGAGTACATCCTAAGTATAACACACACACATGCTAGAGACCAAGACCAGACATCTCCTTCGAGCTCATCCATCCCTCTCCGATGAACATGTAATCTCTCATCAGCTTTCTTATTCTTCAGCAATCTCCTCTTCTTCACTCATTCATCCCCAATCTTTCTTCTCCCGCATCGACCACCTCCACCTCAGCCTTTGGCCACTGTGCCTCTCATCGCCTTTCTGCCTTCAATCATCCACTTTAATCGTTAACGTCGCATCACCTCCTCTGGTCGAGACCACCCCTCACCATCGACCCATTACCGTGCCATCTTCTCTATCTCCCCTGTTTCTTGATCAAACACCCAACGTAATCCCTCCAACCATCAAAGTCCACACTCGCCATCACCTCCCAAAAGAATCTCCACCTCTAGGTGCCACTACAGTGCTTCACTCCGCTCCGCTTTTTCCACTCCACCACCTCCGGGAGTTGCTTCATAGACATCACGACTTTGTGGATTTCCTTCGAGCACGACAACAGCTCTCTGCCTCACCTCAGACCCTACTTCACCAACTTCTCCACCGCCTTAGCTCTGCCACCCTCAGGCTGTGAGCCTTTACCATCAACTGCCTTTACAACAATCGTTCACCTCGACTTCGCCACTCACCACCAGCCGTGCCTAGTGTCGACTCTCCATCCATGCCTCAAGGCTCAAGCAAGTTGATCCTCTGTAGCTAACCACATGGAGGTGAGGAAATCTGAACCTTATCTCCTGAGCATCCCCGAAGAACTAGCCGAGCATCGTTCCTCAAGCACACCCTAAGAAATGACAAGCGGCCATGTGGTGCTTCGGTTGTTAGACATGTGAGCCCGAGGCGAACCATTTCTGTAATAAATGTTCTAAAAGTTATTGATGTATTTCACTTCCTGTCTAAGATTAAATGAATGAACTATAAGGTCCCTAAGTACAATTAGGTTTACTTACCATGGCCATCTTAATGATCATACAGTTGTTTAATCAATGGTTGAATCATAGAGCCCTGTGAGTGGATGAATATCTAAAGAGTTAGATTGAGAACTCATCAAAGCACCGTCAAATGATTGTTAAGATATGATCTTCAGTCTGAGAAAGAGATGGCAATCCTTATGTATAGGATGATATCTGACCAACCACTTGATGCAAGTCCTCTGCATAGGAATAGAGATTCGGAGGTGTCAGATAAGTTAGGTCAAAGAGTTGACTTAATGAGATCGAGATAACGAAGACCTATGTCGTATACTGTCACTATATAGGCATGCATCCCCTGACCAAAGACAGATGTATTGCTCTATGTTTGAGTATGTACATTCAGACCAATAGGTTAATGGCCTAATCAAGGCCTATACATCGGCGGGCTGGTGTGCACGAAAGGGCATATAGTAATATGATCTCTTAATGGGACCATACAGGTTCACTTGTGAATTGGAAGACATGAGCTCACTTGTGAGGTATTGGGACCAATCAAATTCCATGCATGGTTAGAAGCATGACAAGAATTTGTTGGTGTTGAACCTTGAACCCATGAGGGTCTAAAATATCCTCACTAAAAGAATAGCGAAGACAGAGTGACGCTGAGGCGATCGCTCATGAATCTAAGATTCAAACAACAAGTACCTATAACATATAATGAATTAATGAATAAAAAAATGTGGAGCACAACTTATTATACTCTACAACAAAGATGTATAACATGCAAGTATGTAGATGTCGAACCATAGAGAGCAAACATGGTAGCCTAATAATTATTGCTAATCAAAATGAATAATGTACATAAATGTCCCCTTTTTATGTGGGTTTTTTATTTTTAAACTTTTATTGATTTTTATTTTATAAGTATTTTGTTTTATTCCTATTTTTCCCTTTTTTTCAATGAGAGTTTTTATAGATATGTACATATAGATATTTATATATATATATAATGTATATAAGATATAAGTTATATACATCATAATAAATATATGATATATATATATATATGAATCAAATAGTATTAACAAATATGGCCCTGATTACATAATATGTAAATACACATTTTTTATACATTTGTACAATATATATTTGATCATAATAATACTAGATATAGATATATAATACAATGTGTAGTAGCTAAAAAAACTAAAAATTTGCAAAATAAAATGTTTTTGAGTTTTCATATTTTTCTACTATTTTTGTGATTTTGGAGATATTTTTTGCTAATTTTTAGATATTTTTAAAGTCAAAATATCCCAAATCAGGGATTATATAAGTAGGCAGAATTATTTTGAGATATAAAAAAAGTAAATAAGGTCAAAAATACTCAAACTAATTTTTATATTTAATAAAATAAATAAATAAGATTAGTGAACAGAAACAAACACTTTGGGAGTTTTTGAGTAATTTTTATATTCTTTATATATTTTGGAGCTTTTAAAATTTTTATCATTTTCTTTTGCAATTTTAAGGGGTTTTTGGTATGGGTTTTTAAAGTGTTGTAACATAACATATCATTTGTTAGGATTTTTCAAAAAGGTTTTCTATTTTTTAGTATTTTCAAAGCTAAATATGGACAAAATGAGCTCCATTTGATTTTTAATAATAAATTAATGTACATAAAATTAAAAAATAAAAATATGGCATGAAAGAGCAAGCATCCAGGTACATAATCCTAATTTTTCATAATTTTTGGAGCATGTGTAATATTGTCAATAAATAAACAACAAGAAAAAATATATGAACTGGCTTGGACTTATTTGTAAATATCAAGAAGTTTTCATGCATTCTAGAACCTTGAAACCAATGTCCATGGGCTACTATGTAATTTATCCATGTATATTTAATTTAAAAACCTTTTAGGGGCATATTTGCAATATTCAAAATTTCAAGGTCCATAGTATAATTTAACCACAAATTTAACACAAAATATACAATTTTTAGGCTAATTATAAACACAAATTCTCGCAAGGGTGTTTTTGCAAAATACCCACCTTACATGATGGGCCATGCGAGGTTAGCTAGCATAGACATCGATGCAAATATACAAAAATATAGGGGGTTCAATGTCAAAGTCCCACCATTATTTACACTTCAAATAATACTTACATGACTAAAGTTAAAAACAAAAGACGGAGAAGGTAACTTGAAGTTTATCCCTTATGTGCACACTGATGGACAATCAGATGTGCATCACTTACGCGATCAACGATCCAGATGGACCAATACCACTTTGCCATCGACGCCTGTGATTACATATCGCCCCTAATCTAGTGGTGGAGTGGGGAGGTGATCGGACGACCCTTACATAAACTAGAGACGCGTCTGTATCCAACAGCTTTCTAAAGCTACCAGGACGAACAGGGAAGAACATCTCCTAGGGGTTGCTTCGATCGTGAACATCTCATGTCTCCGGCCTCCGTTCGCGTTGTTGATGGGTCCATCGTCTTTCTGGGAGCATTCCACGACAACTAGCACCATCAATAAGATCTTCACCCTGCTCGAGAGAGGCCGAAGCTCATCGAAGTTAGGGAAGCTTGGTAGCCTGGTTCTGCCAGAAGATTGACCCATATTGGGTCCCTTGACATCCGACCTATAGAACAAAGATCATGGGCTCGAGGCGATGCACCTCGACTCATTTTGAAGCTATTGTGTAAGGTGAAATGAAAAAGTAGAGGTGATCCGATAAATGGCGGTGGAGGAACATAGATCAAACTCGATTTGTGGAAAATCGAGGGGACAAATTAATCAGGAAATGGAGAAGATGAAGGGGGATGAGATGAGAGTGAAATGGGTGGCAAAACAGGTCAGGTTTACGGTGAAACAGGGCCAGAGTAGAGAGCTCCAGCGATCGATGATTTTGATTTTATGCTAATCTATTGATCTAATTACTAAACTAAATGCATAATTGAAATGACAATAAGAAAATCCACTTTGGAAATTAAAATACGTAGCTCATATATTAAAAAATTTATCAGGGAGTACGACGTGCCAGAGCTCTACCATGGACCTCCTTTCCTCCTCCTGATACACTCCAACACCATGGGGATTCTCCTCTATCACTAGACGCACAAACACACACTAGGCTGGAGCAAAAACAGGGCTCGAAGAGGTGTCAAAGATGAATTTGGAGGAGGGAGTTATTATTTATAGATAAAGGTCCATGTCGACTTCAATTGGAATTATTTAGTGGCTCGATAGAGATCAATATAATCTAATGATGGCACAAGAAACACGATGTGATGGGAAGAGAATCGAAGGGACTCGAGGCATTTTGGTGATCAGAGCAGCCTAGAAAAATCGAAGAAATGTGACGCTCGAGGTTCTGACAATGGAGATGCCAAAGGGGCAGTTGACCAAGGTCAACGAAAGAAGAGCTCTAGTTGGTCCACATGGACCAACTAGCACAATGCAAGGTAAAAATGCCTTGTAAAATAAATAATAAATAGTAAATGAATTTATTAGTTTTAGGTTACAAAATAAAAAATGTTTATTATTTTATGTAGTTTATTATTATTATTTATTTATTTTTATGGTTTAATTTATTTTAAATTATATTTACAAGTAGAGTTAGAGGTATATTTTCCTATATGTAGCTCTTTTTATTTTTATTTTGTATTTTATTATTTTATTATTTTATATACTTAGTTTATATATTTGTAATTTATTCAGATACACATAAATATATTTTTGTATTTTTCCGATATAATATGTACACCTAAATAAATATATATACACGTATTTTATAGGTATAACTGTAGGTAATTCATCTATATATTTTTATATACAATTTTATTTTATTGTATATCATATTTATTTTTATATGCATTTTATTGCATTTTTTAATACTATATACATCAACATTTACATAAGGACTTTTTGTTCTTGAGCCAGTAGACTATCCCTCTTTTGAAGCTTTATTGCAACCCACAACTTCTTTCTTTAGACTTCGCCACTGGATCAGGTTGGGGTACAATGGACATAGATATGTGACTTTGGATGTTTCCATCAGTTTGTATCTCATGCCGATAAATCCAACCCTCTACCACCTCAATTGAGGTGATCAAAGTGTAGGGTGCAGGTGTGCAAGCGAGGTTATTATCAACGAGAGTCATATTTGTGCTTCGAAATAAATATTCCACTTAGGCAGTCAAGATGACATTGAACCAAGTCTCATTGTCTCAATGAATTAAGTGTAGCAGACCTGAAGTGCCTCAATTCCAATTCCTATAAGGTTCCTATGATTAAGTGGATTAAGGTCCAACCAAGCTCCAATCTTCAGATTTTATTTAGACTAGTTCAATTGTCACCATTAATCTAATAAATGCAAATGTTATGTACAATGCAAGAAAATATTTTTGTGATGTAATTTTCTTGTTTTAACTTTTTATGAGTTTTTTAAAGAGATTTTGCAAATTTTTATGCAATTTTTGAAAAGGTTTTGCAAAAAAATTTAGGATTTTTAATTTTGCCAATTTTTAGGGATTTTCAAAAATAAAAGGTTTTTGGAACAAAAAGGGAGTATGGGCTGATATTTACACAGGCATGCATCTTTTTATTTACAAGAATTTGGATTCAAGAATTTATTAATCTGTATATACAAAGTTTGTAAGGGTTCTTTATTTTCTTGCATTATTTACATAGTTCTCAAAATACTTTGAAAAGATTTTGCAAACATTTTGAAAACCTTATTTTGCAAACTAATTTGACAAATAATTTTTACAAAAATTTTACAAAAGTTGAGAACCATTTTGCAAAGATTTTTCAAATAGTATGTATAGATTTTTGTAACTATTTTCGCAACCATTTTCCAAGCATTTGCAAATAGATTTTCAAAAAATTTTATTTCAAATAGAGAAAGAAGTTTTTGCAAATAAAACATTTTTATAAAGGTTGAAAATAGTTTACAAAATGTTTTCCAAACAGTTTTCTAAAGGTTTTTCAAAGAATTTTTCAAACCATTTTTTAAATATTTTGCAAAATATCTTTACATGATTTATCAGAATCTATATAAGGAGTTTTAATGTATTTTATACAAATATGTTCTTTACACTCGATTAATTATTTTAGCCATGCTTATGGAAAATACAAAAGTACGAGTTATGGCTAAAGTATATACAACGTATATACGTCCGCCCTATACTTAGCATGAGCTATGTCCTCATAGATCAGAGAGAAAAGAAAATACATAACTCGTACTAGGTATAAAAGAGCCTATACTACAATGACTAAAGAATAAAGAATCAAGGAATGAGAAGTCAACTATTCCCCCATATACTTAGGATGAAATAATCCTAAGTATAGCAGGTTGTATATACATGCAGGGAGGGTTGATGGTGGGAATGAGTACATCAAAGATTCATACTATCTCCCACTTAGCATAAAATTTCCCTATGTATAGACATGAATATCAACAAGAGAGGACACATGTGAGGAATGAGCGATGGAATTAACTCATTCCCCATATACTTAGGATGAAGGATATCCTAAGTATAGAGGTGGTAATATAGAAGAATGAAGCAAAGAATGAAAAGAAAGAAAATAAATAGAAGAAAACTAAAGAAAGAGTTTTATAGGTGCATTATCTGAATCTTTGGATGTTGCTGGAGTTGTGGAGGCTGCTTCGTCAATTATCACTTGAACTGAGTCAACATCTACCAACAAATTCTCATACTCAAGGTACGGTTTCAGTAACTGGCCATTCATGATGAACAATTGTGCGTCAGGCGATAAATCTGATATCAAGATGCTTCCATTGTCACGCACTTCTTTCACTCGAAATGGCTCTGCCCATTTACTTTTTAATTTTCCAAGGAATATCTTCAACTTTGCATCGAACAACCACATTTTCTGCCCAATCTCGAAGGTCTTTCGTCTGATGTGATTGTCATGCCAACATTTAACCTTCTCCTTGTACATCAAGGTGTTATCATAAGCATAGTTTTAGAATTCCAGGAGCTTGTTCATATCCACTTTTCTTTGCAGACGACTTTTTTGTGAGTCCAAGCTGCAACAGTTTAATGCCGGTAGAGATTTATGAATTAGTTTAATGGGTAGATGGCATAGTTTTCCATATACAGGATGATAAGGCGACATGCCCAATGGAGACTTGTAGGCAGTCATGTATGCCCAGAGGATGGAGTCCAAGAGTTGGGACTAGTTCTTTCTGTCCAGACTCACAAGCTTCTGCTAGATGGTCTTGATTTCTCTGTTTGATAGTTCTGTCATGCCATTGGTCTGTGGATGGTAAGGAGAAGCGACTCGGTGCTCGATGTTGTACTCCTTCATTAATTTCTTGACCTCTTTGTTTATGAAGTGACTACCCCCATCTGATATGAGGATCTTTGGTATATCGAACTGTGAAATGATGTTCTCTCTCAAAAACTGACAATGATATGGCTATCTGTGGATCGGACGGGAATAGCTTCAACTCAACGACTCACGTAATCAATGACAAGAATGATGTGCTCAAATCCGTAATTGTTGGGAAAGGGGCCCATGAAATTGATGCCCCAAGCATCAAATACATTCGAAATCTGAATGAATTTTAGGGGCATAGAGTCTTTTGCTGTGAAGGTTCCTCCCATTCTCTGATAGTCAGTGCAACGCTTCACATAAGTTGCTTGTATTCTTAAATAGTGTAGGCCACCAGAGACCACGCTATAGTACTTTCGTTGTCGTTCTGTCTCCAGAGTGGTGTCCACCATATTAGATGAGTGACAATGCTCGAGGACACTGTGGTGCTCCTCCTGAGGGATGCACCGTCGCAAAATACAATATTCTCTTTCCCTGAATAAAAGTGGATCTTCCCATTAGTAAAAATGGATAGTGGACAAGAACGTGTCCTTCTTGATTTTCATATAGTCTTGTGGGACTATACCTACGACGATGTAGTTCACAATGTCGGCATACCAAGGGAGAGAATCCACGACCAGAATTGACTCGTCAGGAAAGGTGTCTGTGATGGGTGCATCTCTCAGTGGAGGATCTTGATGCTCAATTCTAGATGCACGATCTGCTACGACATTCTGAACTCTAGTTTTATCCTTGATTTTTACATCGAACTCTTGGAGGAGAAGCATCCATCTGATCAATATGATCTATGGATCCTTCTTCCATTGTAAGTACCAGTTAGCAGAGTGGTCAGTATAGATGGTGAAATCAGATCCAAGCATATAGGATTTGAAGTTCTCGAGGTCAAAAGCCACAGCCATCAACTCTTTCTCTATAACAGTGTAGTTACGTTGAGCTTCATCTAATGTCTTCATGGCATAGTAAGTGGTGTAGGGAGCTTTGTCTTTCCCTTATCTTAACATAGTCCCAACTGCAAAATCGGATGCATCTGTTATAATCTCGAAGGGTAGAGACCAATCAGGCGGCTATAGAACTGGAGCTTGAGTGATTAGCTCCTTCAGTTGATTGAATGAAAAAACCTGCTGATCAACATGAAACTCAATCTCCTTACATAATAGCTCAGTTAGAGGTTGGGTGATGCGGTTGAAATCTCTGATGAATCTCCTGTAGAAACCCACATGCCCCAGGAATGACCTCACATTTCTAACATTCTGAGGTGGCTCTAGATTGGCTATCACATTGACCATTGTTGGGTCGACTTCCATGTAATGCTTGGAAATGATGTGGCCCACCATAATCCTTCAGTGACTATGAAGTGGCTCTTTTCCCAAGATAATACAAGATTGAATTCTCAGCATTTATGAAGTACCATGTCTAGGTGTTGAAGACAAGAATCAAAGCTATCACCGTCGTCAGAGAAGTTGTCCATAAACACCTTGAGAAAATTGTCGACCATATCAACGAAGACTACAAGCATGCACCTCTGAAATGTGGCAGGTGCATTGCATAAACCAAAGGGAACTCTCCTAAAGGGGAAGGTTCTAAACTAGCAAGTGAAGGTAGTATTCTCTTGGTCCTCTAGGGAAATTGTCACTTGGTTGTACTCGAAATACCCATACAAAAAGTAGAAGAACTACTTGTCAATCAATCTTTTTAGAACTTGATCAATGAATGGCAAGGGGAAGTGGTCCTTCTTTGTTGCAACATTGAGGCATCGATAATCAACACACACATGCCAGGATGTTTGTACCCGAGTGGAAATCTACTCTCGTTTTTCATTAGTAAGCACGGTGAGCCTAGATTTCTTTGGAACTACATGAAAAGGACCATCCATTGGAGTTGGAGATGGGATAAGTGAACCTTGCATCACACCACTTCGTGACCTCTTTCAAAATGATGTACCATAAGTTAGGGTTCGATCTCTCTGAAATTCTCGGGATGGCTTGGCATCATCTTCTAAATAGATGTGGTGTGAGAACAGAGCAGGATTTATCCCACGGAGGTCTGATACGTGCCAACCAAGTGCCTTACAGTTTTTCTCTAGAACCTCGAGCAGTTGAGATTCCTGATCCGGGGTCAACCTCATGCTGATGACGACTAGATACATGTTTTCTGCACCCACAAAGAAAGCACACTTGATGCCTATCAAAAGTGGCTTTAATTCCAGCTCGGATCGAGTCTGCTTTTCAGTCATTTCATAAACTGAACTGGTGTGTGGATGATCAGGCATGATTTTGGAGGAGATGCTCACCTCGGTCACTAGTGGCCATGCTGATAATGTACCGAACAAATCATCAAGTAATTCATCTTGTTTGAACTGGCATGAATCTTTTGCCTCAAAGAGGACCATCAGCGACGAAGAATATGTATCCCAGCCAACATCAGAGCATGCGAAGACTGTGTTTTCTAGGTCCTCCTTTTGAAAGAGGATTTCCTATGTCCATATGTCATTCAAAGAAAAGTCGGTATCTCTGATCTCTATAATAAACACATAGTCTGCTTCTGATGATTTTGCTTGGCCTTGATCAGTAATGATTTTGGGTTCAGTGACCATATCTATTGCCACTTTATTGCTGCTTGAGCTGAACGTCTTCCCAAACCAATAATCAACTATGGCATCTACGGTGTGTAGGAATAACCGGCCAAGAATAATCAAGATCAGGAGTAACGATGCTGGAGAGCATATCTAGGACTACAAAATCAATAGGAAACTGCATGTCCTGCACTGTTATGACAACATCCTCCAATAAACCTCTGGGTCGCTTGATTGATCTATCAGCGAACTAAAGGTTCATGCATGTGGGCTTGAGCGGTCCCAGCTCAAATTCAATGAGCAGTGAGGTAGGCCTAAGGTTGATTGAAGAGTCGTTGTTAGGCAGAGTTCTCTCGTAATCTTGGTCAAAGATCTTGCATATGATCAAAGGTGCTCCTTTGTGATGCTTCTTCTCTCAGAGATTGTTGATGGCTGCACCTGTAGCCATGGTGAGGACATGCTTCTCAACTCGTCGATGTCTATTGGTAGTTCAATAGTCGAGTTGTTAATAATATCCACAACACCTAGTTCAGATAATGCATTTTTTTATTTTGCCATTTTTTGGATCTTTTATGGTCGAGTGTCTACACCTAATATACATCTTGGACTATCGACTTCTACTGACTCGGTTGAGGCTATTGTGGCAGTGCTGGCTCATCTTTTTTCTCAACAAGAGTTTCGGGCAGTGGAGTGATGAATCTGTGATTCATCACATCAAAAGTCAAAAATAGAGCCTTGTTCCCGAGAAAATAGAGGCATATTTCCTTTTATCTTGCATAAATAACACTCATGCATGCATCCATAATTCATGCATTTTAGCAGCTCATCCGCATTTAAATAAGAATGCCAAAAATCCCCTGTAAAATACATCTTCATCAAATAACTTCTTCTCTATAATCTATATGTATATATTCCTTAATAACATAGGGAAGAATGCCTAAAATCACCCTTGTAAAATAGCCCAAATATCCTGAGAACCCTTGTACATTAAACACACATAAAGCCCTCATACAAACCCCTAATTAGGTCTACTCACTCTTAGAATACTACATATTAAAAGACCTTCAAAATGAGACTAATTTCATTGCAATTGGAGCTTGTATGAGAAACTTGGGTTTTTGGGTCATTTTGTATACTACATATGTACATTTATTTATCCTTGTATTTATGTACCATATTTGACCTTATCTCCGTCTTTGGTCAACATGAAACTTATAGATCTCATCAAGATCTACAACTTTCATGTTTTGAGTTTTTCCAAATTCGGCTTCCTCTTCTCTCTACACGCATTTCTTCTTCCAGCCATTCACAGCAGGCCACGTGGCGCCCTCTGATTGCGCCACGCGGCCCGCTGCCCTTCGCCTCGTCCGCCCACGCCTTCCGCCGTTGGATAGCCATCCTGATCCAACGGCCTAGCCGCTGCCACGTACGCCCTTCACATGGACCGTAGGATCAAAGCCCCCGCCTCACATCCATCGTCCGCTCGCGCCTTAATCTCATCACGCCACGTGGCAGCGTGTGCGCCCTTCGATAGCGCCTTCATCTCTTCATCTGCGCCGTTAGCCTCGCAGGTACCCAGACCACCCGATCAAACACCCGACTCCCATCTTAGCCATCCATCCGTGCCGAGCCCTTAGCACACCACGTGGCGCTCACTACGCCCTCGGATCGCCACGGCCAGATCTTCATCCAGCCGCTCCATCTCGCTTCGATCACCACCGTTGGATCATAAGATCCAACGGTGGAGACTTCGTCTCCTACCTCGGGTGCCCCCTCTCTCCCACGATCTCTGCCTTGCGGGAGGGGCACCCCCTTCCTATTCTTGGAAGCGCTCCCTCCACCGTCGCCGAGCACCACACCCTCCACGATGGCCCTCACTCATCCCTCATCCTCGCCGGCCACTCTGTCAGCCACGTCGACCTCCACCTCTCTCCCACGAACTCCATAAACCTCGCCCCATCTCCATTACAGCCGTCACCTTCATCCTTTAAATACCCCCTCTCCGGCCACATTCATCCCCATCCGCCACTCCAGGGAGGTCCCTCGAGCTCCAAGCTTCCTATTGGTGACAGCAATTGGCTGAGTTGTCAAGCGACGACAGAGATCCACTCCGGCGAGATCCACGGCTACCTCCGCCGTGTCGTAGCCTCCTTCGAGCAGCTGCTAGAGCTCGGGACCTTACCGACCCCTTGAGCGACGACCTGGAGCTCAAAGCTGAGCCCCAATCCCCAGGTAATTCCCTCCATCATCCTCCAATCTTCTTCTTCTTTTTCTTGGATTTTCGCCGCTTTTATTCGCCGTCATCAGCCATCTTCGCGCCTCCTCAACACTCCGACGAGCTTCGCGACGAAGCTCTGATCCTCGCTGACCTCTTTACACCTTCAGACCCTCTACTTCACCAGCCATCGACCTTCAGCTCCGCCACCTGGCCGGAGCTCCGCCATCCGACCACCTCCCCTCGCTTCAGGCCTCGCCGATCACTTCACATTCCACCACGAACACCTGCACGCTTCGGCTACCTCATCTAACCCCTGCAGGCTCTCGTTCCTTCATTGGCCGGACCTTCACCGGAGACAACTTCGAGCTTCGTCGTCATCCATCTCCAGGCACCCTCCGTTGCTCCTGAGACCATCAGCGCCTCCGCCGCGTCATCACGCTCCTGCTGGGATATCTCCGACACCTCGGAGAGCTTCATCGGCACCTGGAGGAACGGGCGGAGCTACCGCCCCTTAGTCGGAGCACAGCCATCTCCTCCGCTGAGGGCGGAGGCCCGTTGAAGGAGAAGCTCCAGCTGCCGTTCGATTAGTTTGATCGAACGGTTGACTTCGTGCCACGTCGCCACTCAGCCGCGCCTCGCCAGCACCGTTGGATCGTCCAGGATCTAACGGCGATCAGCCCTCCGCGTCATCAACATTGGGAGAAGACAGGAGCCGTCAGATCAACGCAGATCTGACGTATCTTGATCGAGCCACGCGTCTTCATCGACATCCCTTGGATCCATCTTGATCCAAGGGCCTTCAGGCCGCCACGTCCCCTTATCCGGGCCTTGGCCCCCAAGCCTAGGCTCGGGTGACCCGAAGCTGCCCCGAGGCTAGTCCGAACCTCCAGAAGGACCCGAGCCTTACTCCGAGCCTCCGACGCCTTCCGAACCTAGGTCGCCCCACGTGAGGAGCACGTGCGACCTGGGTTATTTGCACAGATACCCCTGGAGCTTTCAAAAATTGCGAAGAGGTCCCTGTGAAGCAGACATCACGTGAGGAGCACGTGTCTCGTGGAAAAATTGCATAGAAGTCCTGCATATTATCGGTAATTGCATTTTAGTCCCTGTCAGCATATTTAATTGTTGAAATTTTAATTTCCAGTATTGCATTTACACTCTTGTGTTTGCACGTGTCCCTAGAGTGCATTTTTCATCATTTTGAAATTCTAAAAATTGCATGTTGTTGGAAATTTTGTCCTCTATCTGTTTGTACACGTGTCTGATTTTTGTTGGCTTAATTGAATTATCAATGAATTAATTGGTTCATTTGAGACATATTTTGCCCAGTGATGCCTTTTGATTTTTAATTAATTATCAGTGCCTTCAAAAATCACCAAAAATTCACAATAGTTTAAGGACATCATTTTTAACACTCCATAAAAATTTCATATCATTTGCACGCATATCGAGGCCTAAATAAATAGTTTAGTGATTTTCTTAAATTAATTTTAATTAATTCATTTCACAGTGAATTTTAGATCTGTTAATTTTCCTAGGTCCCTGATCATTAGACCTTCCTAGGATAATTTTAGTTCTTGGAAAAATTGTGATTTGATATTTATTAAAAATTAAACACTGAAAATCACTCTGTCTGTTTATTTAATTCACAGAAAAATTATTTTGAGTCGAAAAATTCCAAAAAAATTAGTGTAGGTCATTAATATCATAAATAACCATCTGGCCAATTTTCATTATTTTTGGACTTCGTTTGATACTCCAATTAAAGTTAAAGTTAAATTGGCTGAGATTTGTCTGCATATGTCTGTATAAGAAATAAAAAGACCAAAAAAAATTTTGACCCTCGAACATCAACACTTGAAAATTGCTGTAATCCACCTAAGGAAACAGTTGCCTCCCTGAGATCGACCTTGGACTCCACCAAGTAAAAAAATATCACCGCTTAAAATTGACCAAAATCTGTCTTAAGTGGTTTTTGATCAACCTCTCGTATCCGACTGCAACGAACACTTAAAATTAATTTGGACCATTAATTTGCCCGAATTAACTAAGGGTGCGGGAGCGTTATCAAAATGGCGCCGTTGCCGGGGAGGCACGGCTTAGGTTAATTACAGCTGATTTTTGAGGTGTTTGATTTCTAATCCCCGGGTAGTCTGACCCCCGGTTTTTCTTGTAATTATTTCTCTCATCTATTTTTTGCATTATTTCATTTTTGTGTCACTCTCTGACCTTCATTTAATTTTTGTGCGAGGACCGCGAGGAGTCGGCGACACTTCGAGGACTTAGCATTTAGATTGTGTGGAGAGAGAGAGAGGCATTGTATTCTTTTTAATTATTTTTCTTTTGCATTATTTCCAGCGGTTCCCGTTTGGGATCTCGCGCGTGTAAATATAGTGGAAACCGTGTCCCGTGTGCTGTGTGGGTGATTGGTAATTTAGCTTGCACTAGCGGCTCCTCGAGCCAATCTAGGACTTGTTTGTGCTCGTAATCAATAGGACCACACAACACACTTAAAAGACGCACCTAGACCGCAGGACTTAGTTCAAAATAAACTGTGCTCCACGCTAATAGAACTGCCTGTCTAGGAGCGGCTTGCATCGCTTGCATTTGCATGTAGAGTAAAGTTTTAAATTCTGTATAGCATCCTGCATCAAGAAGCGAAGGGACCACTGTAAGTATTCTCTACTACGCATACGCATCATCGATTTCAACTTGCATCGGCTTTTCTCGATTTCCCCCCTCTGATTTTCTCACTTAATTAAAAAGGAAATTGGGACTGTCCGGTAGGCGTGCTTTGTGGTGATTAATTACAGTGATAACCTAACTTTAAAACCGGGACTGCTAACAGTATTGACCATAAAAAGGGAATAAAAACTGAAAATTGTTTGCGGGAGACTAATCCCCGACCTTGTTTTCAGGCTGAGTGAGGGTACCTGAGTGTGTGTGAACACCCTAAGGTAGAGCCCAAATCCCCGTCTTCCATATCACGTTCTAACTGATCCTAGCAAATATCACGAGCCGGATATTTTCAGATTCTTTGACTAGTACCAAGTAGCCTCCGCCTGTCTCAGGTAGATAGGGGCGAAATTGCGGTACTTCGCGACAAGCTGCCAGTAACCCCCCGGGGTGAAGTTCCGGCCTTGTCAGCCTCCGCCTGCTTGCAGGTAGATAGGGGCGTGGTCACTGAATCCATCGGCTTGGGATAGGAGCGAAGAAAGGAAGGAGCGGCGGTATCTTAGACGACAGGATAAACAGGGAAGACGCATCCGGCTCTGAGCCGACTTCCCTTTAGGCCGCGTAATCCTTGCTAGATTTGCTTGAAAATCACACTTAAAAACTACAAGATAAATTGGACTCAACTTTGAGTCCTTCACTGTGTTGAGTGTGAATCCAGGGTCTTGGATTGATCTTGTGCTTGCTTCAGGTAGGAGTAAAATCCTATCTTCTTCTTGCTTAACCAAGATGAGTGACTGGGGAGATCTCGACGCACCGTTCACTGATCTCTCTATGAGTCCCCCAAGTAACTCGTCTTTTCCGGTCCGAGCGCACCTTGGACCACCCAGGACTCATGACCCTCTTGAGTCCTGGTTCCCTCCTGCTCAGGGTGGTTACTCTCAAACCAACCCTTTTATATCCTCTGAGATTACCGAGGAAGATCATTGCCTCGGTAATCCCTTCCTTGATTCAACCTCTAACACCGACCTTATTTTCCAATCCCCAGAACTAGAGGGAGAAATGCCGCCAAGGATGCCGCCCGATGAGGACCAGATGAGACAGATTCTTAGACGCCTTGCTGAAGCTGAACAGAAAAATGCTGATCTCACTGCACGAATGGGGCAGATAATCGTAGCTGAAGGGATCGACCGACCAATGGTCGATACCTATAACCCGGCAGAGAACGAAATCCAGAATTGGCTAGCACCTGCAGTTCCCGACCAGGCATTCGAGCTGAAGCCCCACTTCCTTAGCCTGCTGCGGAAGTTCAACGGAAACCTAAGCGAAGAGCCGTACACTTTCCTCCGTGACTTCGAACTAGTCTGCAATAATCTGAGCCATCCCAATGTTGGCCAAGATTATATCCGACTGAAAGCCACCCCGTTTGCCTTAGGAGATAAGGCTGCACATTGGCTGAAAAACCTAGGGGTGGTATGTACTACCTGGATGCAGTTCAAGGACCTCTTCTTGAAGAAGTTCTACCCACTCAGTAGAACCAATCAGATGCGAACGAAGATTGCCAGCTTCGCCCAAGGACCCTGCGAACCGTTCCACGAGGCTTGGGACAGGTTCAATGACTTAGTACAGAAGTGCCCATGCCACGGCATTTCTAAGGCGATCTTAGTCCAGACCTTGTTCTGCGGTCTAACCCCCGAGATGCAGGGGTTAGTAAGTGCCGCCTGCGGAGGAAGCTATCTGAAAAAGAACGAGCACGCCGTGTGGAAAATCCTAGAGCAGATGGCAGAAACCGGCAGGTCACAGGCCACAAGGGCCTATCAGTTGTCTCCCTCGATTCTATCCAATGAGACAACTAGAAGGACTGTTGCAGATCTGACAGAGGACCTCATCCCCAGCATGGGGATGATTGCAGACAAGCTTACTATGGTCGAGCAGATCCACAAGAGAGTCGCGGAGATGGAGTCTCTTTCGAGCCTTCCCAAGAAGGTGGAGGAACTCTCTGAAAAGGTAGCCAAGATTAAGCTACCCACCCCTTCTGCACCACCTGTACCTGTACATCGAGTCCATCTTGTACAGGAACAGGCACCGGGGTCTCAGAGCAGCTGGGATCAGACGTACACCCAGCAGAACCATCATGCACCCCCACCAGTGGAGACAGAGTACGAGGAGCCTCCGCCCGTTTACGAGATCAACGGGCTCTGGTATAGCCATGACCCACTAGTCCGGCAAATCGAGATGGGGAAGGATCAGGCACACCGCCCAACCCCAGTTTACCAGGAGACCAGGCCCGTCACAATCCCGCGATATCAGTCCAGGCCAGAACAGGGGTACCAGCCGCAGCAGCGCACCTACCAGCAGGGGCCAGCACCGCCTCATCAGCAGCAGTATCGGCACGGCCAGCAGGGCCAGTTCAGGACCGCATCCACTCAGCAGCCAGCCCAGCCCACCGAGTTGGAGTCCCTCACCTTGGCGATCCAGACCCTGTCTGATAGGGTCCAGCAGATGCAAAACGACTACCTGGACATGAGAACCGACATCAATCGGGTCTCTCGTGCGCAGGACCAACAAATGGCGCCAAGGACTCCAATTCCCGCACAGGTTCAGGCCAACCCAAATAGCATACAGCAGGGCCAGAACCGACCCCGAGATCAGGTATACTATTCAGATAACTATTTAGCTGAACATGAGATCTTTTCGTACGATAATGTTAATCATATGTCCCTCAGGAGCGGAAGGACCGTGACCATACCTGATCGGGCACGGGCACAACAGGAAGGAACCTCCGAAATTCGACCTGAGGAGAATTCGGAGGAGGAAGAGGAGGAGCACCACCGTCACCACCAGCAGAAGAAGAGGACATCTGAGTCCTCGAAGCACCAGCCCCGCAGTCATCCAGAGTCCGACGACACCGATGAGCCCGCACCTCCATCTGAGGAGGACCAGCCAGAAGAAGCGGAAGAAGCATCACCGGTTTCGCCCAAGCATTTTCCTTTTCGTCAGAGTCAGAGTCAGAGTCAGAGTCTGTATAAAAGTCCGAGTCAGAGTCTTGTTCAGAACTCAGTTTCAGTAGCTAATGAAGATATTTCAGTTCCAGAACCTGAGTTAATAATCCCTTTCCCCCAAGCTCTCAAGGGTGGGAAGAAGAAAAACAAAAAAATCCCAAAAGATGACCCTGAGATGGCTGAGTTTTGTAACAAACATATCAAGGTCACAATCCCCTTTGACAAGTTCGTGGAAATGACTCATGCATTCCAAAAATACCTTAAGGTGAGATGCACACCTACTAGGGTTAGCAGGAAGACCAAAAGCCGTGTTGAGAAACACGTTCTATCAGTAGCCACGACTTGTGCAATAAAGAACTCGTTTCCTCGGAAACGAAGAGACATGGGTGCACACTATGTACTGAGTCATGTTGATGACATCGCGTTTGCACGCACTCTCCTGGACAATGGTTCCTCGATCAATTTAATGCCCACAACCCTCTATGAGCGGCTCAATCTCGGACCTCTTAGGAAATCTAGAGCTATTCTTCAGTTTGCAGACAAATCCACTAAGAGGTCCCAAGGAGAGTTAAGGAACATTGTGATCAAAGTCGAGGGGCAAGAATACATGGTGGACTTTACTGTCCTCGATATGGAAACCCCTCGTAATTGGAGAGATTCCCAGATCATTTTGGGTAGGCCCTTCCTCAGAACAGCAGGGGCCTTATTCGATTATAAGAATGGGAAAATTCAGTTCCAAACTCCAGGCGGAGATGAGGAACTAGAGATGAAGCAGACAAGATGGCAGAGACCAGACTCCGAATCCAGCACCGAGTACTCTTTTATCGAAACAGACTGTGAACATGTAGACTTAGTTGGGCCATGGAGACAGAACCCAGCCAGCACCGATGTGTCCATCTCCTTTGAAGATGATCCAGTGCATGAGTCGGTCTGCGAGATCCTCAGGAACGAGTACAGCTCTGAGCCTGCATCGCCCTTCATCTTCGATGACATAGAGGCCCAAGTGGGCCTGTCAGTCCTTACATTCTTAGGACAATCGGAAGATGAGGAAGACGAGTCGGACGAGGCGTTTGCCGATTGCATGGAGACCTTTGACGATCCGACTCCAGAGCCAAGCTTGGTGGCAGCCACTACAGAACAGGATCCAGCCACGTCCAACACCGAACCAGATCGGATTGAGCCAGACTTCTTAGACGATCATACCATCCCTAAGCTCAAACCTTTACCCACAACTCTGAAGTATGCCTTCCTTGCGGGCCAAGACAAGAAATTTCCGGTCATTATCAGTTCGCAATTGACCGAGGAGCAGGAGTCTCGCTTGCTAGAGATCCTGGAGAAGAACCGCAAGGCAATAGGCTGGAGCATTTCCGATCTCCACGGGATAAATCCCGCTCTGTGTTCGCACCATATATATTTGGAGAATGAAGCCAAACCCTCTCGTGAATTCCAACGTCGGTTGAATCCAAATCTACGAGAGGTTGTGAAGAAAGAGATAGAAAAATGGTGTGACGCGGGTTTCATTTACCCAATCTCCGATTCTAAGTGGGTGGCCCCAATCCATGTTGTCCCGAAAAAGTCGGGAATTCAGACGACCACCAACGAGGACGGAGAGGAAATCGTGACGAGAGTACCCACGTCGTGGCGCGTCTGTGTGGATTACAGACGCTTGAATGCCGCGACGAAAAAGGATCATTTCCCCCTACCATTTATTGATCAGATTTTAGAAAGACTAGCGGGGAAAGAATTCTTTTGTTTTCTTGATGGGTTCTCGGGCTACAATCAAGTAGCCATAGCTCCGGAGGACCAGGAAAAAACCACGTTCACATGCCCCTTTGGTACCTATGCTTTCAGGCGCATGCCTTTTGGGCTATGCAATGCTCCAGGTACTTTTCAAAGGTGCATGATTGCTGTATTCACCGAAATGGTCGGCGAATTCCTGGAAGTCTTCATGGATGACTTCTCGGTCCACGGCGACTCTTTTGATTCCTGCCTTAGGAATCTGGACCGAGTCCTCAAAAGATGTTGTGAGGTCAATCTGGTGCTCTCCTGGGAGAAAAGTCACTTTATGGTGACGGAGGGCATAGTGTTGGGGCATGTCATCTCCAAGAGAGGAATGGAGGTTGACCCTGCCAAGGTGGACGTGATCAGACGACTCCAGCCACCAACCAACGTACGGCAGTTGCGGTCGTTCCTCGGGCATGTCGGATTTTATCGGAGATTTATAAAGGATTTTTCTAAGATTGCCCGACCGCTAACTGAGCTTTTAGGCAAAGACGCGGAGTTTATTGTCGATCACAAGTGTCTTGAGGCCTTTAAGCGGTTACAAGGAATGATCATGGACGCACCCATCTTACAAGCCCCAGATTGGTCTCTTCCTTTTGAGATCATGACGGATGCCTCAGATTATGCTGTTGGGGCTGTATTGGGACAAAGAAGAGACGGCGTCCCGTTTGCAATTCACTACGCAAGCAAAGTGCTTGATGCTGCTCAGCGTAACTATACAGTTACCGAAAAGGAAATGCTTGCGGTAGTGTTTGCCTTGGACAAATTCAGATCTCATTTAATCGGATCCAAGGTAACTGTGTTCACAGACCACACGGCACTACGATATTTGATGGAGAAGAAGGACGCGAAGGCGCATCTTCTTCGTTGGATTTTACTTATCCAGGAGTTTGATTTGGACATCCGTGATAAACCTGGAAAGAAGAACGTAGTAGCCGATCATCTCTCTCGTCTCGAAGATCTTAATACTTCCGAGGTTTCCCCGATTCGAGACTCCTTCCCCGACGAGTCGATTTTTGTTATCGACTCACTCCCATGGTATGCCAATATCGTGAACTATCTTGTCTCCAAGAAAGTTCCCGAGGATTGGCCCAAGAGCCAAATTGACCGACTAAAGTCGGACGCTAGACACTACCATTGGGAGGATCCGATCCTTTTCTTTGAAGGACCGGATTGTGTCTGGAGACGTTGTATTCCTCAGGAGGAATACCAGAGTGTCCTTTCTTTATGCCATAGCCTAGAGGCAGGAGGACACCACTCCGGGAAGAGGACCGCATGGAAGGTACTTCAATGTGGCTTTTACTGGCCGACTCTGTTTCGCGATGCCACCGCCTTCGCGAAGTCGTGCCCAGTTTGCCAGAGAATGGGAGGAACCGTTGGTTCCAAGGATGAGATGCCAATGCAGCCGGTCATCATTTGTGATGTCTTTGACGCCTGGGGCATCGATTTCATGGGCCCATTCCCTGTCAGCCACGGGTTTGAATACATCCTTCTTGCGGTTGACTATCTGTCCAGATGGGTGGAGGCTATCCCGACCCGAGCCGCAGACAGCAGGACTGTCTGTAAATTTATCAGAGAGCACATAATCTCTAGGTTCGGGATCCCCAAAATGATGATATCAGATGGGGGTAGCCACTTTGTGAATCGGGAGGTGAAGAAACTCCTGAAGGACTACGGCATCGAACACCGTGTCGCTAGTCCTTACCACCCACAAACCAATGGTATGGCTGAGGTGTCGAATAGGGAGGTGAAAACCATATTGCAAAAGCTCGTCCGCCCAGACAGGAAGGACTGGTCTCAGATCTTGGATCAAGTCCTCTGGGCGTATAGGACGGCTTACAAGACACCGTTAGGCACCTCCCCATTCCGAATGGTATTCGGAAAGCCGTGCCATTTGCCCGCAGAGTTAGTGCACAAATCAGAATGGGCAATAAAGAAGGTCAACTGGAACACACACCTAGGCCAGAAACAGAGAGACATGGATCTGAATGAGCTTGTGGAAGTCAGAAACCGAGCATACGACAATAGTGTGGTGTACAAGGACAAGGTGAAGCGTTGGCACGATAGATATATCAGACGAAAGACCTTTGTTCCTGGACAGAAGGTATGGTTGTTCAATGCCAGGCTGAAGACTTTCCAAGGCAAACTAAAGTCTAAGTGGACGGGACCATTCGTTGTCCGAACGGTGCATGATAGTGGATGTGTCGAGATCTCAGATCTCGCAGATGACGCACCGACATTCCTAGTAAATGGGCAGCTGTTGAAGCACTTCGTCGAATCCAATGAACAGTTAGTCCATGTGGAGGAGATTGTATTCATATGCGAGACAGATACAGCAGATACATCTCAAGCCGCGTATGAGACCTTGCAGCAATGAACTCCAGCCATCAGCAGCATCTTCAAAAGATTCAGACCGACTCAGCTGTATATATATCATTCTTCCTGTATATCCTATCCTTACCTCCACGATTCTAGTAACCCGTCCCCACATCATCGAATCATTATCTCGGACTGTACTTAGGATGACCAGATCCTAAGTATAGGGGGAAGGGGTCACCCGAGTCGATTCACTGTACATTCTCCAGATCACATTGGTCCTTATACTCATTTCCTACCGATACTTAGGCTGACCTAAGCCTAAGTATAGGGGGGACCGATGCCCGCACTGATACTCCTCCATTTCTCCTCTTAACCTCGTCCGCCCCATTTCTGATCTTCTTCTACACTTAGGTTGCCAGAGCCTAAGTATAGGGGGGGGGGCGAGACGACTTCTATACTTTTTGTTATTTTAGCTCTCCTACGCTTAGCCCGAGCTATGTCTTTTTATCGCTTTCGTGCTCTGAGGACATAGCACACGCTAAGTATAGGGGGGCGTGTATATATTACATATATACTTTACCCATAGCTCGTACTTTCGCGTATTTTCGCGTATTTTTGTATATATTTTGCAATAATTACGGGTGGGTAAATTTTGAAAAAAAAATTTGTATACTTGTGTAATACTTGTAAACCTTTTGTAAAAATCAACAAAATAAAAATTTTGTATACTTGTATAATATGTACTATATGTATAATACTTGTATGAAAAGTTGTAAAATTCTTGTAAAACATACTTTTGTAAAAATTGTTGTAAAACAGGATGTATACCAAAAAAATCGTGTATACTATGTACAAATTGTATCAACTAAAAATTGTTGTAAATAATAAAAAATTGTTGTATACCAAAAAAAATAATAAAACAAAAAGGCTTCTTATTTACTCTTGCATATTATCCTGCATTTTCAAAAAAAAAAAAAAAGTCTTGCATTTCATAGCATGTCATCTGCATCTCATCTGCATATCTTGCATATGCAAGGTGGAAAGCTAGTGGGTTCTGAACCAAGTTATGAGTAGATATTGAGGATGGACTTGATTTGACCTTAATCCACCTAATTTCAGAGGAACCTTATAGGAACTGGAGTTAAGATTTCTCAGGTCAAGTGACTTAATTCTTTGAGTCCGCAAGTCTATGTTCACATGTCATCTTGATTAGTCTAAGTAGAATATCTCGTGCACACGCATGATTCTTATAGACAGTGACCTAACTTGGACAAGCACTATGCACGTAGCTCTTCATTGATGAGGTGGTGAGGAGGTAGAATCCTTTAGCTTGGAGTAGTGCACGGGTGGAAACATCCGTCCTCCTCTAGGGAGGGTAGTGCATCTCAACCTAGTCTGGTGGTGTTGACATCTAAGGACAGGATGCTGTGGGTTGCAATAATGCTTCAAAAGAGGGATAGTCTACTGACTCAAGAGGAAAAACTCCTGATGTACATGATGCACCTTGTATATAGTTTCAAAAAAAAAAAGAAAAAAAAAGAAAAAATGCAAGAAAGAACTCCAAAAAAATCAGACAGGTCTAAGAAAAAAGAATAATACCTGTCGGAGTATGTATATTAGCAAAGGAAATGCAGCTGGATGACTTGGCTACACTGGTCAGGCATCCTGGGATAGGTAGCTACACTGGCTACCGTCCATTCTTTTCTCTACCCCCTCCTCTTGAGTTGGTCGCACTTGAACTTAGAAGGGAATACCCCGCTCCTCGAGGAAAGAGTTACTGGACCGGGTTATTGAGTTACCTTGTTAGAGGAGGCTGGTTCTGAGCCATTTCTGATGTGGAGAGTTACATCTCACTTACACAGTACAAGTAAGAATCATAGTCATCAGAAATTTGCGTCTGAGGATTTGTTCTGACCTGACTATTGAGGCGTCTTGAATAGAAGACTTGTGGAACTTGAAGTCTGTTAGGTCTTAAGTTCAGGTCCCAATAAGGTTCCGCTACACAACTAATCCAAAGGTCGAGTCAGGCTCCATTTTCAACTTTTGTTCATGACCTTGGTATGGAACCCAAAATCATTTCACTCTTGCATTTCATTTAGTTGCTCGGGGACGAGCAAGGTTTAAGTATAGGGGGTTGATGAATCTGAGATTCATCACATCAAAAGTCAAAAATAGAGCCTTGTTCCCGAGAAAATAGAGGCACATTTCCTTTTATCTTGCATAAATAACACTCATGCATGCATCCATAATTCATGCATTTTAGCAGCTCATCCGCATTTAAATAAGAATGCCAAAAATCCCCTGTAAAATACATCTTCATCAAATAACTTCTTCTCTATAATCTATATGTATATATTCCTTAATAACATAGGGAAGAATGCCTAAAATCACCCTTGTAAAATAGCCCAAATATCCTGAGAACCCTTGTACATTAAACACACATAAAGCCCTCATACAAACCCCTAATTAGGTCTACTCACTCTTAGAATACTACATATTAAAAGACCTTCAAAATGAGACTAATTTCATTGCAATTGGAGCTTGTATGAGAAACTTGGGTTTTTGGGTCATTTTGTATACTACATATGTACATTTATTTATCCTTGTATTTATGTACCATATTTGACCTTATCTCCGTCTTTGGTCAACATGAAACTTGTAGATCTCATCAAGATCTACAACTTTCATGTTTTGAGTTTTTCCAAATTCGGCTTCCTCTTCTCTCTACACGCATTTCTTCTTCCAGCCATTCACAGCAGGCCACGTGGCGCCCTCTGATTGCGCCACGCGGCCCGCTGCCCTTCGCCTCGTCCGCCCACGCCTTCCGCCGTTGGATAGCCATCCTGATCCAACGGCCTAGCCGCTGCCACGTACGCCCTTCACATGGACCGTAGGATCAAAGCCCCCGCCTCACATCCATCGTCCGCTCGCGCCTTAATCTCATCACGCCACGTGGCAGCGTGTGCGCCCTTCGATAGCGCCTTCATCTCTTCATCTGCGCCGTTAGCCTCGCAGGTACCCAGACCACCCGATCAAACACCCGACTCCCATCTCAGCCATCCATCCGTGCCGAGCCCTTAGCACACCACGTGGCGCTCACTACGCCCTCGGATCGCCACGGCCAGATCTTCATCCAGCCGCTCCATCTCGCTTCGATCACCACCGTTGGATCATAAGATCCAACGGTGGAGACTTCGTCTCCTACCTCGGGTGCCCCCTCTCTCCCACGATCTCTGCCTTGCGGGAGGGGCACCCCCTTCCTATTCTTGGAAGCGCTCCCTCCACCGTCGCCGAGCACCACACCCTGCACGATGGCCCTCACTCATCCCTCATCCTCGCCGGCCACTCTGTCAGCCACGTCGACCTCCACCTCTCTCCCACGAACTCCATAAACCTCGCCCCATCTCTATTCCAGTCGTCACCTTCATCCTTTAAATACCCCCTCTCCGGCCACATTCATCCCCATCCGCCACTCCAGGGAGGTCCCTCGAGCTCCAAGCTTCCTATTGGTGACAGCAATTGGCTGAGTTGTCGAGCGACGACAGAGATCCACTCCGGCGAGATCCACGGCTACCTCCGCCGTGCCGCAGCCTCCTTCGAGCAGCTGCTAGAGCTCGGGACCTTACCGACCCCTTGAGCGACGACCTGGAGCTCAAAGCTGAGCCCCAATCCCCAGGTAATTCCCTCCATCATCCTCCAATCTTCTTCTTCTTTTTCTTGGATTTTCGCCGCTTTTATTCGCCGTCATCAGCCATCTTCGCGCCTCCTCAACACTCCGACGAGCTTCGCGACGAAGCTCTGATCCTCGCTGACCTCTTTACACCTTTAGACCCTCTACTTCACCAGCCATCGACCTTCAGCTCCGCCACCTGGCCGGAGCTCCGCCATCCGACCACCTCCCCTCGCTTCAGGCCTCGCCGATCACTTCACATTCCACCACGAACACCTGCACGCTTCGGCTACCTCATCTAACCCCTGCAGGCTCTCGTTCCTTCATTGGCCGGACCTTCACCGGAGACAACTTCGAGCTTCGTCGTCATCCATCTCCAGGCACCCTTCGTTGCTCCTGAGACCATCAGCGCCTCCGCCGCGTCATCACGCTCCTGCTGGGATATCTCCGACACCTCGGAGAGCTTCATCGGCACCTGGAGGAACGGGCGGAGCTACCGCCCCTTAGTCGGAGCACAGCCATCTCCTCCGCTGAGGGCGGAGGCCCGTTGAAGGAGAAGCTCCAGCTGCCGTTCGATTAGTTTGATCGAACGGTTGACTTCGTGCCACGTCGCCACTCAGTCGCGCCTCGCCAGCACCGTTGGATCGTCCAGGATCTAACGGCGATCAGCCCTCCGCGTCATCAACATTGGGAGAAGACAGGAGCCGTCAGATCAACGCAGATCTGACGTATCTTGATCGAGCCACGCGTCTTCATCAACATCCCTTGGATCCATCTTGATCCAAGGGCCTTCAGGCCGCCACGTCCCCTTATCCGGGCCTTGGCCCCCAAGCCTAGGCTCGGGTGACCCGAAGCTGCCCCGAGGCTAGTCCGAACCTCCAGAAGGACCCGAGCCTTACTCCGAGCCTCCGACGCCTTCCGAACCTAGGTCGCCCCACGTGAGGAGCACGTGCGACCTGGGTTATTTGCACAGATACCCCTGGAGCTTTCAAAAATTGCGAAGAGGTCCCTGTGAAGCAGACATCACGTGAGGAGCACGTGTCTCGTGGAAAAATTGCATAGAAGTCCTGTATATTATCGGTAATTGCATTTTAGTCCCTGTCAGCATATTTAATTGTTGAAATTTTAATTTCCAGTATTGCATTTACACCCTTGTGTTTGCACGTGTCCCTAGAGTGCATTTTTCATCATTTTGAAATTCTAAAAATTGCATGTTGTTGGAAATTTTGTCCTCTATCTGTTTGTACACGTGTCTGATTTTTGTTGGCTTAATTGAATTATCAATGAATTAATTGGTTCATTTGAGACATATTTTGCCCAGTGATGCCTTTTGATTTTTAATTAATTATCAGTGCCTTCAAAAATCACCAAAAATTCACAGTAGTTTAAGGACATCATTTTTAACACTCCATAAAAATTTCATATCATTTGCACGCATATCGAGGCCTAAATAAATAGTTTAGTGATTTTCTTAAATTAATTTTAATTAATTCATTTCACAGTGAATTTTAGATCTGTTAATTTTCCTAGGTCCCTGATCATTAGACCTTCCTAGGATAATTTTAGTTCTTGGAAAAATTGTGATTTGATATTTATTAAAAATTAAACACTGAAAATCACTCTGTCTGTTTATTTAATTCACAGAAAAATTATTTTGAGTCGAAAAATTCCAAAAAAATTAGTGTAGGTCATTAATATCATAAATAACCATCTGGCCAATTTTCATTATTTTTGGACTTCGTTTGATACTCCAATTAAAGTTAAAGTTAAATTGGCTGAGATTTGTCTGCATATGTCTGTATAAGAAATAAAAAGACCAAAAAAAATTTTGACCCTCGAACATCAACACTTGAAAATTGCTGTAATCCACCTAAGGAGACAGTTGCCTCCCTGAGATCGACCTTGGACTCCACCAAGTAAAAAAATATCACCGCTTAAAATTGACCAAAATCTGTCTTAAGTGGTTTTTGATCAACCTCTCGTATCCGACTGCAACGAACACTTAAAATTAATTTGGACCATTAATTTGCCCGAATTAACTAAGGGTGGGGGAGCGTTATCATGGAGTCGCAGACTGACAGGCACGGATGGTACTCACTAGCAACTCCAGTTGCTTGGTAATCTGATCCAATTTTTCCATGTTTTGGGTTCATGGTTCATTCACAACGAGTTTTTCCATATCATGTGATCGTTTATCGATGATATTAATCTTTGAGATATGGATCCCAATGATGTTGAGGTTGGAACTCTCATCTCTCTCTGCCTCGCGAGAAGATGCCCATGTATACTGGATTTTGGAGGAGCTAAGGCTATCTCTGATAAGCATGGGATGAAGAGAGGGAGGCCTCTCCTTCGACCATTTCTTTAAAGACCTATCAGACTACATCTTCATCCTTGTTAAAGTAGGATTCCCCACAGGCAACGGCAAATCTAGGACTTTCAATATTCAGACCCCTGAAAAAGTGTTGGACTAAGATGATCCTTGGTATCTCATGGTGGGACATTTCTCCTGCAGATCATTGAATCGCTCCCATGCTTCATGATGGAATCGTGAGTAGCCTAGGAGAAGTTGCTAATCCTGGCTTACATCTGGTTGAGCGGTCCTAGGGGATAAAACTTGTGAAGGAACATAGACTTAAGTTCCTCCCAGGTCGTCACGACCTTTCCCAAGTGGTTGACACAGTACAGGGCCTTGTCCTGGAGACTAAAGGGAAATATGGTCATCATAACTACACCTAACAGGATGTTAGGGTAGTGTGTAGTGCGGCAGATGCGAGAAAACTATTGTGGGTGAATGTATGGTTACTCATTGGTGTTCCTGTAGAATAAGGGTAGGAGTGCAAGGAACTGAGGCTTTAGCTCAAAGTGAGCATGCGTCAAAGGGATGCAGATCTACTCGATCATCTAGTTGTCTCTATGGTTGTATGTCTCTTTCAGCGTTGGTTTGTGGTTCTAATTCATTGCCCCCTCTTCTCCTTGATCATCACGGGGTATTTCACCATCTCCTCCTCCTCCAGGTTTGTTCCTCATATCATTCAGCATGTCTTGAAACGTGGTTTGCATGAGTGGTTGCTCAGTCATTTGTTGCTGGATGGCTTGGATGGAAGCCAAAAATTGAGCATTCACCCAGTTATGGTCTGGCATCTGGTTCTGCTCTGTTGGGGAGGTTGTTGCCCATTCCCTTTTCCCTGAGGATCCATCTTTGAGTCTGGATCTGAAGAAATGAATTTCGGATTTGGATCTAGGACTGACTTCTATCTGCAATGCAAGAGGTATCCCAATCAAATCACTATGAAATTGAAGGCCGTCTGAAGTGATGAATATGGGATTAGGGTCGATCCTAGGTAATTGAGAATGGATTAAAAGATGTAGACTGAAATCGACCTCCATTCGTAATGGGTGAAAGCAGGACAAGAGTAGTCCTGGATTATTAGGAATTGAAGAGAGTGGAAACAAGACGTGGGGACTACAGATCAGTTCGCAAGGTCCAAACCGGGTTCGTGGGAATGGTCTCGAATTGATGTAGGCATCGACGGAGTCCTGACTTGACCATCAATTGATCAATTCGTGGAGCAAAAGAGGATTGATGTAGGAAGAATGATACGATGGTTAATAAGGAATAAAAATGAGTGTAAAACTTAGAAAGGCTCGAAACTAGCAGGGTGTCAAAGATAAACACATATAACAAAATTTGTGGAAGTGTGCGGGACTTGATATTTGGACCTTAATCTAAATCCATACAATACACATTACAAAATTTGGTTCATCAACTCTACGCATGTGAAGCCATAAAAGATCAGCTATTTTTATCTTGTCATTTTTAGAGTTTTTCCTTCAGGCATATCTTTTAACAAGTCCTTAGACGGTATCCCTATAGGAGTAAGAGTAGTGCCAGAAAAGTACCGCGTACCTATCCTCACTTTGTAACCTATAGTCTGCACATTTTGAGGTCGTTGTAACTCTTCTTGGATCCCTACTCAGCCAAAGAATAAGAGGGAGGAAGCCAATAGGCGAAACCACTACTTCGGACCTCGCTCGCAACAGAATCACATGTGAGCGTGCTAGGACCTACTCGGATGCAAATCAATGAGATAAACACACCTGTGAGGGTGCCGCCTAAGCTCGATACTTCGGATCAAGTCGATGTTCCACACAAGGTGGGAACACCGTCGATGAGAAGGCCCTACTCGGTCGCGTACGATAGAAGCGCCAATACTTCGGAAATCCATGCGATACACAAGGCAGCTACAGAATGGGTTTTTGGCTCTGCTCCTTAGCGAGTCGTTTCACTCTCATGGGAGGGAGTTTGGTCCCCTCCTAAGGTACCTAGAAACAATGAGGGCTTTATGAACCCCAAACAATGTAGTCCATTATAGATTTTAATTAAGGTCAAAGTTTATTAGCAATCCCCTTTTTTTAGTTTTTTGGGTTTTCACTTTTTTGTATATTTTGCATACAAACGCCTAACGATTTTGTAAAATTTCATTTAAGTCTTAGGCGCTCAACACAAGAGGGAGATAGCAAAAAAGACGTGCAAGTCAATTCGATGATGGTAATATCATAGTAGAATCTAATGATGCATGCAAAGTTAGAGGTCTTACAGTGCTTCCCAGCTCTCTCTCCATGTGGTATGCAAAAATAGAACTTTTAAACCTATCTACATGGTGGTGTGCAAAGGACAAAATCACCCTAAACAGTAGTTGCTATTAGTCATAAAGAACCATATGTTAATTACCTTGAGATGAACCCTAGGGTCCGGTTTTCGAGACATCTTGGTGCCCACCACAACGGGTCCTGTCAGTGTTGTATGATGGCTCTCCTGGCGCATGGGTTCAAGTCCAAATAACTAACAATTATTAAGTTGACTAGATCGAAATGTAAGAGACTATAGGCACATAATTCTTATTATGGTTTTGGACCTAATTACTGATACAAGCAATCCTAAAGTCTAGGGGATCCATGCACACAAAATAAATAAAAAGAAACGCAGAAAACACAAAACATCGGGAAACAAAGTAAAATAAAAGTGGTGAAAACTCGAGAAAACCACAACGAGGCCCTCAGATGAACAATCACCCAAGCAATGGACCTCATAAAGCAGAGTAATGTCCAAGTCCCTTTATTATTACAAATAATGAATAATGAATAGAAGAATCAGTCTCTCACCAAAACAATAAAACAAAATCCTAAGCTATCATCTGTGCTAATTGTCTTCCTTGCTATGCTTGTTTCCTCTCCTACTGGTTAGGGCAAGAAGACCAGTCTCCACCTTGCTCGGTTGCCTCGACTTCCTAAGAAGTTGTCCTCGCGTAGCGGACCCTCACATCAAACATAACAAGAGAGATATTAGAACAAATAATCAAATAATTTGCACAAAGAAATGGAAGATATAATATGTACAAGTAAGAAAAAAGAAAAGCAACAAAAAGAAAAGTATATAAAAGGAAAATAAAACAACATTAAATTATGCACAAGTTAAGGCTACACTATGTTACTTCCCAGTACTTGTGCCATTTGTTGAACCTTGGACCTACGAGGGTCTAAAATATCCTCACTAAGAGAATAGTGAAGACGGAGTGTCGCTGAGGTGACCGCTCATGAATCCAAGATTCAAACAAGTACCAACAACACATAATGAATTAATGAATAACAAAGACTTGGAGCATAATTTGTTATACTCTACAACAAGATGTATAGCATGTAAGTATATCGAGGTCGAACCACATAGAGTAAACAATGGTAGACTAATGATTATTGCTAAAATGAATAATGTATATAAATGTCCCCTTTTTATTTGGGTTTTTTATTATTAAATTTTTATTTGATTTTTCTTTTTTAAGTATTTTGTTTTATTCTTATTTTTTTCCTTTTTTTTAATGAGGGTTTCTATAGAAATGTATATATAGGGATATATATAATATGAATATAAGATGTAAGTTACATACATCATAATAAATATATGATATATATGATATATATATCAAATAGTATTAAAATATAACCATGATTATATAATATGTATATACATATTTTTTAAACATATATACAGTATATATAATAATTGATGGTAATAATAATACTAGATATAGACATATAATACAATGCGTAGTAATACAATTCTAAACATAGCTAAAATTACTCAAATTTTGCAAAAAAAATGTTTTTCAGTTTCTCATATTTTTCTACTATTTTTGTGAATTTGGAGATAATTTTGTTAATTTTTAGATATTTTTAAGTAAAAAATATCCTAAATCAGGGATTAATTAAGTAGGCAAATTATTTTGAGATTTAAAAATAGTAAGTAAGGTCAAAAATTCTCAAAACTAATTTTCATATGTAATAATATATAAATCAGATTAGCAAACAAAAATAAAAATTTTTGGGATTTTTGAGGAATTTTTATAGTTTTTATTGTATTTTGGAGTTTTTAATTTCTTATCATTTTCTTTTTCTATTTTAGGGGTTTTTGTTCTGGGGTTGTAAAATTCTATAATAAATAACATATCATTTTTGGGATTTTCAAAAAGGTTTTGTATTTTTTGACGTTTTTAAAGCAAAACAGGGGCAAAATGGGCTCCATTTGATTTTTAATAAACAAGCAATGTGCATAAAATGTAGAAGTAAAAATATGCCATGAAAGAGCAAGCATCAGGTACATTGTCCTAATTATTCATAATTTTTGGAGTATGGGTAATATTTCTAATATACAAACAACAAGTACAAAAATATATGAACTGGCAAGGACTATTTGCAAATATCAAGAAGCATTCAGACATTCCAAAACCCTAAAACAGAAGCTCAAGGGCTACTATACAATTTTTCAACGTATATTTAATTTAAAAACACTTGGTAGGGACATATTTGCAATATTCGAAGCTTTCAAGGTCCATTGTGCAATTTAACTACAAAATTTAACACATAATATACATTTTTTAGGACTAATTATAAATACAAATTACATAAGGGGGCCTTTGCAAGATACCCACCTCACGTGGGGAGCTACGTGAGGTAAGCTGGCATAGACATCGATGCAAATATACAAAAATATAGGAGGTTCAATGGAAAAACCCCACCATTATTTACACTACAAATAATATTTATAGGACTAAATTTAAAAACAAAAGATGGAGGGTGTTACTTGATGTTTACCCTTTATGTGCATGTTGATGGACAGTCAGATGTACTCACTTACGCGATCAACGGTCCAGATGGACCGATACTGCTTCGCCATCGACGCATGTCATTACGTCAGTGGAGTGGGGAGGTGCTCGGACGACCCTGACATAAACTGGAGTCGTGTCTACATCCAATAGCTCTGGAGCTACTTGGATGAAAAGGGAAGAACAACTCCAAGGAGTTGCTTCGATCGTGACGATATCGTGTCTCCGGCCTCCGTTCGTGGTGTTGATGGGTCCATCGTCTTCCTAGGAGCATTCTGCGATAACTAGCACCATGAAGAAGATCTTCACCCTATTTGGGAGAGATCGAAAGCTCATCGAAGTTCGGGGTGCCTGAGAGCCTCTTTCATCTTGAAGATTGACCCATATTGGGTCCCTCGATGTCCGACCTGCATAAGAAAGCTCACAGGCTCGAGGTGATGTGCCTCGACCATTTTGAAGCTGTTGTGCAAGGTGAAATGAAAAAGGCAGAGGTGTTATGATGAATTGTGATGAGGAACACAAATCAAACTTGATTTATGCACAATTGAGGGGATAAATGGATTGGGAGGTGGAGAACATGAAGGGGAATAAGATGCAAGCGAAATAGACGGCGGAACAGGTCGGGTCTATGGTTACACGGTCAAAGCAAAGAGCTCCAACGATCAAATATTTAATCTACTTATCTAATTACTCAACTAAATGCATAATTAAAATGATGATAAGAGATCAACTTGTAATTTAAAATGTGCAGCTCATACCTGATGGTTGAACAAGGAGCAAGACGGGCAAGAGCTCTGCGTGGACCTCCTCTCTTCCTCCTGTTGCACTCAAACACCACAGGGATTCTCCTCTATCAACGGACGCACATACACACTGAGATGGAGAGAAAATAGGGCACAAAGAGGAATAAAAGTTGAATTTGAAGGAGGGATGTATTATTTATAGACAATGGTCCCGACCAACTTCGATTGGAATTATTTATTGGCTCGATAGAGATCAATAGGATCTAATGATGGTGCAGGAAAGATGGTTGTGATGGGAAGAGAATCGAATAAGGACTCAAGGCATTTCGGTGATCAAAGCGGCATGGAAAAATCGAGGAAATGTGACGCTTGAGGTTCTGACAAAGGTCAAAGATGCCAAAGGAGTAGTTGACCAAGATCAACGAAAGAAGAGCTCTAGTTGGTCCACGTGGACAAACCAGAAAAACACAAGGCAAAAATGCCTTGTAAAATAAAGAATAAATAGTAAATGAATTTATTAATTCTAGGTTATAAAATAAAAAATGTTTATTATTTGCTGTAGTATTTTATTATGATTTATTTTTGTGGATTAGTTTATTGGAAGTTATTATTTACAAGTAGAGTTATAGGTATATTTACTATATGTAGCTCTTTTATTTTTTGTTTCTTTATTTAATATTTTATTATTTTATAGACTTAATTTATATATTTGTAACTTATTCAGATACACACACACCTATATAAATATATACATTTTTCTGATATAATATGTACACTTAAATAAATATGTATACTTATTTTATATGTATAAGTGTAGGTAATTCATCTATATATTTTTATATACTATTTTATTTTATTATATTTTTATAGTTTTATTCTATTCTAAATATGTGCATATATTATAAATAATAGTAACAAAATTATAAAAATATAAAATTGTGAAAAATATAAAGAATAATTAAAACGAATATTTTATTCAGGTAAACTATACAATAGGGGTCCAAAACCTAACTTTTAGATCTTAACTCCAAATTAAATGAAACCACCTTCATTAAATAGAAAATTAAAATTTATATACAATTAAAGGTGATTTTGGGTGATTTTGAATTTTTATGGAGAAGATATGGGTCCGTGAAGTTTGAATTTTGGAATTTTGTTCTGAGCATAACATGTACAATGTGTGATATTTTTGAGTGAAATAAATTTTGTCTTTCTATTCATTTTTATCTACATTTTTTATGTACAAGGTTTATTGATTTGAAGCATACATAACAAAGATCAAAATGGGATCCAAAAGTGATTTATTGAATAAATAAATAATTAGGGTTTCATTGTGTTTTTGACCCTTATCTCCCACTACTTTATTCCTTATCGACCAAATCGATTCTTGACTCGGTCTCGGGATTTAGTATCTTTAGCATTTAATTTCTTTTATTTCTTTTCTTTATTCTTTTATTTTGGCAATAAACACTGTATTTATACAATAATTAATACAGTATTTTGTTCAATTTACATAGTGTTTATTTTGACAAATTAATGATATATACATGCATTTGTCTAGGGTTTAAAGGCCAAAATAAAAGAATAAAGGTGATGAAATGGAGATTCATAAGTAGGTATGATATATGTTTTTGGAAAGTATATGATTGTTACCAACTCCCAATGATCGAATGACAAACTTAATGATAAAACCATGAAAGAGACAATCTAAAATTGATCTAAAACTTCGGATTTATTCTAGATCTTCCAGTATGCATGATGTAAAGTTATTAGGAATACCTGAGGGTGATGTGATCATAAACGATTGTATAATCATGACGCTTCCATTCTAAGGGAGTGATAAAATAGGTCTGGATTTTAGTGACTCCTCTCAAAAGAGAAGTAATCTAATATTAGTCCAAATGTTGGACATTGATATGAATGTGATTAAGATGCAATGAGAATATTAGATCTCTAGCCTTGATTTAATCAACCATCTATGAGAGGTCCCTGAGAACTGGATTTGAGATGTGATCTCAACATCGAACTCACTATGCGTGGAACATACAATTGCCATGTCCTTATCTCCAAGTATCAGCAGAGAAAGCGCATTTTTCTTGAAAGGATTCAAGAATAATTCCACTAATAAATGTGTATACAAGCATTGAAAAATAAATAATTAAAAGAGATTTAATTATCATGAATAATGTGAATTTGATTCATATTATTTATATGCATGAGAATGATGATCCAAGATAATTAAATGTGATTTAATTATCATGGATATGAATAATGTGGATAGAACTATCCATATTAATCATATATTATAATTGTGATCTATAATATATTAGAGTGAGTTATTGTAAATAGCATTTACAATTTAAATGTTGACTAATTGAAAATGTAATTTACATTTTATTTTAGGTGTGTGTATATGACTCACAAATTTCTAATGGCATGATTGAAATTTCACAAAATAATTTGGAAATATTTATGTGAGATAATTTACAATAAAGGTTGTTATAAATAATTAAAGGATAATCTGAGATACATGATCTCACAAAATAGAAAAAGAGGAACTCCTTCCATAGAGAGAGGGGGGACGACCAGCCTAGTCCTATTTCTTGATGGTCGTCCACACTCCTCTTTGTGAAGAAGCTTGCATCCTTTCCTAATTCTTTAATGCTTGTTTAAATTAATTTATATTTATGATTATTCAATATATTTAATTTAAGTTAATTATTTGTTGTTGTGTTTTTACAAAAAAATCATGGCCATTGAAAGAAACACAAATCAATCTCAACTATTAGATTTGTGTTGTCCACGGATTGAGATCCATGGACTCCAAAAATATTATAAAAGAAGAGGTAACCCTAGATCTTCTTTTACAACAAATAATTCACAATCTCTCTCTCCCTTTCATCATCATGTACGTCCCCTCTCTATCTCTAATTGGATGTCCACTTTGTGACCTAGAGAGGACCGTCGTCATCGCTATGTTGTCATGCTGCCACTTCGACTGCTCGTGGATCTTTGTCTTCCTCGATGATTCTAATATGTGAATAGGATATTTGATTTCATGTCATGAAATTAGGAGATCCTTCGCTTGGATCAACATCTTGGATTGCGAGAAGGACGCATTTCATCAACGTGCTCGCAAGCGTCTCCTCCGTCGGGTCGGACTTGAGGCAGGTGGTCTCTTTTATTTAGAGGCTTTGATTGCAATCATGCTTCAAGAGTTATTTCTATATCTACTTTGTGGTTTAGATGAAATGATTCGAGAAGTGTTCTCTGATCATGTGGATTCATCATTTTAAAATTTTTTAAATTCCACTGCCCTGAGCAACTAGTGCGACTAGTCGCTCTTGATCGCATATGATGCGATCTTCACTCTTCCGTGATGCACTTAAGGTTTTCGTTCCATAATATTCAAGTGGTATCAGATACTTGGTCATGTCTTGGATATGATTTGAAACCCTAGGTGATCAAGGTTTATGTTTCCGATGCATGGGAATCATTGTTTTTGCATTGGATGCAAGATTCGAATTGGTTTTTCGCTAAAAATAAAACCTAATATTTGTTTTTTGGATGTGTTTTTTGTTATTAAAATGTATTTATAATGTCTAAAAATGTCCCAAAATAGTAACCTATTTTGGGTATCAAAAGTACATGAATATGATTCGAATAAATCCCACCATGAAAATTGTTTTTGCATGTATTCACAGATCTGTAAGAAATTTAAATTTTGCTTTCTATTTTACCATCATGGAACATGAAATAAAAAACTTGGATTAAGTAGATAACCAAACCAGCAAAATGCTCTTTTTTATTTCGTGCAATTTTGACTTCGTTTGCACTTGATATTCCATATTTACTAGAGATGGATCGGAAGATGATTACAACGTCAAATCTCTTTGCTTAATGTATTTGTTATTCAATGAAAATCATGGAAATTATGAATTTACCTTGATTAATTATGATGCCTAATAAATATAAAAATAATTGATTACACATCATTGGCCATTGGATGTATGTTTCATGAAAATTGTAGTTTATCCTAAAATAGTTGGATGACAACTTTTAGATGCAAAACATGGTTGCCTGATTTGCTTAGAAATTTTAGGATCTCAAAAGTGTTTTAAGATGCCTAATATTTCTGAGAGATTATTATATAGTATGATGTCAATGATCAAAGTTGATCGATAGAACCGCAAGTACATTGGCATTATTTTTTAGTATTGTTCTCAATCGGATTGGTGAAGGTGTCTAGTCCGGATATGTTAGCTTGGTTTACTAGTTACCACCTTGCATGTCAAGGAAATACTCCCTCCCATCATAACTCGTGTTTACTGGACGGATCTGTTTTCGAGGAAAGAATATTATGAGTAAGTCAAGATGTACTCTAATTATTAAAATACAAAATAATACATACTTGCGAGGGTGTATATTATATATTAATATCAAGCAAACCCTAATAGTTATGTTGGTTGATTGAATTGATAAGTGATTTAATATGATTAAATCAATTAGGTCCAATTAAACACTCTAATAGAATAGAGGTGTATTTCTCTTTAAATAATTAATTATATTGATATGATTCACAATAATTAATTAAAATTTGAATATGATATGGAGGATCACATAAGTGACATACACGGTCTCTTGTCAACGCGAAGGATTCCGTCGCCATGGATTGTATGTAGAAGATGCGTGTTCGAAGTGAAAGCTCATGCATACAAGCGCACATGGTTTGGGCTCTTTGCTTCTTAAAGGAGTAATGTTGTATGCATAGTGACCCCTATATCGGTTCCTCGTATTATTGGGGCCATATTGGATTGCGCATAGTGGGTTCTAATCCTGTTGACGATTGATTCAGTTAATGATGGATCAGCATCGTCTTTGGGTGGTGGGCTCGAGTGTTAAAGACCAAATTGGAAAATGCAAGTTGGACTTGCAAGGAGGAATGAGTTGCCGCTTCTTTTTATTTGAGTTATAGTTTCTCATATTATTGGATTGTAACAAAGATAAAAAATGAGATCTCAGTTCTTGCTAGAGATATAGCTATAAGTATATCTCTTGTTTTGAAAGTGATGAAGGGAATAAACTTTTAGAGTTGAAAGGCAAAGACTAATTTGACTAAAAATCTTTAATCAAAGAATTTAATATTGAATATATAATTATTTATATGATCTAATATAGTGTATTCTTAATTTCAGACAATGAAGTCCATGAACCCACTCAGTAGGCTACTGGAGGTCAACTAGTTGACCAGAACAAATTACTTGGATTGGATCAGTAATTTAGATCTTGTCCTTTCTACATATTGCATATCTTATGTGCTTTCTAAGGACATACATGCAAACACTAAGATGCCGGAAGAAATCAAGTTCAGTGATAGGTATGATGAAGATCGTACATTGGCTCGGTGTTATATTCTGGGATCCCTGTCCAATGTGCTGCAGAAGCAAAATGTGGAGATGGACTCCTGATAGGATATAATGCATAATTTGAAAGATATGTTAGGTGATGTCAAAGCACACAACGTTATAATGTCATGAAAGAACTGATTTTCAGCAAAATGCACGAAGGGACTTCGGTCCGAGAACAAGTAATCAAAATGTTTGGTTACCTTTCAGAGCTGGAGGCTCTTAGGACGGAAATGGACACAGAAATGTAGTCCATCTTTATTCTGTTGTCTCTCCCCAAGTCTTTCACAAATTATGTGGTATCGTACAACATAAATAAAATGAGATTATCTAACACCAAACTCATGGCTTCGTTAAAGTCTACAGAAGCCTTAATGAAGAAAGAGAATCCTTCTTGTAGTGTAATGGTTGCACAGCTCAAAGGGAAGCGCAGTCGGAAGCAAGAGTCTTGGAAGGGTCCAGCCTAGAAGAAGAAGAAGAAGAAGAGTCAATGTGTTGGCTCATCTTCTAATGCTTTCACACTGATGGCATTGAAGAAAACCAATGTATGACATCACTAAAAGTAGCCGGCTCACTAGAAGCGTAACTCCCAAATTACCTGAAATCTAAAGATAAATGTAAAGCCCGGGCAAATATACATTCTACTCTCATCATTGAAACCCATTTTCTCATAGGATGAGAAGGTAGTTGGATCATCGATTCTGGTACTTCTGTTCATGTGTGCAATTTGTTGCATTTATTATAGGAAACTAGGAATCTCGATGAAGGGGAGATAGTCATCTAGATGGGATCTTATTTTGTTGCAGCAGTTGCCGTCGGGACCTGCAAACTATCATTATCTAGTGGAAGAATCCTAGTAGTTAAAAAAATCTTTATGTTTCAGATGTTAGAAGGAACTTTATATCTGTATCTAAGTTAGTTAGAAATGGATATATGTTTCTACTCTGTAATAAACTTGTCATAAGCCGTTTATGATAAATATATTACGGATGGTGTTCTAACTTCTGGTGGATTCTATGAATTGTGCATTGATGAAAATTTCATGAATGTTACTACAACTAATAAAAATCCTAAAAGAATCAGGTAGGATGGAAATTATTATAACAGGATTTGGCATCAAAGGCTTGGTCATTTATATGTTGATAGGTCAATAGATCGATAAAGGATTAGATTTTCTACAGGTCCAAACTTTGCCTATATGTGAACATTGTATTCAAGGTAAAATGACTAATATGCCTTTCTGTAACAAAGTTATAAGATACGAACGTATTCTTCACCTACTACATTTCATGGTCCCTTCAGTAACACAATCCACAATGGATATCTATATTATTTAACATTTATTGATGACCATTCGCAATACAGGTTTATCTTCCTACTACGTCATAATTCTGAAACCTTTGAAAAGTTCAAAGAGTTCATATCTTTGGTTGAGAACAACACTGATAGGAAAACTAAACAGATTTGATCTAACTGAGGTGGCGAGTACCTCTCAGATGAATTTAAGGAATACCTCAAAGAAAAAGGAATTATCTCCAATCTCACTCCTCCTGAAACTCCCCAACTTAATGGTGTTGCTGAATGACACAACATGACCATTATGGGCATGATCCGTTCAATGACGAGCAAAGCACATTTGCCTCTTAGTTTCTGAGGATATGTACTAGAAACTACATTATATATCCTGAAAAAGATTCCTAGCAAATATGTACCTAAAACTCCTCATGATTTTTGGTACAAAATCAAACCTACCGTTAGATACTTAAGGATTTGGGATTGCTTGGTCCATGCGAATAACGTGGATACAAGTACGTTGTAATATCTAACTAGAGAGTGCTACTTAATTGGGTATGTTAAAGATGGTATTGGATATCAACTTTATGACCTTGAGACTTAAAAGGTCTTTATCTCTATAAATGCAAAATTTCTGAAGGATGACTTCCGTAAAAGTCAAGACAAAAATGAAGTAAAGGAACTCATTGAATCCCATGAGGATATTGAGCTTCCTTAATCAGAAAATGAAGAATAAATGAAGATGAAATACATGTACCTCTTCAAAGGAGTTCGAGGGTGCTGGACCACTTGAAAGGTAGGGATTCCGTGTGTTGGGTGAAAATGATAATGATCCAGCTTCATTTGATGAAGCACTCATGGATCATGACATGGATAGATGGATGTTAGCAATGAAGTAAGAAATTGACTCCATGCAAAAAAATGGTGTATGGAACCTAGAGGATCCACCTAGAGGGGTAAAACCCATTGGGTGTAAATGGGTCTTCAAGAGAAAAAGAGGACCTGATGGGAAGGTAGATACCTTCAAAACACGACTCCTAGCCAACGGTTACCCATATAGACAAGGCATCAACTACAATGAGACATTCTCTCTTGTGGTTATGCTTAAGTCTATCAGGACACTGCTAGCTATAGATGCATATCTTGACTACAACATCTAGCAGATGGACATCAAGACGGCTTTCCTCATTGAATACCTCGAAGAGGATATCTATATGGAGCAGCCCTAGGGATTCATAACTGAGGAAGGCAAAGTATGCAAGCTGAGGAAATCCATCTATGGGCTTAAACAAACTTCTCGTAGCTGGAACATCAGATTCGACGAAATCATAAAGAGTTATGATTTTGTTAAGAATCCTGATGAATCGTGTGTTTACAAGAATCTTAGTGGGAGTGCCAATGTGCTCATCATGCTTTATGTAGATGACATCCTTATCAATGGGAATGATATGGGAATGTTGACCAGTGTTAAGATTTGGGCATTCCATACCTTCGAGATGAAAGATATTGGAGAAGCCTCTTATATCTTGGGTCTGAAGCTATTCTGAAATAGAGAAAAAAGGACTTGGAATTATCGTAGCATGGGTACATTAAGAAGATCTTGGAATGTTTCCATATGTAGAATTCCAAGAAATGCTTCCTTTCTTTAAGACATGGTTCCACCTATCTAAAGGAATGGCTGCTCAAAGTGTTGAGGATAAGAAAGCCATGACTGGATGCCCCTACTCATCAGTTGTGGCAAGCCTAATGTACACCATGATGTGCACAAGGCCAGATATCTGCCATGCAGTGGGAGTGGTAAGCCGTTACCAATCCTACTATAGAAAGAAACACTGGAATGCAGTGTAAAACATCTTTAAGTATTTAATATAGATATAAGATTTCATCTTGGTCTATGGAGATGGTGATCTCCAAGTCTTAGGATACACGGATTCTAACTTCCAGTTTGGTATTGATGATCGAAAGTCGACATCAGGGTTTATGTTCCTCTTGAAAGGTGGTCTTGTGAGATGGAGAAGCAATAAGCAGGACACTATAGATGATTCAACAACTAAAGATGAATATCCGCATCGAATGCTACAAAGGAGGGGATGTGGTTGCGCAAGTTCATTAAGGAACTGGGCGTAGTTTCCTTTGATACTCCCATCCTGCTACTCTACAATAACACAGAAGTCATAGCTCAAGAGAAGGAACCCAGATGGCATCAAAATAGCAAGCACATGGAAAAGAAATACCACACCTTTTGAGAGATACAAAAGCATGGTGACATCATCATCACCAAGGTGACCTCTACCGACAACGTCACTGATCCGCTTACCAAACCTTTAACACAGAAGGATTTCGACCAGCATGTAATAATTATGAGTTAAGGATTGCACCTGAATGTTTATAAGGGCTAGTAGGAGATTGTTACCCATGTTAGACTATGTGAAAACCCTGAATACGGAATATGGACTAAAACAGAAATCTTGACTGAGTCTCGACTTAATTGCAAAATCTATAATTATAAAGTGATTAAAAAATTCAAGTAAGAAAAATATTGCATAGTACTCGTCGATATCTTTCCAACGAGTACAAGAACGTTAAAATCCGACTTTGGGGGCTCAAATTATGGTCAATTTAGTGAGTAGGGGTTCGGGTCCATTCCAGACCCGAACCAAGATCCGATCCAAGTTGGCCCTTCACACAAAAACCCTCAAATCGACTCCCTCGTCAAAAACGCCCCTAAATCCCCCTTCCCAGTCGACCAGCCCTCCCTCCTCCTCTTTCTCCTCATCGGAGCTTGCCGTAGTGCCTTGAATCGACGACCCGAACCCGTGCTCGCGTAGAGAAGGTACAACGTCCCCTACCTCTTGCTGCAGGTTTCGGCCCGATTTTCATCCTATATCCGAACATCATAGAGCCTTGAATATGCATATTTTCCCTCTCGTTTCATCTTTCAGCAGTTATCTATAGTTCGATTCTTAAGAAGAACAATGACTCTGTGAGGGTAGGCTGTTGATGTCTTCTTACAGTTGCTTAAGGATATATGCAAAATATATACAATTCCTTCTGGTGAGAAAACTGAGTGACGTCAAATGCATTACTCATTGTTGTGGTCTAGCATTCTCTCTAAGATTAAGGGAAAAAACATATAGATACATCAATTCAATAGCTATAATTCGTAATCTTGGAATTCATATTTTCATGTTGGATAAGATGCATGCTGTCTGAAACGAGACTAATGGTACTCTTTAAGTTTTCAAACAAAAAATGGCCGGGTGTTCTACTGTGCTGGGAAAACACACATTGGCTTTTGAGATTTATATTGGATTCAAGTGGTTGGAGTGGTTTCCTTCATTATGTACAATTTAAATGCTGAAACATACTTGAGAAAGGATGCTTAAATTTGAAATTACAGCAAGTTTAACATTGATCCAGAACCTGAGATTAATAGATGCATCTCTTGCTAAAGGTTTAAAGCATTGTGTATGCCTGGAGTATTTCTTTCAGCCCTTGGGCAGATGCCCGCTTCTATTAGATTCGAATCAATCATGGATTAAGAAAGTGAATTGCTTTGAACCCAAACAACTGTAAGTAATGTCTGTTCAAATACAATATATATATATATATAGAGAGAGAGAGAGAGAGAGATTTTGTTCAGGATTCATGTTGTTTATGAAATTATCCAATCATCGTTATAAAAAGAATGGTGTGGGCATCACATAAGATGTCCCTTGGGTTATGTGGCGCTAAGAAATGGGTAGAGACCGTATGTCATCCAAGTAGTAGGAAGTAATTGAAATCAACAAGAATGGGACAGCAACATACGAATTGGGTGGAAGATATTTTAATTCCAATTTAAATAAAGACTGAGCAATATTGTTGTTAACTGCTAACTACATGCTGGAAGGCATTTCTAATTTCAAGATCAATGTGAAATTGGAAACGTGATAGTTACTTGGATAAAGATGGAGTGAACCACATGATCCAATCACCCCTTAATACAGACTTGTCTGTTATGTTTAATCTGATGTGTAACTTATCAGCAAAGCAATTCTTTGATGCACATATATATACATATTAAATTTTTGTCATGCATTTACTTTCCAAAAGCTATTTAAAATTGAAATATACTACCAAACAATACACATACAGGGTGTACAATTATTGGTCAGTTTGAAATGATCAGGTCTTCTAGTCATTCTTGACTTTGCCCTTTCTAGGGGGGGAGGAACATAGCAATGCAGCATCAATCTGAAACTGAAACATTTTCATTCTTGGTAAACTCTACATTCCAAATCAAGCGTAGAGGTATGCTGGTAGTGAAGTGGTCGTCGCAAAGGGAGGGGCATGCACCCTTGGGCGCCAGGTAGAAGCCTAGATGACCGCGATCCCAACTGCTATTGTAGCTGTGATAGTTGGGGGACATGTTGCTTAGCACACCGAGAAGCTAATCTGATGGTGTTGGCCTCAGCACTTGCATGCTTTAGCCTGGTGCTCGAGTGCGGGCCAAGTAGTCATAATTGGTCAGCTAGTGTTTCGCTTGTCACTTAGAGTTAACACTCGTATACAGGATAATGTAGGCCACATTGGTCTGTATTCCGAGTGGGAGCGCTAAGAGGGGAGTTCTGGGAAATGTGGTTAATGAAGTTGGGAATGTGATATAATTCTCCTGAGCATTAAGGAGGATCGAGTTAGTTGCGACGATTCACGAGTTGGAATCAAATTTGTGAATTGGAAGTAGAATTGGGAAGTAGGGCTAAGTGGATGTGTTGGGAACTTAGTTAGGATGCATTATACCCCACCGCATGCCTACAGAGGCACCCCAACCTTAAGGTGTTTTCTTTTACCTTAGAGTCATAATTTTGGGTCTCATCCAGGCCAAGACCACAGACTATCCACGAAGCTTGGTTACTCATATCCATATCTAGATCAAGTAATAATAACAACGATCAAGATGTAATTCTTTGTTAGACCAGTTACACAGTTGTTCTTTTGCACACATTTAAATTATATCATGCTTGTTGTTGTATATCTTTGTTTAAATCGTATTGGGCAACTTTGCTCATAACGTACCTACGTGTGAATCCGCAGGTCCGCAACAGTGAGTAGCTTTGGGGACATCACCATTTTTGTGCAGCTTCACGACTCTTTCTTGTTGTACAGTTGGTAGAAGTTCTTTTATTTTTCATTGTAGCATTTTGAGAGACATGACATGTATAATGTATGTGTGGACATCTTTATTATGCATACATGTATACTTTTGTGGTCATGGAAGGAAAATAGAAAATGGACATTGTAAATGTAACGGAAATGTGAACGTGAACATGTCATGAATGGAAGACAAGTTTTAAATTTCAAGGTTTTGCGCTATTTTCTCCTGCTTTTATGAATGTCAAATATGCAAATGTGGTATGTATGTGCGTGAATTGGTTTGCTGAGTACCCGGATCCTAGGGGCATTACAGCTTGGTATTAGAGCGGTGGTACTCCATTCCATTCCACACATACCTTTCCTCATTAGTGTTCGAATATTGGATAGTGTTCTAAGCCAACACGAGTCTACAGGAGAACAACATGATTGCATCCATGTCCACATGTCTCTCATAATGTCACTCTTAAGAAAAATAAGTATTAATGCCTTGGCTCTTTTGGCAGAACCATGCCGCCTCACGTGGATCCAGATGTGGCGCAGCAGTTGGCTCTCCTTGTACAGGTAGTATAAGGGGTCCAACAGCGCCAAGAGGCGATGGTGCAGCGGCTCCAGCGACAGGATGACCCTCCTACCGTCCCTCTCACGATGGGGAGGAGAGTGTCAACTTTTCGTTTTCCTTGGATTATGAGCAACTAGAGGATGCAGATGCCTTGCAGAAGCATCAGAGCACTTACACCGCATACCAGCAGGCGGCGGTACCACAGTTCCTTGGTACCACCACCCCTGACAACGCTGAGCTATGGATGTCACAGGTTGCCAAAGTTTTGAGAATGATACGTGTACCCAAGGACACATGGGTGTCATTTGCAGAGTACTCACTTGCTGGATATGCAGAGCGGTGGTGGAATGCCACCAAGGAGCACTTAACGGGACCCATCACGTGGTAGACCTTCTTTGATGAGTTTCATGTAGAGTTCTACCCGGACCATTGGGTGGAAGATCAGAGGAGGCAGTTTGCTGAATTGAGATAGGGGTCGATGACGGCCCAAGAGTACCTGATCCGATACACAGAGCTCTCTCGCCATTCCTCGGCTACGATAGCCTACCCACAGGAGAACTTGTAGAAGTTCATCCGGGGAATGCGCGAGGAGGTACAAGAGCAGCTCTCTACCCTGGACCTCACCTCCATCATGGAGGTTACTGCGAAGGCGACAGAGTAGGAAGCTACACAACGTCGATTACATAGGGGTCAGTCACAGTTACCTCCACCCTAGCTTAGCAGAGTTGTGCGTTGGGATTTCTCTCAGTTCCATAGGGATCGCCGCCACCACCCGACAGTGACGACACCATCCACTAGCAGGTTTGCACCATCCACTACCTTGGAGTAGGCCTTGGCAGGACGTAGTTCAGTTTCTTCTCGCCCCCTACATAGGCATCGAGTCGTAGGTTTGGAGCTGGCAGTTTTGCTTCTGGTGGGAGCTCGTCACAGGCAGACAGTCGTACTTGCTACCTTTGTAGACAGTCGGGCCACTTCAAGGACCAATGCCCTTTGCTTGCCAACAGCTCAGGCACGCAACAACAGCAGAGTGGAAGACCAACTGGGTCTTCTGGAAAATTTCAGAGATCAGGATTCCGTCAAGGAGGCCGTGACTTCCAGCGAGGCCCACAACAAACAGTCAGTATTGCGGGATCTAGTCCACCACGACGAGGATAGCTGAATGCAGTAACACAAGAGCAGGCTCACGCTTCTGGATTGGTCGTTAAAGGTATGATTTCAGCTCATGGGACATCCTTACATGCACTGTTTGATTCAGGGTCTACACATTCATTTCTTGCACATCGTATGGTGCCCAAATTAGGCAAGTCAGTGATGGAGGTTGCTTCCACGTACTACATCAAGGGCCCAGGGGGCCAATTATTCATTATCCATCAGGAAGTGGAGGATGTGGATGTGCAGATAGGTGGGCATGAGATGCCATCATTCTTGTTGTTGATACAGTTAGAGGATTTTGACATCATCCTCGGCATGGACTAGTTAGAGAGGCACCACGTGTGCCTAGAATGTTTTGGGAAGAAGGTGGTCTTCACTTACCTGGAGTGTCGCCATTTCAGTTCAATGGATGCACATCTGAGGGCGGGATTGAGTGCATCTCCACCTTGAGGGAACAACAGTTCTTACCCATGGTTATGTAGGCTACCTTGCCTACATGGTAGATTCAACGGCACAGGATCATATGATAGAGGATGTCAGAGTTGTGCATGAGTTCCCTGATGTATTTCCAGACGAACTGCCTGCATTACCTCCAGTACGAGAGATAGAGTTTGAGATCATGTTATTGCCAGATACACAGCCGATTTCTATCCCTCCATACAGGTTGGCACCAGCTGAGCTCAAGGAGTACAAGGTACAGTTGCAGGAGTTGTTGGAGAAGGGATTCATCTGCCCCAATACTTCACCATGGGGAGCCCCAGTCCTCTTCGTGAGGAAAAAGGATGGATCCCTAAGGCTATGCATAGACTATAGGCAGTTGAACAAGAGAACGGTCAAGAATCGTTACCCTTTTCCCAAGATAGATGATCTATTTGACCAGTTGCAGGGAGCAGCGGTGTTCTTTAAGATTGACCTGCAGTCGGGATATCATCAGTTAAGGATCAAGGAAGCCAATGTAATGAAGTCTGCATTCCGCACTAGATATGGCCACTATGAGTTATTGGTGATGCCATTTGGGCTCACGAATGCACCTGCCGCATTCATGGATTTGATGAACCGGGTCTTCCCTCCGCATTTGGACAGATTTGTGATCGTGTCCATTGATGATCTTATAGTCTACTCTCATGATGAATACGAGCATGAGTCTCATCTCTGCACCGTACTAGAGACGCTCCGAGAGCACCGGTTATATGCTAAATAAAACAAGTGCGAGTTTTGGCTTTCTGAGGTGGCTTTTCTTGGCCACGTGGTTTCTGGGGTAGGGGTGTCAGTTGACCCCGCCAAGATAAAGGCAGTGGTGTCTTGGGAGTGGCCCAAGATGGTTACAGATATTCACAGTTTCCTTGGCCTCGTCGGATACTATAGGAGGTTTGTCAGAGGGTTCTCTCAGTTGGCTCTACCCCTCACTCGGTTGACGTAGAAGGATGTTCCATTTGTTTGGAGCGACAAATGTGAGTTGAGCTTCTGAACGCTCAAGAAGCAATTGACTTCTGCGCCCGTCCTCACCCTTCCTTCTGGTACCTTAGATTTCACCGTGTATACGGATGCTTCCAAAGAGGGTTTGGGTGCAGTGTTAATGCAGCGTGGACAGGTTGTGGCGTACGCGTCACGACAGCTGAAGAACCATGAACGAGTTGGCGGCCGTAGTCTTTGCATTAAAGATATGGCGACACTATTTGTATGGGGCGACATTTGAGATCTTCACAGAACACAAGAGCCTCAAATGCATTTTTGATCAGAAGGAGCTGAATATGAGGCGAAGGCGATGGACGGAACTGCTAAAAGATTATGATTGTACCTTCTCCTAACATCCTGGTAAGGGGAATGTGGTAGCAGACGCCTTGAGTAGGCAACCATACACTGAGGGTTCGACAGCCTGGTTACAGACTTGGGTTGTGCTCACTGTACTTAGTGAGTGGCATCCATTTGAGGGCACATCCGATGCAGTGACAGTGCCAGCCAAGTATAGCAGCTTGTGGGATAGGATCGTCCAAGGGAAACAGACAGATCAAAGGATCCAAGACTTGTACCACAGATGCTTGAAAGATGAATTCGACGGATTTTGAGTCCGTGAATCCATCGTATGGAAGGGGGACCGTGTGTGTGTCCTAGATGACGAGAAGCTGAGGAAAGAGATCCTGGATGAGGCTCATAGATCGAGACTTTCCATACATCCAGGTTGCACAAAGATGTACAGCGACCTCCGCCAACACTTTTGGTAGGAAGGCATGAAGAAGGACATAGTCGAACATGTTAGTAGATGTCTTACCTGCCAGATGGTGAAGGCAGGACTCAGAGGCCTCCTGGTTTACTACAGCCTCTTCCCATCCCAGTGTGGAAATGGGAGAGCATCTCCATGGATTTCGTCACATCATTTCCGCGCACCCCTGGAGGACTTGATGCGATATGGGTCATCATATACCGGTTGACCAAGTCAGTCCACTTCATCCCGGTCAACATGAGATATACGCCCATGCAACTAGCCAAGTTATATGTTCAGAACATCGTTCGGTTGCATGGGATACCCAAGGAGGTAGTGTCAGACAGAGATTCCCGTTTCACATCGCACTATTGGGGAGAATTCATGAGAGCCTTGAGGACAGAGCTACATATGAGTTCAGCCTACCATTCACAGACAGAGGGCAGTCTGAGAGGACCATTCAGACCTTGGAGGATCTACTACAAGCCTGCACGGTTGAGTGGAAGGGATCTTGTAAAGATCACCTCCAACTAGTTGAGTTTACATACAACAATAGCTACCACGCCAGTATAGGAATGGCACCATTTGAGGCATTGTACATGAGGCAGTGCACCACTCCTTTGAGTTGGCAGCAGGTGGGTGACAACACCATGTTCACCCCTCAGATCATTGAGGAGACCTCCAGGGTGGTGGAGACTGCCAGGAGGAAATTGCTGACCACACAAAGCCGTTAGAAGAGTTACGCCGACCGGCGTAGAGACCTTGAGTTTCAGGTATGCTGCCGTACATTCGTGCCCTAATGGGTATAATTCTTAGCCAATCCTGTGTGGCTAAAGCATTTTTTTAGCGCAGGTCGGGGACTTCGTGTTCTTACGTGTGTCCCCAATGAGGGGCGTACAATGTTTCGGTGCAAAGGGCAAGCTATCACCGTGTTTTGTGGGGCCATTCGAGATTTTGGCCCGTGTTGGAAAAGTAGCATACAGGATGGCCCTTCCCCCACACCTCGAGGGAATCCACGACGTGTTTCACGTGTTGAATCTACGGAAGTACATTCTAGATCCCTGATGAAGGATATGGTTAGATCCTTAAGCGCATCACGGAAGCGTGAGGATCGCATCGTATGCGACCAGGAGCGACTAGTCGCACTAGTTGCTCGATGCAGCGGAATTTAAACATTTTTATGTGACGAAATCACATGATCCAAGAACACTTCCCAGATCGTTTCGTCTAAACCACAAACAAGTATTAGGGTTACCTCTTGAAGCATGGTTGCGATCAAGTCTCTAAACGAAGAGACCTCCAGTCTCATGTCCGATCTGACGGAGGAGACGCTTGCGAGCGTGTTGATGAAACACGTGCTTCTCGCAATCCATGTTGATGATCCAAGTGGCGGATCTCCTGATCTCGACACACAAGATCCGACATCTTCTTCACGAGCGAGGCGCACCGAAGGAGACGGAGACCCACGAGCAAGCGATCGAGTAGCATAATGACGACGCTGCGGCGATGGAGATTCTCTCTAGGGCATCCATGGTGGACGGCCATGAGAGAGAGAGAGAGTGGGTGTGTAGAGAGAAAGAGAGAGACTTATGTTCTCATTGTGTCAAGAAGAGCAATTGAGTTGCCTTTCCTTTTATAATATTTGGGATCCATGGATCTCAATCCATGGACAACACAAATCCAATGACTCACATTGATTTGTGTTTCTTTTAATGACTAAGATTTTTTTGGTAAAAACCAACAAAAATTAATGTAATTTAGATTAAATATATATTGATAAATCAATATGATTTAATCCTAAATTAAATCAATCAAGTATGGAGATTATGGAATGAAGATCGCCTCCTTCCATAATATGGGATTTGGTGGCAATCTCATGTAATCTCCTGAGATCTCATGAGATTACATTATTCCATGGAAATCTTCAAGATTTACAACAACAATTGTTGTAAATTATTCTATAAAAATAATTCATAAATATTTTGTGAATATTGCAATCTTGCCATTTGAAATTTATGAATCACATTCACAACCCAAAATAAAATGAAAATTACATTTTCAATTAATTGTCCAATGTGAATTAATGTTTAACTAACAAATATAAATTACAAAGAGCCCTCTCTTATATATTATAAATCACATTTATAATATAAATGATTAATATGGATAGTGATATCCACATTAGTCATATCCGTGATAATTAAATAACATTTAATCATCTTGGATCTGTATTCTCATGTGCCCAAATAATATGAATCACATTCACATTATTCACATCTTTGATAATCAAATTACATTTAATTATCTAAGATAACTCTCTTTATAATATGAATCGAATTCATATTAATCATGATAATAAAATCACATTTAATTACCAATTTACTCAATGCTTGGATACATATATCAACAACGAAATTATCCTAAACTCTTTCAAGGATAATGTGCTTTCTCCGTGAATACCTGGAGATAAGGATAGGACGATTGTATTGTTCCACGTATAGTGACTTGGCTATTGAGATCACATCTCAAATCCAGATGTCGGACCTCCCATAGATGCTTGATTAAATAAAGACCGTAAATCTAATCTTCTCATTGCATCTGAATCACATTCAGATCTATGTCCAATATTTGGACCAAGATCAGATTACTTCTCTAGTGATAGGAGTCACTAAAATCCATACCCGTTTCATCAATCACTAGGAATGGAAGCGTCATTGTTACACAATCGTTTATGATCACATCACCCTCAGGTATTCCCAATACCTGTACATCCTGCATACTGGAAGACCCAGAATAAATCAGAAGTATAAGATCAATTTTACACTGTCTACTTCAGGGTTTTATCATTAAGTTTCTCATTCGATCATTGGGAGTTGGTATCGATTATATACTTTCCAAAAGCATATATCATACCGAGGTGTTGATCATATACTTTCCAAAATTATATATCAAACCTACAAATTCAGTCAAGCTTCCAAAGCGAGACGACCGTGCACGGAATTTGATCTTCCCAATATCTCATGAGTGAGCTCATGTCTTCTGGTTCAGTAATGAACCTGTATGATCCCTTTGAGAGATCGTATTACTCATATGCCCTTGTATGCACACCAGCACACCAGTGTATAGACCTTGATTTGGTCATCAACCTATTGGTCTGCCAAATGTACATACTCAGACATATAGTAACACATCTACCTCTGATCAGAGGATGCGTGCCTATATCATGACAGCATACATCATTGGACTTTGGTTATCTCGATCTCATTAAGTCAACTCTTTGACCTAACTAATATGACACCTCCGAATCTCTATTCCTATGCAGAGGACCTGCATCAAGAGGTCGGTCAGACATCAGCCTATGTAAGAAAGGATTGCCATCTCCTACTCAGGCTGTAGATCATCTCTTAATAATCATTTGATGGTGCTTAATGAGTCCTCAATCTAACTCATTAGATATTCATCCAAGCACCAACCTCTATGATTCAATAATTGAATTAACATCTATGTGATCATTAAGATGGTCATGGTACATAACCCTAATTATACAAAGGGACCTATTATGCAAGTTAATTATTCTTCATTTCAGATCAGGGAATGATATTCGCAATAATATTTATTGCATAATGGCTCATCGTGGCCTCTCATGTCCAACACCCGGCACGTGATCAACTACAAGGACTTGGTAGTGGAGTCAAAATTCTCCTTCCCAGTAGAGCCGGTGTAGATTTTGGACCGCGCGGTCAAGAGGCTGAGGCAGAAGGAGAACGCTTTAGTCAAGGTCCTATGGCAAAGTCAAGACGTTGAGGAAGCGACATGGGAACCTGTGGCAGACATGAAGTAGAAATACCCTTATCTGTTCATCGGTATGGAATTGAAACCATAGTCAAGTTCCCTTTGGGATTTTTTATGGATTAAGCTTTCTTTAAGATTTTTATGCGCTCATTTCTTTAAGAGACTTGGACACAACGGAGTTCAGGTGTTGAAATCGATTAGAGTCATCCTAAGTCTCGGGGACGAGACTTCCTTTGAGATTTTTATGATGTGAAGACCCCGAATACCGAACATGGACTAAAATGTAAATCTTGACTGAGTCTGGACTTAATTGCAAAATCTGTACCTGTCCAGTGACTAAAAAATTCGAATTAGAGTCCATTGCATAGGGCTCATCGATAGCTTTCCAACGAGTCCAAGAACGGTAAAATCCGACTTCCGGAGCTCAAGTTATGGTCAATTTAATGAGTAGGGTTCGGGTCCATTCCAGACCCGAACTTAGATCCGACCCGAGTTGGCCCTTCACACAAAAACCCTCAAATCGACTTCCACGTCAAAAACGCCCCCAAATACCCCTTCCCAGTCGACCAGCCCTCCCTCCTCCCCTTTCTCCTCACCGGAGCTCGCCGCAGAGCCTTGAATCGACGACCCGAACCCGTGCTCACGTAGAGAAGATACGACGTCCCCTACCTCTTGCTGCAGGTTTCGACATGATTTTCATCCTGTATCCGAACATCATAGAGCCTTAGATATGCATATTTTCCCTCTCGTTTCATCTTTCAGCAGTTAGATATATTTCGGTTCTTAAGAAGAATAGTGACTCTGTGAGGGTAGGGTGTTGATGTCTTCTTACAGTTGCTTAAGGATATATGCAAAATATATACAATTCCTTCTGGTGAGAAAACTGAGTGCCATCAAATGCATTACTCATTGTTGTGGTCTAGCATTCTGTCTAAGCTTAAGGGAAAATATATATATGCATCAATTCAATAGCTATAATTTGTAATCTTGGAATTCACATTTTCATGTTGGATAAGATGCATGTTGTCTGAAACGAGACTAATGGTACTCTTTAAGTTTTCAAACAAAAAATGGTTGGGTGTTCTACTGTGCTGGGAAAACACACATTGGCTTTTGAGATTTATATTGGATTCAAGTGGTTGGAGTGGTTTCCAGCATTATGTACAATTTAAATGCTGAAACATACTTGAGAAAGGATGCTTAAATTTGATATTACAGCAAGTTTAACATTGATGCAGAACCTGAGATTAATAGGTGCGTCTCTGCTAAAGGTTTAAAGTATTGTGTATGCCTGGAATATTTCTTTCAGCCCTTGGGCAGATGCCTGCTTCTATTGGATTCGAATCAATCATCGATTATGAAAGTGAATTGCTTTGGACCCAAAAAACTGTGTAAGTTATGTCTGTTCAGATACAATATATATAGATAGAGATATATATTTTGTTCAAGATTCATGTTGTTTACAAAATTATCCGATCATCATTATAAAAAGACTGGTGTGGGCATCACATAAGATGTCCCTTGGGTTATGTGGCGCTAATAAATGGGTAGAGACCTTATGTCATCCAAGTAGTAGGAAGTAATTGAAATCAACAAGAATGGGACTGCAACATACGAATTGGGTGGTAGATATTTTAATTCCAATTTAGATAAAGACTGAGCAATATTATTGTTAACTGCTAACTACATGCTGGAAGGCATTTCTAATTTCAAGATCAATGTGAAATTGGAAATGTGATAGTTACTTTGATAAAGACTGAGTGGACCACATGACCCAATCACCCCTTAATACAGACTTGTCTGTTATGTTAATTGAAAGTTGATCTGATGTGTAACTTATCATCAAAACAATTCTTTGATGCATATATATATACATATTAAATTTTTTTTCATGCATTTACTTTCCAATTGCTATTTAAAATAGAAATATACTACCAAACAATACACATACGGGGTGTACAATTATTGGTCAATTTGAAATGATAAGGTCTCTAGTCATTCTTGACTTTGCCCTTTCTAGTGGGTGAGGAATATAGCAATGCAGCATCAATCTGAAACTGAAACATTATTCATTCTTAGTAAACTCTACATTCCAAATCAAGCGTAGAGGTATGTTGATAGTGAAGTAGTCATCGCCAAGGGAGGGGCATGCACCCTTGGGGCCCCAGGTAGAAGCCTAGTTGATAGCGATCCCAACTGCTATTGCAGCTGCGATGGTTGGGGGACATGTTGCTTGGCACACCGAGGTGCTAATGTGACAGTGTTGCCCTCGGTACTTGTGTGTTTTAGCCCGGTGCTCGAGCGCGGGCCACATTGCCATGATTGGTCGGCTAGTGTTTCGCTTATCACTTGGAGTTAACACTCGTATACAGGACAATGTAGGCCGCATTGGTCTGTATTCTGAGTGGGAGCGCTAAGAGGGGAGTTCCGAGAAATGTGGTTAATGAAGCTGGGAATGGGATATAATTCTCATGAGCATAAGGGGAATCGAGTTAGTTGCGATGATTCGCGAGTTGGAATCAAATTTGTGAATTGGAAGTGGCATTGGGAAGTAGGGCTAAGTGGATGTGTTGGGAACTTAGTTCCTATGGAGGCACCCCAACCCTATGGTGTTTTCTTTTACCTTAGAGTCATAATGTGGGGTCTCATCCAGACCAAGACCACAGACTATCCACGAAGGTTGGTTACTCATATCCATATCCAGATCAAGTAATAATAACAATGTTAAAGATGTAATTCTTTGTGAGACCAGTTATACAGTTGTTCTTTTGCACATATTTAAATTGTATCATGCTTGTTGTTGTATAGCTTTGTTTAAATCGTATTGGGCAACTTTTCTCATAACGTACCTACGTGTGAATCCGCAGGTCCGCAGCAGTGAGTAGCTTTGGGGACATCACCATTTTTGTGCAGCTTCACGACTCTTTCTTGTGGTATAGTTGGTAGAAGTTCTTTTGTTTTTCCTTGTAGCATTTTGAGAGACATGGCATGTATAATGTATGTGTGGACATCTTTATTATGCATACATGTATACTTTTGTGGTTATCGAAGGAAAATGGAAAATGGACATTGTAAATGTAACGGAAATGTGAATGTGAACACGTCATGAATGGAAGACAAGTTTTAAATTTCAAGGTTTTGCGCTATTTTCTCCTTCTTTTGTGAATGTCAAATATGCGAATGTGGTATGTATGTACGTGAATTGGTTTGCCGAGTACCCGGATCCTAGGGGCGTCACAGACTGAGGTGAATCATTTCTACAATAAATGTTATTGTAATGATTGATATATCAATAAAAGTTATTGATTTATTTCACTCCATGTCTTATATTAAATAAATGAATACACTATAAGGTCCCTTAGTATAATTAGGGTTATGTACCATGACCATCTTAATGATCATACTGTTGTTGATTCAATGGTTAAATCATAGAGGCTGGTGCTTGGATGAATATCTAAGAGTTGGATTGAGGACTCATCAAAGCAATGTCAAATGATTGTTAAGATATGATCTCTATCTTGAGAAGGAGATAGCAATCCATCTCTATAGGTTGATATCTGACCAACCACTTGATGCAGGTCCTTTGCATAAAAATAGAGATTCAGAGGTGTTAGATAAATTAGGTCAAAGAGTTGACATAAAGAGATCAAGATAACCAAGACCCATGTCTATCACAATATAGGCATGCATCCTCTGACCAGAGACAGATGTATTGATATATGTCTGAGTATGTATATTTTGCATACCGACAGGTTGTTGGCCTAATCAAGGCCTATACACTGACGAGTTGGTGTGCATGCAAGGGCATATGAGTAATGCGATCTCTCAAAGGGATCATACATGTTTAATTGTGAATCGGAGAACACGAGCTCACTCATGAGGTATTGGGACCAATCAAATTCCATGCGTGGTCATCTTTCTTTGGAAGCATGTCAAGAATTTGTAAGTATTATATATGATTTTGGAAAGTAAATGATCGATACCAACTCCTAATGACTAAATGAGAAACTTAATGATAAAACCCTGAAGGAGATAGTCTAAAATTGATCTAAAGCTTCATGTTTATTGCAGATCTTTCAGGTATGCAGGATGTACAGGTATTAGGAATATATGAGGGTGATGTGATCATAAACAATTGTATAACCATGATGCTTCCGATGAAACAAGTCTGGATTTTAGTGACTCCTCTCAGTAGAGAAGTAATCTAATCTTCGTCTAAATGTTAGACATAGATCTGAATGTAATTCAGATGTAATGAGAAGATTAGATCTACGGCCTTGATTTAATCAAGCATCTATGAGGTCCCCGAGATCTTAATTTGAGATGTGATCTCAACATCCACGTCACTATACGTGGAACGTAGAATCGCCTTGTTCTTATATCCAAGTATCCACAGAGAAAGAGCATTATTCTTGAAAGAGTTCAAGAATAATTCCATAATAAATGTATATCTAAGTATTGAGAAATGGATAATTAAACAAGATTTAATTATCATGAATAATGTCAATTTGATTCATATTATTTAGATGCATGAGACTGATGATCCAAGATAATTAAATGTAATTTACTTAATATGAATATGAATAATATGGATAGTATTATCCATATTAATCATATATATATTACAAATTCGATTTATAATATATTAGAGAGAGTTATTTGTAAATATCATTTACAATTTATATGTTGATGTCAATTGGATTCACATTGGACAATTAATTGAAAATGTAATTTACATTTAATTTTGGGTGTATGAATATGATTTACAAAATTTCAGTGGCATGATTGAAATATCACAAAATAATTTAAGATTATTTTTGTGAGATAATTTACAATAAAAGTAGTTGGAAATAATTAAAGGATAATGTCATATACATGATCTCACAAAATATGAAAAAGAGGAGCTTCTTCCTTAGAGAGAGGGTGGACGACCACCCTAGTCTTATTTCTTGGTGGTTGTCCACCCTCCTAATTAGGAAGGAGCTTGCCTCCTTTTCTAATTTTTTAGTACATCTTGATTTGATTGAAATAATTTATATTGATGATTATTCAATATATTTAATTTAAATAAATTAATTGTTGTTGTGTTTCTACAAGAAAATCATGACCATTGAAAGAAACACAAATTAATCTCAACCATTGGATTTGTGTTGTACATGGACTGAGATCGATTGACTCTCAAAATATTATAAAAGAAGAGGCACCTAGCTCTTCTTTTACAACATATAATTCACAATCTCTCTCTCTTTCTTATCATCATGCACTCCCCCTCTCTCTCTAAGTGTCTGTCCACTTTGTGACCTAGAGAGGATCGTCGTCGTCGCTACATCGTCATGCTACCGCTTTGACCGCTCGTGGATCTTCGTCTTCCTTTGTGCTTCTAGTACGTGAAGAAGACCTCCGATTTCCTATGACAAAATAAAGAACTGTCACTTTGATCAACATCTTGGATTGCGAGAAGGATGTGTTTTATCAACGTGCTCGCATGCATCTCCTTCGTTGAGTCAGACATGAGACGAGTGGTCTCTTCATTTAGAAACTTCGATCGCAACCACACTTTAAGAGGTACGGACTTAAGACAAGTGGTCTCCTCATTTAGAAGATTCGATCGCAACCACACTTTAAGAGGTATTCCAATATCTACTTTGTGGTTTAAATGAAATGATTCAGGAAGTGTTCTCGGATCATGTAGTCTCATCATTTTATTTTTTTTAAATTTCATTGCCTCGAGCACTAGTGCGACTAGTCGCTCCCGATCACAAACAATGTGATCTTCACGCTTCCAAGAAGCGCTTAAGGATTACTTTCCATAACCTTTATCGGGTACCCGCACATCAGCTGCCAGCCCGAGCCTCCCTCCGAGCCCCAGGCACACACTGGACGCTTGATCCCCCTAGATAAATTGCACCAAGGCCCTCCAGTTATCTGAAATCACAAGAAGCTCCTGCCTCCACCATGCACGTGCAACGTATGTGTGATGAATATGCATTTCATCGTCTTTATTCATTTTTTAGCTTAAAATCCCTTATAAAACACATGTAAATTTTAATAAATTTATTCTTTTACTAACCCTAGTTCTTGTGTAAATATTGTACTTACCACTATTTTAACCTAAAATAAATAAAGAACGAAATAAATAAATTAAAAATAAGGAAAATAAAAATTGTATATATATAATAGATACAAGCTAATTCTGATCCCGAGAGAAGGTCAAGACTTGACCTGATCTACAAGGAATAAAGTATGGGGAGATAAAGCCTAAATAACAAAATTTCATAAAATCAACCTTCACTTGTATATATTCATCATATGTGCACTACCTTATATAATACACATTCTTTACACTAATTTATATATACTTAAATTAACCTTAAATAAAATTGTTCCCTTCTTGAAAGTTATAAAATCTATTGTAAATAATAAAAATAATTGCAAAAACATGCTTTGTACATTGTGTAAATAACAACACTCTGAAAAATCCACAAAGCTAAACTTGAAAGATCAATATCTTTTCTACCAAGGCTCAAAATAAACTAAACTCACTTTCATTGTAATACAAATTAAATAATCTTAAAAATGAAAATGTTTTATAAAAATCAGAGTTAAGGTGTGAAATATGGCTATTGTATATTATACCTATGTAAAGTATATATATTATTTACTTATTTATTTTCTTGTACGTATTGTATTTTTAATTAATTATAAATATTGTATTTGACTTATATAAAATACAAATAAAAATCACAAAATCAAAAGCAACAAAAAATCGTGTGAATATTGTATATATACCACTATGTATATGTCATAAATACCTTTATTTATTTAACCTAATAAATCAACTCTTAAAAATAAAATAAAAATAGCACTAAAATTCTTGTAAAATATTGTAAATTACTATATTATTATTGCGTATGTATATTTGTAAAAATAATTAATTAAAAATCATAGTATTGTATACATATGTATACATACCTATATATGACACTTTAATTATTTTTACACATGTATATACCTTATTTAATTAATTAAAAATCACCTAATTTAATTATCTAAAATTATTTTTGATTTTTAACCTAATTTATTTAACATTTTATTGGTTTTTATCGTTTTCCCTATTATGTACTATAGCTGCACGCCTCCTGATTGGCTGGCCCGGGTTTGTTGACCCAGGTCAACAGCCTATTCCACACGCTTTCCACCATTTTCGCATCGTCGGTCATTCCTTCTCCAGATTTTCCCATGCTCTTCAAGCATTAACCTCTCTCGATTTCTTCTCCTAATTGTCAGACTAATTAATTGACTCCCTCGTTGGACCATTAACTCCGTCACTCACACCTTGATTTACTCGGGATTTAAATCAAAATTTCGTCGAACTTCACTTCTATATATATATATATATATCCTCCATTCACCACTTACTGTCGTTTGATCCTATTTTAGCCCCTAAATGCCCCAAGATTGAGTGAGAGAGAGTATTCTCCGGTGACTGATGAGTTGACTTCTCATCAGGAGAACGATTTGAGGGTTTCAGTCATGATCCAGCCATTCGTTGGACCTTTGCTGGCATAGTTCCTCCTCTCCGCCCTTCATAGTAGATCAAGGCGATCTTCCTCCATTTCTTCATCATAGGTAGTGTAGGTCCATCTCCTTTCTTCTATTTGTTAATTTTGAGTTTTAAATTCTATCATTAGCTTCGATTTACATCTTCAACCATCATCTATCATCTGATCACCTCCTCCTATTCCAACTTCTCCATCACATTTGCATGGCCCTTCTCCGCCTCCTTCCACATCCTGAACACCTAGGTCTCCACCGATCTGGAGATCCGATTCCACTCTGACCACTACGTCGGAGTCGACATCCCCTTCACCATTTCCCCCATTTTCTTCTTAATAAGAATTGCAGGAGTAATGCCTCTGAGTGTGGAGTTCAATGCAGATTTTGGGAGTGTACAAGGAAGTAGAGGGAGCAAGTCAAAGGTCTGTCTGAAGCTGAATACCTCCAAACCTCTAGATCTCATCCGAGCCTTTGTGGTGCCTCTTGGAGATCATATTCCATTAAAGGGGTATTGCAGGAAGCCATAACACCTATCTGAAGCTGAATCAATTGGAGATTGAGTGAACCATGCTCGATCGAATTTTGTTGGAAATCTCCTTCAAACCAATTCTTCCAGAGGCCCCCTCATTTGCACGATCAAGAACAAAGGTCCCAGATTAGATCGCGGGCATCCAAAAAAAGCCACAAATAATAGTTGTGGATCGTACTTCTAGATCTGATTAAAACCGCTCGAGCATGCTTCACCTTCGACCATTAGATCGGAACCCCAACGCAGGTCATCCATCCAAGCTTCCACATGTATTAAGGGTATGTTTTCTCTCATAACCATGTCATTTATTTGTTTGAAAATAAGTCCTTCTAGGACACGTGTCTGTTTGTTATTATTTGAACATTTGCATTAGTTTTCTCGCTCTTTTCTTTAATTGCAATCGAGTCCTGTTTGAACTTCAATGCGTGTGATGCATGTGTTTCTTGGGTAATTTGCAATAAAAGCATGTAGTTTATTTGTTATTAATTGACCCTTGGAAACTAAATAAACTCATTTAAGTTCGATCATGCTTACCTCGCGTGTGTTGGCATGCAGATTCTTGGGTAAATTGTGTGTTGGGTCTTTGTAGTTTTTATTTAGTCATCATTCAGTCCCTAAACATTTTTTCTTGCATCCGTACCCTTGTGAGTCTGCATATTACATTCACATGTTTAATCGAATTTAAAAATAACAAAACTTCTTATAACAATCCGCAAAAATCATAACAGCTCTCTATTTGCATTATTAATTTTTATTTTGCATTTAGGCCATTTTTTACTTTTTAAAATAAAAAATAACATAAAAATTCCTATCTATATTTAAAAATTGATAAAAAAATATAAAATCTTTTCCAAAAATTCTAGAAAAAATTATAATTGTTTATCTTTATTTGTTTTACTTTCAGTACAATTTTTGCATTAATATTCCTCAAAAAAAACAAAAATAGAAAAACATTCAAAAGCATAAAAAAGTCATTTTAAATCACAGAAAATACCAAAAAATCACAAAATATCTTTTTGGAAAATTAAAATTTTACATTTATGTTCGTGCATATCTCAATAATTTTTAATGGCATCTCTATTTTAAAAATCCAAAAACATTCACATTGTTTTTTGTTTGAATTATTTTAAAATTTCATTTATTTTGAGTTTTTAAAAAAATCTGAAACTTCAGGAAAGAATTATATAAACATTAGAAAAACTTTAAAAACCCAAAAGTAAATTTATTTTAATTTTCTATTTATTTTGTTATATTCAAAAAATCAGAAAAGTTGCCCTTTACTTCCTTTTGTATTTATTTCTTTTATTTCTTTTTATTTTTTTCTAAACTCAAAAAATTTTAAAACATTTGCAAAATTTAAAAAAGAATCATTAAAAAATAAAATCAGAAAATTAAAAATATAAAATTAAAAATTCCAAAATAAAATTGAAAAGGCAAAAATACCATTAAAAACCAAGGGTATTGTGCATAGAATTCCCTATTTCTTTTCTTTGACTTTTTATTGAATCAAATAACCCTTGGTATTTTTATAGCCTCCCTGAGTTCAATCATGTACACTATATAGTTAAATAAATAGCAAAGTTCTCTTGCTACATTTTCTTCATTTTTTTGGCTTGAGAAGTAAATAAATTTTTGTTGAGTGATTTTTAGGGTTACAATGACACTACACTAATTTCCATTAATTAAAACCCCAAATTTCCCTATTCAACAACGTGCGCCAGTGGTGACATTACAACAAGCCTCCCTCAATCCTTGGTAATTGCATTATCATCCTTGTCAGCATATTTTCGTATTTATTTTATTTTCTGTAATTGCATATAGACCCTTGTGTTGCCACATATGTTTGAGTATTCCTTTTCCATCCATTTTAATTTCAAAAATTGTGTTATGTAGAACATCTAATTCTCTATCTTATGAGTGGTTATTGTTAATTTTGTGAGCTGTGATAGATTAAATATAATTAATTTTTTTAAAAATTGTATATTTTCCCACCGTATGCTCTTAAATCCATCTTAGTCCGATTATTGCTCTGAAAATTCCGAAAAAAATCATAGTAAGTAGCATTATGTGTGCTTTACATCATGCCTAAAATCTTTTCATTTGCACGTATATTGATGTCAAAATAAATTAAGTGGTGATTTTGGTAATCAATTTTTAATAGGCTTTAGACCAAATATTTTTAGAATCTATTAATTTTGTTAGATACGTCTTGATTAGATTTATCTAAGATAATTTTAGTTCCAAGAAATAAATAGGTTTGCTTATTATTAAAATCAATCTACTAAAAATCAACATGCTTGCATAAATAAATCATAATAAATTCATTTTGCATTAGAAAATTCCAATAAAATCGTAGTAGGTTATTTATGCATATTTTCACATTTTGGCCAAGTTTTTTGGATTTTTGGACTTCATTTGACTAAATTTACATTTTAGCCCTAAACTTTCCTGAAATTGCATTTCATAATTAATTGCATAAAAAAATAAAAAATACTTCTCTAAAAGCCTAACATCTAGATCATCTAATCATTGACCTAAGGAGACATTTTCCTCCCTGAGTTCGACCTTGAGTTTTCCAAAGTAAAAAAATAAATATGACCATTCGCTTTAATTAGAAAATTAAATTAAGTGGTCTTTTTTATTGATCTGAATTGCCTTCCTACAATGACAACAAATTCAAGTGTTAATATCATCAAATTAACACATGGTGATGCACGGTTCATCAGATGGTGCTGTTGTTGGGGAAGTACGGCTTAGGTTGATTTTTAGAAAGTTTAGAATTAGGTTTTCCATCCCTTAGGTCGTCTAACCCCCGGTATTTTCTTGTAATTATTGCTCCTTTCATTTTCAGCATTTTGAAGGTTATGGAGAAAACCTTAAGCGCATCACAGAGATGTGAGGATTATATCATATGCGATCAAGAGCGACTAGTTGCACTAGTGCTCGGGGCAACCGAAATTAAAAAATTTAAAGCAATGAAACCACATGATTTAAGAACATTTCTCGGATCATTTCATCTAAACCACCAACAAGATATAGGAATACCTCTTGAAGTGTGGTTGCGATCGCGTCTCTAAAGTAAGAGACCTCTTGTCCCAAGTTCGATCCAACGAAGGAGACACTTGTGAGCACGTTGATGAAATGCATGCTCCTTGCAATCCATGTTGATGATCCAAGCGGTGAATCACCTAATCTCTTGTCAGAGATCTGATGTCTTCTTCACGAGCGAGGTGCACCAAACGAGATGGAGATCCATGAGCGTTTCAGTCGGCAACATGAAGGGTAGCGACGACGACGTCGACTCTCTCTAGGGCACCAAGGTGGACGTCCACAATGAGATAAAGAGTAGACATGTAGAGAGAGAAAATATGTCTCATATTGTGTGTGTAAAAAAAAGGCTAGGTCTACCCTTCTATTTATACTATTTATTTTGGATGTCCGTGGATCACAATTCTTGTGCACACAAATCCAGTGGAAGAGATTGATTTGTGCTTTCAATCAATGGCTATGTTCTTGTTACGTTTTAATTACCAATAACAAATACTTAATTTAAAATATAAATATATTGACGTATATTCAATAAATTTAAAATCAATTAAATCAACACATATGAAATATTATGGAAAGGAGTGTAGCCTCCTTCCATACATAGAGTGGACAGACACCATTGAGAGATTCTCTTGGTGGTCGTTCATGCCTTGTATGGTATGGTGGCCATCTTTTTCCAATTTGGTGAGATCTCATATCTCACCAAATATTTCACATGTGAGACAACTATTATTGCAAAATTATTCACCAAAATAATTCAATTTATTTTGTGATAATTTCAATCATGTCATCGATAAATTGTGAATCATATTCACACGTCCAAAATAAAATGTAAATTAAATTTACAATTAATTATTCAATGTGAATCCAATAAACATAAACTATTAATTCGTAAATACAAATTACAATTATCTCTCTCTAATATATTATAAATTACATTTACAATATCCATGAATAATGTGGATAGTGATATCCAATAATTCACATCCTCGATAATTAAATCACATTTAATCATCTTGGATGTCCATTCTCATGAGCGCAAATAATATGAATCAAATTCATATTATTCATAAATAATTAAATCATATTTCATTATCCATTTTTCTCAATGCTTAGATACAATATCAACAATGGAATTATTCTTAAAATCATTCAAGATTAATGTGCTTTCTTCGTGGATACTTGGAGATAAGGATAGGGTGATTGTGCGTTCCATGTATAGTGACATGGATATTGAGATCTCATCTCCGATCCAAATATCCGGAACCTCCAATAGATGTTTGATTAATCAAAGCCATAAATCTAATCCTCTCATTGTAATCAGATCACTGTCCAAAATTTGGACCAAGATTAGATTACTTCTCTATTGAGAGGAGTCACTAAAATCCAAACATGTTTCATCACTCCCTTAGAATGGAAGCATCATGGTTATGCAATCTTTTATGATCATATCACCCTCAGGTATTCTTAATATCTGTACATCTTGCATACTGAAAGACCTAGAATGAACCTGAAGATTTAGATCAATTTAGACTGTCTTCGTCAGGGTTTTATCATTAAGTTTCTCATTTGATCATTGGGAGTTGGTATCGATCACATAGTTTCAAAAAGCATAAATCATACCGAAGTATTGATCATATACTTTCCAAAAGCATATCTCAAACCTACAAATTCAGTCAAGCTTCCAAAGCGATATGGCCGTGCACGAAATTTGATTCCCAATATTTCATGAGTGATCTAATTCTTTCGATTCAATAATGAACCTGTATGATCCATTTGAGAGAACGTATTACTCGTATGTACTTGTATGCACACTAGCTCATCGGTGTAAGACCTTGATTAGATCATCAATCTATTGGTCTACCAAATGTACATACTCAAACATATACTAACACTTCTATCTCATGTTAGAGGATGCGTTCCAATATCATGACAACATATGACATAGGACTTGGTTATCTCAATCTCTCTAAGCCAACTCCTTGACCTAACTTATATGACACCTCCGAATCACTATTTCTATGCAGCGGACCTGAATCAAGAGGTCGGTCAGACATTAGCCAAAAGAGAAAGGATGGTCATCTCCTACTCAGGCTAGAAATCATCTCTTAATAATCATTTGACAGTGCTTTATGAGTTCTCATTCTAACTCTTTAGATATTCATCTAAGCACCAGCCGGTATGATTCAACAATTGAATCAACATATGTATGATCATTAAGATGGCCATGGTATATAACCCTAATTTTAGTAAGTGACCAATTATGCAAATTAGTTATTATTCATTTCAGATCAGTGAATGATATTTGCAATAATGTTTATTGCATAGTGGCTCATCGTGGGCTCGCATGTCGAACAATCTCCCACCAGCCCAAAGAGACATTAATGGACTAATCTTTAAATCCACACTAATGTGCTAATCATAAGCTATTTAGAAAAATAGCTAGGTAAGCTGAATAGTCACTATGTTCCCAAGAGAATACGCCAAGTCCTTTTGTTGTATTTGCATATCTCCTAGTAATAGTGTTCGCATCCAATGTGAATGTTGCATCTGATGGAACCAATACTCAATCTTGAAGCAGCTCAATAATTATTATAACCAGTATGTAATTTCTATTATCCTTATCAGAACACCCTTATCCATGGAGATCTCTATCTCCTAAGACTAAGACCCAGCCTTAAGTCTTTTAAAGCATCTATAGTTAAGACCCTTTTATATCACTATCTAAAGTCTTAAGTTCTTGAAGATAAGACTTTGAGATCACTATCTCAAAAGTCTTGTCCTATTTGATGATATTGTTATTACTGTGATCAAGTGTTTTATATCCATAGTATGATTGGTAATATTTTACTACTCCCACTGAATGACAGACATCTGACTATTCATACACATCTAGCATACACTGAGCTTCCCATAACTAATGCACAAGGGCAAGCAGTTTTGGTATTCACATCCTTAACTCTTTGAGGTGTTATCCCTTTATATAGGTCAATACCATATCTTGGGGAAAGAAGCTTCCATTGGAGTTCTCCCAAAGTGAAATATATTGAAAGTGTACAACTAATGTGATGATCCCAATGCCCTCTTTTCTTGCTTCTGAACAACTTTAGAAATAAGATCTAAGGGGTATCCTTGAGATCTATTATCTCAAGGTATGGATCAACTAGATTATTAAACATGTATTCTCATCCTTATGTCATTCCAAATGATTAGGATAATATCCACATTTAGCATGATGAACACATGGCACTCCCACTAAGTTTCACATGGTTCAATAAGATTCTATCTGGAATCATAACATTTATAATTTCATTGAATCTAGTGTTCCATATATAAGAAGCTTATTTGAGTCCATAGATGGAGTTCTTCAGCTTTCACACCTTGCTTTCCTCAACTATGAAGCCCAGGGGCTACTTCATATGAATGTCCTCAGAGAGGTATTCATAGAAGAATGTAATCTTGACTTACATATTGTTAATGTCATAGTCAAGTTGTGTAGCTATAGTTAACAATATTTTGATGGGTTTAAGCATGGTCACTGGAGAGCATGTCTCATATCAAGCGGTGTCTTCTCTTCATGTGTATCTTGTGGATACGAACTGTTCTTTGAAGATCTCTACCTTCTCGTCAGCTTCCCTCTTTCTCTTGAAGATCCATTTACACCTAACAGGTTTTATCCTTATAGGTGGATCCTCGAGGGCCCATATACAACACTTGTATATGAAGTCTACTTTAGACTTTATTGTTAACATCCATCTTTCCATGTTATGATCCTTTGAGACTTCATCAGATGATGTCAGATCACTGTCAGACTCATCTGATATATGGAATTCACACCCTTTACGTGGTCTCACCACCCTCAAACTTATTTGAAGAGGTATGAGTGTTTCATCCTTAGTTGTCCTTTTAGTTTCCGATCTCAAGGTCATAAAGTAGGTATACAATACCATCCTTTATTTTTCTAGTGAAGTAGCACTTCTTTAATCCTATATTCCAACTTGCTTGCATCCATGATATGGTCATGGACCAAGCAACCCTAAATCCTCCAGTGTCCAACACTAGGCTATGTTCCAAACCATATCATATGAGGGTTTTAGAGTTTATATTTGCATGGAAACTTATTAAAGATATCTATTGTAGTCTCTACTACATATATACCTGGAAACTAAGAGGTAAGTATACTAATATTCATCATTGATCAAATCATGTCACACATTATCTAATTTCATCTCCCTACAACTCTTTTGAGTTTAGGTGTATTAGGATGAGTGAGATAGGAATGATATTCCTTTCTCTGTAAGGTATTTCTTGAATTTATCTAATAGGTACTTGGTACCTTGGCTAGATCAAATTCATTTCATCTTCCTTCAAAAATACAAAAAAGTTAAATCTTTGAACATTTCAAAGGCTTCTAAGATGAAGGGAAGAAATCTCATATCACAAATAATCATCAATAAATATCATATATCATTAATGTTCATTATGATATAGATGATCCACATACATCAATATGTATGAGATCTTGAATACCTTAGCATCTAACACCATTCCCAAAGAAAGATGCATTGGACATTCTACTTTGAATACAATATTCACAAGTATGTAAGATTTGAAATCTCAGATAATCTAATGTTTCGTCTCTTACTAGTCTATTGATCTCATCAATAGCCATATCTCCAAGGCTTGATGCTGGATCATTATCAAATGATCTTCATCCTCCAATTGATTTTTTAAGGTTTAATTTTCAGTATTTAGAAATGTTAATGAACCATTCATTAATTTTCTAATTTAGTAGAGTCCTCTAAATGTTTGATTACTAGCTGAAATACATCCATCATAACTCTTTACGATAGGTCTATTCCAGAATTCATGTTTATTTCCAACATTTAAAAATAACAACGAGTGTATTCTAATATGTAGGTCATAGAGACATTCAATAAGACTAAGGGCTCTCCTACTGAAAAAATGAAGTCTATCTACCCAATAGAGATTGTTGCAACAATTGCATAAATATCCATGTGGATGACCATTAAACCTTAAGATTAAAAATTTTGGTCTTCTAAAACATATGCAATCAATTACAAGTGTTATTAGAAAAATAAGATACAATTAATAGACTTTGATCTTATCTAATAAGCAAGTCAATTTCTGATTATACGTAGATGTATTATATGTCGATGCACTATCCAAGTCCTTTTCTAAGGATCCCAAATAGTTTATATAGTCATACTATCTATACATCGACTTATTGCAGTATTGGCATTCATCCAACTCTTTTGATGTCATATGGAAGTCACAGAAGTATAGTCAACTATTTGACTTTCCTTCTTACTTGGGTTAGACCCATGCTTCCACTACACTTTCTTCATCTATAAATAACCATTGCTTCAGACAAAGGATCTGTTATGTTGAACTCAAAAGATTTTAATATAAGAGCATTTCAACTTTATAAATGCTTCATTTAATTCATGCAATATGAATCTTATGAGGATTCATAAATGAACTGAGTATAGATAGTAGAATGATAACACTCATCGTATCTACATCCATCTAAACTCTAAAGACTTTGGTTCTGGTATGTACTCAAACATTTTGAGTACATCGTCTCTTATCGAGCCACCATTCTGCATAATGCAATGAACCATGTCATCCATGATTAAATGCTGAGAGCACATATGTATACCAAAACACCTTCTTAGGTTTTATAAGAATTTTTGATAATTATGATCATCATCGGCATGATACTTCCTAAGCACATTTAATGAGATCAAGACTATAGAGACACATAAACCAAAGGTTGTTGTCCTATTATCTATTTAATTATCATTCCTCATTATTATGAGGAAACTTGCACACTACAACCACATACATTGTGTGTATAACTACAAGTATAATATCTTGATCATGGATCCAATCCATGGTATTTTACTAGTTATTAATGAGTATAATTTTGAATGGGTTTAATGTAGGTTATCTGAAATAAGTTAATTTGCGTAAATATATATTTTACTTTATTTTAGGATTTTTATACCATAGTCTTGCCTTGTCAATACTGAAAGTTCATTCCCTTATTCACTTTCAATGTAAGAAATATACTTGCCATTATATTTCAAGTAAGATCTGGGATCTAATTTTTTATCTTTGTTACATCCCAATAAGATGATAACTTATAACTCAGATAAAAAGAAGCAGGAACTCATTCTGCCTTGTAAGTCCAACTTGCATTTCCCAATTTGATCTTTAACACCTGAGCCCACCACCGCTAAGATGATGATGACCCATTGTTAATTGAACCAACCATCAACATGAATAACATTCACTATGCACAATCCAATATCATCCCAATAATATGAGGACTCAATACTGGGGTCACTATGCATACGTCCTTACTCTTTCAAGAAGCAAAGAGCCCGATCCATGTGTGCTTTATGCAGGAGCTTTCACTTTAGATAGGCATCTCCTACATACAAGCCATGGTGACGGAACCTGTTGCCTTGACGGGAGACCATGTGTAACGACAGTTTTTAAGGGGGTATTGTGCAAAAAAGTGAAATATTTAAATATAGAAATTTAATAGAAGGGTTATTATGGGTGTATTTTATCTGTATGCTTATTAAACTATAAAAAAAATACAATGGAAACATATTAGCTATTTCAAGGAAAAAATTATAAAATAATATAAAAGGAACAAAACCATGTAAACAAACTAAATTAGTGGATAAGTAGGATAGTTGTAACGGCAATAAAAGAGAGAGAGAGAGAACATTATCTTATCTTGAGAGAGACTTGCATGATACAATCCAAAAAAATCACCTTATACTTTTGTTGTTGTTGACGTATAAATGAATTGAGGTTAAAGAAAAAAATTAAACAAAACCTCCCTACGGCAAGAGCTTTCTCTCGACACAGAGAGAGGGAGAGAGATAGAGAAAGAGAGAGAGGGTGAGAATTCGGCTCGACCTCCTTCAAAGGTCGTAGATTCTTGAGCGGATCTTTCGGTTTCTTGGTCACCGGCGTGTATTGCAAGCACTAGAGTGGTCGTGCGTTGAACGACAAAGCGAAGTTCGACATCGAGAGTTGACAGCTTAGTAGGCGACAAGGTATATCATTGATCTTTTTTTTGTATGCATTTCTTACTAGACGAGAGTCGTCGATTTCCAGCTTATTGTCGTTAGGAATAGATTTACTTTATGGATGGATTCTCTAAAATAAAATCAAATAAAATATAGGTACGTAGTTAATTTTCCTGGAAAGAGAAATGTAATTATGTGATTGTTTCATCCACCAGGAAACCGGATAACTAAAATCACATGATTCTTATTTCCACACATGTACCTTTTTAATTAAAGTGTATCCACTAATTGTATACTTATGAAATGAACAATAAGTTTGTGATGGTGCAAAGTACATATCAGCCCCTGTGGTAGTTTATATATATATGTGCAATAAAATAAATTACCCAATTTTCAAAATAAACCGGTTGTTTTCGAAATAAAAAAAATATTTTCGCAGACACTGATTTTAAGAGAACCTACATTTCTATCTATTGTATAACCCAAGTCACCCATTATTAGAAAAGAAACGGATTTTTTTGATATATTGGTTAATATTTGTAGATAAAATATTATTCCGTAAATAGGCCTGCAATATAGTATATTTTCGCAAACTCGTTGATAAAAAAATATTGTTTTGATACCCGTAGATACTCGCATTGATATCTATATGTATAAAAAAAGTATAGCAATCACAATAATTGGAGGGTTATATTTATAAAAAGGGGGGTACTATGATTATTGGGATTTCGGATATTATGATGTGATGTATTACAGATTGCACGTGACATTAAAATACATCTCTTTTATTTAGGTGGTAACTGATTTCCATCAATGGAGAAACATAGTGATCTATCCTTATCATTTTGAAAAAAAGAAGAAGAAGAGAGGTGTGTACATTAATTTATGTCGCATACCATGCTTGTTTATACTCTACTGTGGATTTTATTACCTATCGGAATGTTACTTTATTTTATCTCTTAAAAATGCTTTCATTATGTTTATGTGTTAAAATCTAGATAATCAAGCGCTAATATGATATTTAGCCATAATGCTAAAGAGATAGTTGTTACATGTTAAAGAGATAGGTACATTATTGTCTTTTGATGTACATGTTAATTCGTATTTTTTTATGTCCTGATATTTTATTAAAAAGTAAATTATTGTTTTGACACCATCATTGTGAGGGAGTAGACATTGTTCATTGTTGGCCCATTAGAGACTTTGACCTAACCAGGTGCCGTGCGGACGGTTAAATCCGCCAAATGACCGTTGTAGGCGGGTAATCCTACACTACTTCCGAACAATTTTCCGCAATGGCGGTTGACTCAGTACTGATGTCCATTGCATTGGGGTTTTGATAGGAGATCTCGTATTGATAATTGTTTTAGTTTTAAAAATTTTAATTTAAGGGAACGGGATGGCTTCTATCCAAACTCGGACTGCCAGGTGTCGGCAGATGGTATTGATTTATAGTTGATATAGATTTTGATATTATGATCACAAAAATTGTGATATTCAAAGAGATTGATTGAATTGTCATTGTTATCCTATAATGATGGGCATAAATGAAAAAGTCTTTTATAATTCATTGTTTATTTATTGATTTATAGTCCATATTATATGGAATTGTCATCGTAATTTCTTTCTCATTGTATATGGTTATGATGGTATGTCTCATAAATTATTGGTGCATATTAGTCAAATCTGTTTGACTAATATTGATTTGTAACATTGCAGCTTAACGGAGGACGAGGTTGGGTTGCTCAGCTAAGCTAAGGAGTCACTGCTTTATCCTAGTTCATTAAGATTAATGTACGGGAGATTATTGATAGACTTATTTGTTTTCTTTTTGTAGTCCAGACTTGATAAGTCTTTTATTTATTGGTTATGTTCCTTTATTCTTCCATTATGTTTGGCACTCTGATTGTTATTTATGGAATATTAAGTTTTTGTCTCGCTCCTGGACTCGAAAAAAAATTCATCGTTTTGGGATGCTTCCGTAATTTTTCCCGTGTTCGAGGTCCGGGATGTGACAATGTGGTATCAGAGCCAAATGGAAGATTAGAGGAATATTATCTAATTTTAAGATGACTTATAATATTTATAGATTATATTTGGAATAGTTGACTAATTGATCGTCGCTATTCGTAGATGTTGATCGTCTCGAATCGTAAGCGGAGTCGTCGCTCCACGGATTTGGCAGCCCAGAATGCCAAATTAATGAAGACGGTCGAGGATCTCTCCCAGCTAATTCGTGATCAAGCTGATCACCACAAGAGCAAGGACAAGGATCAGAGACGCCACGAGAGGCATCTTGATAGAGAAAGGCGACTTCTTGAGGAGCGCCAGGATGAAGTCACCTTTGAGAGATTCTTAAAGTTGAACATGCCTAGCTTTGAAGGTGTGGTAGACGCAGAGATTGCAGATAGATGGCTGGAGGAAATTGAGAAATTTTTTGATGCTATCAGATGTCCGGATCATAGCAAGGTCTCTTTCGCTACTCAACTGAAAGGTCCTGCTAAGGACTGGTGGACCAGTTGCCAGTTGTAGAAATTTGAAAAAGGAGAGATTATTCTGTGGGATGAGTTTGTTAAACTCTTTTTTGAGAGCAATATATTCCGATGCACTTGCAGTTGATTAAGGAGCAAGAGTTTATTAATCTGAAGCAGGGAGATTTGAATGTTGCCGAGTATAACAACAAGTTTCATCGTATACTGAAGTATGCTCCACACTTATGTCCAGATAAGTATCAGATGACTCAGATGTTCATTGAGGGTCTTCACCCTGCTATAAGATCAAAGGTTCTTTCCAGCATGCCGAAGACCATGGAGGATGCCCTAGTAAGTGCCACAACCATGGAGCGAGATTTCTTGCGAAGAAAGGAGGAGAAGCCGCGCAATGATCGGAGGGATCGATTCGGGAAGAACAAATCATTCAAAAATTCTCAGAAGCCGAAGCAAGCCTCCCAGGCAGGACAAAATAGCAGATTTCCAGAATGCTCTTTCTGTCACCGTTTCCATCCTGGAGAATGCTATCTCAAGAATGGCCAGTGTCTGAACTATGGAGAGAAAGGACACTTTGTTCGTGATTGTCCGAAGCCTAGGAAGCAACCCGCAACTCAAGGACAAGATCAAAGGCCAAAGGTTCCTGCATGAGTATATGCTCTCACCACCAGAGTTGATGCTGCTAAGGATGACAAGGTCATCGAAGGTACTCTTCTTATTGCTAATTTTCATGCAAAGATTCTTTTTGATACTGGTGCCATGCATAGCTTTATTTCTGAGGCTCTAGTAAAAAGCATGAATGTCAAGCCAAAGCTTCTAGATATTGATTTAATCGTTACCATGCCTACTGGGGGAAATGTAAAAGCCCTAGAGTTTATACAAGATGCTCCATTGATATGTGAAGATTACGAGCTTCCGAGTGACCTCATTGTCATGAAGATGACAGACTTTGACATCTTCCTTGGGATGGATTGGCTTTCCCGATATCATTGTATTATTGATTGCTGTAAAAAAAGGGTGATCGTCGCAAGCCATCAGATTCCAAGTATCGTTATTAAAGGCACAGTGTCGTCTCTGAGCGGTGCATTATTTCTGCCATGAAGGCACGTCGCATGATCTTGAAAGGGCGAAAAGCCTATCTTGCCAGCGTTATTAGGGTTGAGCCATCAACCGTATCTTTATCTGATCTCGATGTCGTGCGGGAGTTTCCTGATGTTTTTCCAGAAGAATTGCATGGACCCCCACCTCAACGGGAGATAGATTTCACTATTGAGTTGGTTCCTAGAACTGTACCAATATCCAAGGCACCATATCGCATGGCTCTTGCCGAACTAGTGGAATTAAAGAAGCAACTTGAAGAGTTGCTTGACTTGGGATTTATCAGGCCCAGTGTGTCACCATGGGGTGCACCTGTTTTATTTGTTAGAAAGAATGATGGATCTCTCCGGTTATGCATTGATTATCGAATGCTGAATCAGGTGACTGTGAAGAATAAATATCCGTTACCATAGATAGATGATTTATTTGATCAGCTCCAATCAGCAAGGGTCTTCTCGAAGATTGATTTGCGATCCGGCTATCATCAATTGCGGATTCGAGAGGAAGATATATCGAAGACTGCTTTCCTGACATGCTATGGTCATTATGAATTTTGTGTAATGCCGTTCGGATTGACTAATGCTCCTGCCGCTTTTATGGATCTTATGAATCGGGTCTTTCGACCATTCTTGGATCACTTCGTCATTATTTTTGTTGATGATATTCTTGTTTATTCTCGAAATGTTGAGCAACATGAGAAGCACTTGAGAATCGTATTGGATACTCTGAGGCAGAATCAATTTTATGCTAAATTTTCCAAGTGTGAATTCTGGTTGGAAAAGATCATGTTCCTTGGGGACATTATTTCCAAGGATGGGATTTCTGTAGATCCAGCCAAGGTTGAAGCGGTCTCAGAATGGAAGCAACCGTAGAGTGTGACAGAATCAGAAGCTTTCTTAAATTAGCAGGGTATTATCGTAGATTCATTCGTGATTTCTCGAAGATTTCACTTCCTCTAACCGAGTTGACTAGAAAAGGAACTAAGTTTGAATGGTCTTCTGCTTGCGAGCATAGCTTCCAAGAATTGAAGAGGAGGTTAACCACCGCTCTTGTCTTAACTTTACCTTCTGGTTGTGGAGGTTTTGTCATTTACACCGATACATCCCTGAATGGCTTGGGTTGTGTGTTGATGCAGAATGAAAAAGTTGTAGCTTATGCTTTAAGGCAGCTAAAGATTCATGAAAGGAATTATCCTACGCATGATCTAGAGCTTGCTGCTGTGGTGTTTGCATTAAAGATCTGGCGTCACTATCTTTATGGTGAGAAATTTGAGGTCTTCTCTGATCACAAAAGCCTCAAATACATCTTCTCTCAAAAAGACTTGAATATGCGGCAAAGGAGATGGATGGAATTTCTTAAAGACTATGATTTCTCTATTGCTTACCATCCAGGTAAAGCGAATGTTGTGACTGATGCTTTGATCCAAAAGGGATATGCCTTATCGGCTAGCTTGATGATCAAAAAGTGGAAGTTGATTGATGACTTTGTTTCTTGGAATCCTTTCAAGGAAGGTGATAAGATTACCTTATCTAGCATCGAGATACATTCTGAAATAGTAGAGAAAGTATTGAGAGCTCAAAAGGAAGATCCTAAGTACCATGTTTTAGCTGAGAAGAGTCAAGGAAAGAATTCAGAATTTTTCATCGCTTTAGATGGCGGCATCAGATTCAGGAATCGCTTATGGATTCCTTCGCAGGCAGAGTTGAAGCAAGAGATTCTGGATGAAGCTCATCACTCTAAATTCACTGTGCTTCCAGGAAGTACAAAGATGTACAAGGATCTCCAATGGAATTTTTGGTGGAAAAATATAAAGAAGGAATTCGCACAATTCATTTCTCGATGTTTGGTGTGTCAACAAATTAAGGCTGAGCATCAAAAACCAGCTGGACTATTGGAGCAGTTGGAAGTTCTGGAATGGAAATGGGAACATATCACCATGGACTTTGTGATGGGTCTTCCGATGACCGATGCATCTCATTATGATGCTATTTGGGTAATTGTGGATAGATTGACGAAATCTGCCCATTTCTTGCCAATGAAGAAAAAAAAATAAGTTGCGAGTTTAGCAAATTTATACATGAATAATATTGTGAAGCTTCATGGTATACCTGTCTCTATTGTCTCTGATCGAGAACCAAAATTTACCGGAAGATTTTGAAAAAAACTTCAGGAAGCATTCGGTACAAAGCTGAAGTTTAGTACCGCATTCCATCCTCAGACAGATGGTCAATCTGAAAGAACTATTCAGGTTCTCGAGGATATGCTTAGAGCATGTTCTTTGGATTATGCTCAAAGTTGGGATGAGAACCTTTCGCTTATTAAGTTTGCCTACAACAATAGTTATCAGGCTAGTATCGGAATGGCTCCATATGAAGCCCTCTATGGGAGGCCTTGTAGATCCCCTCTTTGCTGGAGCGAGGTAGGTGAAAGAAGATTGCTCGGACTGGAACTTGTGCAGAAGTGTACTGATAAGATTGATCTGATTAAGAAGAGGCTCTTAGTTGCTCAAAGTAGAAAAAAGAGCTATGCAAATAACCGTCGCAGAGAACTAGAATTTGCAGTTGGTGATCATGTGTTTCTCAAGATTTCTTCGACCCGTGGTGTTTTGAGATTTGGACGAAAGGGAAAGCTTAGTCCAAGATATATTGGTCCTTTTGAGGTGTTGGATAGGGTAGGAGAAGTAGCCTACCACGTTGCATTACCACCTCAGTATTCACATATTCATAATGTTTTCCATGTCTCCATGTTGCGGAAATATATTCATGATCCATCTCATCAGATTCACTATGAGCCAATTGAAGTTCATAAAAACTTATCGTATGAAGAGCGCCCTTCACACATCGTTGATCGCCAAGAACACCAATTACGAAGGAAGACTATTAGGATGGTAAAGGTTGCTTGGCATAACCACTCAGATAGAGAAGCCACTTGGGAACTTGACGATGAAGTTCGAGAAAAACATCTCGAACTTTTAGGTATGCCTTTGAATTTCGAGGATGAAATTTCTTTTAAGGGGGTAGAGTTGTAACGACATTTTTTTAGGGGGTATTGTGCAAAAAAGTGAAATATTTAAATATAGAAATTTAATAGAAGGATTATTATGGGTGTATTTTATCTGTATGCTTATTAAACTATAAAAAATACAATGGAAACATATTAGCCATTTCAAGGAAGAAATTATAAAATAATATAAAAGGAACAAAACCATGTAAACAAACTAAATTAGTAGATAAGTAGGATAGTTGTAACGGCAATAAAAGAGAGAGAGAGAGAAAACATTATCTTATCTTGAGAGAGACTTGCGTGATACAATCCAAAAAAATCACCTTATCGTTTTGTTGTTGTTGACGTATAAATGAATTGAGGTTAAAGAAAAAAATTAAACAAAACCTCCCTACGGCAAGAGCTTTCTCTCGACAAAGAGAGAGGGAGAGAGATAGAGAAAGAGAGAGAGGGTGAGAATTCGGCTCGACCTCCTTCAAAGGTCGTAGATTCTTGAGCGGATCTTTCGGTTTCTTGGTCACCGGCGTGTATTGCAAGCACTAGAGTGGTCGTGCGTTGAACGACAAAGCGAAGTTCGACATCGAGAGTTGACGGCTTAGTTGGCGACAAGGTATATCATTGATCTTTTTTTATGTATGCATTTCTTACTAGACGAGAGTCGTCGATTTCCGGCTTATTGTCGTTAGGAATAGATTTACTTTATGGATGGATTCTCTAAAATAAAATCAAATAAAATATAGGTACGTAGTTAATTTTCCTGGAAAGAGAAATGTAATTATGTGATTGTTTCATCAATCAGGAAACCGGATAACTAAAATCACATGATTCTTATTTCCACCCATGTAACTTTTTAATTAAAGTGTATCCACTAATTGTATACTAATGAAATGAACAATAAGTTTGTGATGGTGCAAAGTACATATCAACCCCTGTGGTAGTTTATATATATATATATATATTAGGTGCAATAAAATAAATTACCCAATTTTCAAAATAAACCGGTTGTTTTCGAAATAAAAAAAATTCGCAGATACTGATTTTAAGAGAACCTACATTTCTATCTATTGTATAACCCAAGTCACTCATTATTAGAAAAGAAACGGATTTTTTTTGATATATTGGTTAATATTTGTAGATAAAATATTATTCCGTAAATAGGCCTGCAATATAGTATATTTTCGCAAACTCCTTGATAAAAAATATTGTTTTGATACCCGTCGATACTCGCATTGATATATATATATATATATGTATAAAAAAAAGTATAGCAATCACAATAATTGGAGGGTTATATTTATAAAAAGGGGGGTACTACGATTGTTGGGATTTCGGATATTATGATGCGATGTATTACGGATTGCGCGTGACATTGAAATACATCTCTTTTATTTAGGTGGTAACTGATCTCCATCAACGGAGAAACATAGTGATCTATCCTTATCGTTTTGAAAAAAAAGAAGAAGAAGAGAGGTATGTACATTAATTTGTGTCGCATACCATGGTTGTTTATACTCTACTGTGGATTTTATTACCAATCGAAATGTTACTTTATTTTATCTCTTTAAAATGCTTTCATTACGTTTATGTGTTAAAATCTAGATAATCAAGCGCTAATATGATATTTAGCCACAATGCTTATCTACGGAATAGTTGTTACATGTTAAAGAGATAGGTATATTATTGTCTTTTGATGTACATGTTAATTCGTATTTTTTTATGTCCTGATATTTTATTAAAAAGTAAATTATTATTTTGACACCACCATTGTGAGGGAGTAGACATTGTTCATTGTTGGCCCATTAGAGGGTTTGACCTGACCGGGTGCCGCGCGGACGGTTAAATCCGCCAATTGACCGTTGTAGGCGGGTAATCCTACACTACTTCCGAACAATTTTCCGCAACGGCGGTTGACTCAGTACTGATGTCCATTGCATTGGGGTTTAGATAGGAGATCTCGTATTGATAATTGTTTTAGTTTTAAAAATTTTGATTTAAGGGAACAGGGTGGCTTCTATCCAAACTCGGGCTGCCAGGTGTCGGCAGATGGTATTGATTTATAATTGATATAGATTTTGATATTATGATCACAAAAATTGTGATATTCAAAGAGATTGATTGAATTATCATTGGTATCCCATAATGATGGGCATAAATGAAAAAGTCTTTTATAGTTCATTGTTTATTTATTGATTTATAGTCCTTGTTATATGGAATTGTCATCGTAATTTTTTTTCTCATTGTATATGGTTATGATGGTATGTCTCATAAATTATTGGTGCATATTAGTCAAATCCATTTGACTAATATTGATTTGTAACATTGCAGCTTAACGGAGGACGAGGTTGGGTTGCTCAGCTAAGCTAAGGAGTCACTGCTTTATCCTAGTTCATTAAGATTAATGTACGGGAGATTATTGATAGACTTATTTGTTTTCTTTTTGTAGTCCAGACTTGATAAGTCTTTTATTTATTGGTTATGTTCCTTTATTCTTCCATTATGTTTGGCACTCTGATTGTTATTTATGGAATATTAAGTTTTTGTCTCGCTCCTGGACTCGAAAATAAATCATCGTTTTGGGATGCTTCCACAATTTTTCCCGTGTTTCGAGGTCCGGGACGTGACACCATGGGATGTCACTTATGTGATCCTCTATATCATATTCAAATTCTAATTAATTATTATGAATCATATTCACATAATTAATTCTTCTAAGGGAAATACTACTCTATTCATAATAGAGCATTTAATTGGATATAATTCATTTAATCATATTAAATCAATTATCAAAACACATCAAACAACTAAGAAACAATCTTGATTGTTACTTGAAGGATGGTATAATATCAAAATATGTACTATTAAAATTATAATAATTAGATAAAATATCTCATGATCACTTCAAGCATTATCCTTTCCTTACTTGTTGCCATGACCAGTACAGACAGGATGTGGGACAGACCGCTCAAGGAGCAACCTATTACCCCAATGATCCCCAACTAGACATCATATCTGCCTCAGGTCAAGATAATGTGATTTGATCATATTGTATTTAAGTTGATATCCGATCTTTCAACTGAAGTTATACCATATAATATTTATAAAAGCATTTTGATCTATATTATAAGGAGATTTGATAAACAAATCCCCAATCCTATTCAAGCATCAATGTTTGTTGGAAAGTTCATTATAGCCAAATCGACCAAGATGAATATCTTATCATGTTGGTTATGATCATTCAAAAATAATTATATTTATTAAATATTTCACAAATATTTAATAACTACTTATTCGATGATATTAACCATTAATTTCCATCAATTAATTGAATGACAATCACAATATTCTTGTTCAAATTATTTAAGTTTTCAGCAGTGACATATGTTTACTAAAACTAACAAATCTTGACGAAATAAACTCCAAATCATGCAAACTAAATTTCATTGGTTTGCCAATTTGATTTGCAACAGAATCCAAGTGATTGACATGCATTTCAAGGTATTTTAAAACCATGATTATCTCTTGATTACGTCCAAAATAATTATTCCCGTAACAGTGGACGCATGTCCACTAAAACGATCATAAATTGAACAAACGGATTCCAAATCACGCAAACTCAAGTCCTCCGATTTTCTAATAAGATGGGAAATGTAATCCTTCTGATAAACTCATATTTTAAAGCATTTAAAGTGGGCGATAAAATTATACAAAATAGGGTTGCGGGGGACAAAATGCAATAAAAATTCGCACAACCAAAAATGTCCATGTCATCTTAGGTTTATGGATTATATCCGAAACCCCTACCTATGGATCTGATACCACTTGAAGGTTATAGAGAATAACTTAAGCGCATCACAGAAGCATGAGGATCGCGTCATATGCGATCGGGATCGACTAGTCGCACTAGTTGCTCGGGACGGAAAAATTTAAACAATTTAAAGCGATGAAACCACATGATCCAAGAACACGTCTCTGATCATTTCATCTAAAACAAAAACAAATATAAGAATACCTCTTGAGCATGGTTGCGATCGTGTCTCTAAAGTAAGAGATCTCATGTCTCAAGTCCGGTGTAATGATGGAGACGCTGGCGAGCGTGTTGATGAAACGCATGCTCCTCATAATCCATGTTGATAATCCAAGCGGCAAATTCCCTGATCTCGTATCACAAGATCTGACGTCTTCTTCATGAGTGAGGTGTAGTGAAGGAGACGGAGATCCACAAGCAGTTGAAGAGACAGCATGACAACATAGCAGCGATGATAATGACTCTCTTTAAGGCACCAATGTGAACGGCCACAATGAGAGAGAGAGAGAGAGAGCAGAGTGTAGAGAGAGAGAGAGAGATAATTGTGTCTCATATTCTGTGTGTGAAATAAAATGCTAGGGCTACCCTTCTATTTATTATATTTTGGATGTCCATGGATCACAATCTATGTGTACACAAATCCAATGGATGATATTGATTTGTGCTTTCAATCAATGGCTATGATTTTGTTGTGTTTTAATTACCAATAACAAATAAATAATTCAAAAGAAATTAAATTTATTGATTTATATTCAATAAATTTAAAATCAATTAAATCAACTCATATGAAATATTATGGAAAGGTGTGTAGCCTCCTTCCATACATGAAGTGGAAGGCCACCATTAAGAAATTCTATTGGTAGTCGCCCATGCCATGTATGGTATAGTGGGCATCTCCTTCCAATTTGGTGAGATCTCATATCTCACCAAATATTCCATATGTGCAGCAACTATTATTGTAAAATTATTCACCAAAATAATTCCAAATTATTTTATGATAATTTCAATCATGTCATTGATAAATTGTGAATCATATTCACACATCCAAAATAAAATGTTAATTGCATTTATAATTAATTATTCAATGCGAATCCAATTCACATCAACTATTAATTCGTAAATACTAATTACAATTATCACTCTCTAACATATTATAAATCACATTTGCAATATCCATGAATAATATAGATAGTGCTATCCGCATTATTCACATCCTCGATAATTAAATCACATTTAATCATCATGGATGTCCAATCTCATGAGACCAAATAATATGAGTCAAATTCATATTATTCATAATAATTAAATCATATTTAATTATCTATTTTGCTCAATGCTTAGATATAATATCAAGAATGGAATTATTCTTCAACCCTTTCAAGAATAATGCACTTTCTCCGCAGATACTTGGAGATAAGGACATGGCAATTGTATGTTCCATGTATAGTGACCTGGATATTGATATCTCATCTCAAATCCAGATCTCGAGAACCTCCCATAGATGCTTGATTAAATCAAATCCGTAAATCTATTCTCCTCATTGGATCTGAATCACATTCAGATCATTGTCCAATATTTGGACCAAGATTAGACTACTTCTCTATTAAGAGGAGTCACTAAAACCCAGACCAGTTTCATCATTCCCTCAGAATGGAAGAATCATGGTAATACAATCGTTTATTATCACATCACCCTCAGCTATTGCTAATACCTATACAACCTGCATACTGGAAGACCTAGAATAAACCTAAGGATTTAGATCAATTTAGACAGTGTTCTTCAGGGTTATATCATTAAGTTTCTCATTTGACCACTAGGAGTTAGTATCGATCATATACTTTCCTAAAGCATATATTATACCTAGATATTAATCATATACTTTCCAAAAGTATACATCTAACCTACAAATTCAGTCAAGCTTCCAAAGCATGACGACTGTGCACAGAATTTGATTCCCAATATCTCATGAGTGAGCTCATGTCTTCTGGTTCAGTAATGAACATGTATGATCCCTTTGAGAGATCGTATTACTCATATGCCCTTGTATGCACACCAGCTCATCTGTGTATAGACCTTGATAAGATCATCAACCTATCGGTCTACCAAATGTACATACTCAAACATGTAATAACACTTCTGTCTCTGATCAGAGGATGTGTGCATATATCGTGACCACATACGACATATGACGTGGTTATCTCAATCTAGCTAAGTCAACTCTTTAAGCTAACTTACCTAACACATCTGAATCTCTATTCCTATTCAGAGGACCTGCATCAAGAGTTCGGTAAAATACCATTTCCTACTCAAGCTGGAGATCATGTCTCAATAATCATTTGACGGTGCTTGATAAGTCCTCAATCTAAGTCTTTAGATATTCATCTAAGCCCTAGCCTCTATCATTCAACAGTTGAATCAATAATGTATGATAATTAAGATGGTCATGGTACATAATCCTAATTGTACTAAGGGACCTATTATGTAGATTAGTTATTCATCATTTCAGATTAGGGAATGATATTTGTAAAAACATTTATTGCATAATGGCTCGTCATGGGCTTGCATGTCCAACACATTTTATTTCTTTCTTTATTTTTTTTTCTTTGTTGTATTTTGTGAATATCTCTTTGACCATCATCTTATTTTTATGCGAGGGTCCCAATGCGATGGAGCGGTTACTTAGGTGGTCGAGCAACTCAAGAGCGTTAGAGGTCGAATTTTTCAAGAAGCAAGCCGATTGAAAGGATGCATAAAATTAATATCGAGTCGAGTTGTGAGAGAGTGTAGATTCCTTAGTATTTTATTTCTGCATTTTTTAATTAATTTGTAATAATTTAGGTAATTGTATTTTTCTAGCAGAACCCGTTTAGAATCTCACATGTGTACTTGAACAGAACTTTGGATATTCTTGTGCTATTTGTTGTGTGTCAAGACTTGTTTCACCCTTATGTAAAGGGTGCGGCTTGACATGAGTGGTTCGTATGGTAGGCCTACACTCGCGGCTCTTAGAGCATTGTCATCGGAATATTATATTATGTGTGCTCGTATTCTATGAGGACCACACTTCACATAACAAGATGCACCTATATCATTCAATTTAGTCAAATTCAAATCCAATTCTTTCCGACTAATAGAACTTTCTACTAGAAGTGGTTTTTGTCGTCTTGCATTTCATTTAGAATAATTTTCAATTATCTATTGTGCATCCTACATGAAGAAAGCAAGGAAGCATTGTAAGTCTCCTTAACTAGGCATACCATCAGTTGTTTTTCATGTGCATTGGCTTTTCTCGACTCCTCCCCTTGATTTTCTCACATAAGTCTAAAAAAGGATTGGGAGTGGACGATAGATGTGATTATTGTGGACCATTAAAGATTTCAGTGATAACCATTTAATATGGGACTTCTAAACACGATCGACTTAAATAAAAAGAATAAAATCAACAATTGTATTCGAGAGAGTAATCACGTCCTTAGACACAGTACTGACCCCCAGACAAAGTGGGTGAGGACGCAACCACTAAGGTTAGAGCCCAAATCCTTTGACTTGTTCCCTAAGTCTCCATTTTCTCACTCTCATGGATTTGGGGGTTGCAATAGCTTGTGTACACCTGTGTATCTCTTTTGGGTGTGATATTGAACCCGACAGCCTAGGAAGATGATGTCATTGATTGGGAGCACACATGAGCATCGTTGGGCGTAAGGCGACACAATGTTTGTAATGGACGTATAAGATTGTTTATCACCAACATAATTTAAAAGAATATGGCCGGACCTTTGCGTCCTTTACTGTGTGAAGTTGGTGAAATTGGGGTTTGTATTGTATTTGCATTGTGTGTGTTTATCAAAGATCAATCATCAAAGACTGCACAATTGAGCCTTCACCATCTCTATTGAACTCATGATTAGTGATCTCATTCCCAACCTCTTGAGATTGAGAATGGAGGATTGGGGTGATGTTAGCTCAAACTTTGTGATCCTTTGACTGACAATCCCAACCGACCATCCTTACGGGCTAGGGGTCACTCTCATACCAAGCCCCTGTTGTTCCATGGAAACTCTTCCATAGGGACTACAACTAATAAGACACTTTTTATTTTCAAGGGCGGTTAGACCCAAACCATTCCTCTCTTCTCTCACCACATCAAGGAAGACCCTTACTCGATGCTTCTATATCTAATTCTTTCAACTTTATTAATTCCAATCCTCTTCATTCTGAAGGTAAAGAAGGGAACCCAAGATTAAGATGCCTCCCAAGAGGAACAATGAGCATGAGGGTAAAAGAGATGACTCCATGTAGTAGGTCCTTACATGTTTAGCTAGAGATGAGCAACACAATGTCGACCTCATGGCTTTTATGGGACATGTGTTTGAGATGGGTGGAATGGAATGACCTAGGGTGGATGCTTACAACCTAGTAGAGAATGAATGCACAACTGGCTAGTGTCGGAAATTCCACCTGATGCATTTAAGTTGAAGCCCCCATTTCATTGGATTGTTATCGAAGTTTAAAGGAAATGCAATAAAAGAGCCCATATGCATTCCTGAGGAGACTTCGAGTTGATGTGTAGCAACCTTAGTAGAAGATTACATCAGGTTGAAGGCTACCCTATTTGCCTTAGGAGATAAGGATGCCCATTAGTTGAACAATCTTGAGGTTAGAAGTATGACCTAGTTGCAATTTGAAGATATATTTTTGAAGAAGTTCTACCCACTCAGTAGGACTATCCAGATAAGAACAAATATCACTGGTTTCTCTCAGGCTCCCCATGAGCCATTCTATGAAGCCTGGTGATGAATCTCCATTTCATCACCTTTATTCTATCATTTTGGCCTTAAAAACCCCGACAAATGCAGGTAAATAACATCAATTTATCCGTAATAGCATTCATTATTTGTTGTACTAATTGTACATAGAATAAGGTTTTTAATGCCAAAAATATAGAATAAAGAGAAGAAAAGAAAAAGGAATAAAATATTGCAAATATTTTATGACCCGAACCCCGAGACCAAGGCCAGCATGGAATTGGTCGACAAGGAATAAAGTAGAGGGAGATAAGGGCCAATAGTACAATAAATACCTCATTTATTTATTCATCTATTTATGTATTTTTGACACCTATTTTGTATATAATTAATCATTCATCAAATAGAGAAAATTTGTACATGAAAGTGGTAGATAATAATGTGAATAAAATTACAAAATTGAGTTTGTACAAAAATGATACACAGTGTACATTTTATACACAGAATAAAAAGCCAGAATCTCAACTTCACAGACCCATATCTTGCGAATGAAAGCTCAAAATCACCCAAAATCACTTTTAATTGTATATAGCTTTCCAAGAACTATTTAATAAAAATTGGTTTCATAATTTTTGGAGTTCATATGTGAAAGTTAGGTTTTAGCCCTCATTGTATATAGTACTGATTAAAATATTCATTCTATTCATTATTTATTATTTCTATAAACTGATAATTTTAGAATCCTGTAAATAATATATATATTACACATACATATTGAAATTAGAATAAAACTCAAAAAGAATTTGTGGAATAAAATAAGCTTATGCACACATAGGCAAAATACCTATGTTGTATAGATATATAAAATAAAAGGGGATTTCAGTATGTTATTCTTTATTCATCTTTATTTTTATAATAATGTACATATTACATATAATTTATTAAAAATACAAATTCAAAATAAACCCAATAAAATCCATTAAATAAATAAAAGATATATAAAATATAGGTAAAATACCTATTAAAATACCTACATACCACATACACCTATTTATTTAAATATGTAAATAAACTCGTAAAAATTAAACAAAAATATATTTATACTCACAAAAATAAGTTATAAATAAATAAAATACTTCCATAAATTAATAAAATAAAATAAACAAAATAAAAAATGTAAATACATGTAAATACCTTTATACATACACTTTTAAAAATAAAAGCGTAATAAAATACATCAAAAAAATAAATAAAAATCATAAATAAATGCTTCATTATTTGAGGAACATTTTTTATTTTATAAGCAAAAGGTAATAAAATCATTTATTATGCTAAATAATTCATTTCAGATAAAGGGGCCTATTTTGTCTGTTAGCGGCCTACGTGGACCAATGAGGAGCCAGCCCTCGTTGACCTCTGGTCAACTGTCCCATCGGGACCTGGCGCCTCTGAACCATGTTTTTTCCATAACTTGCGCCATTTTTCCTAGGCGTCTCTTCCCTTATTTTCGCTCGCCGCCTTCACGAGATCTGTAGAGGGACCATCCATCTATCATGCATGCTTGTTGGATCGAGGAAATGATCATTGTACTCACCGGAATATGCGGGCCAAGTAGGGCACCCGGAATGTGTATAAATAAGAGCCCTCGACCTCCTCCACAAATTTGGCCAATTTCCATCCACCCAAAAGCCTTGAATCCGTTCCTGGGAGGTTCCTTGTGATAGGAGGAGCATTTCAGTAACGTGAATCGGCCGGAGGAGGGGTAAATTTTGTCGCAGCGGAGCTCCGGCATCCGTCCTGCTCCCTGGAGGCCCCAGGTATAAGAGTTGTTCTTTCTTGCTTTTTTGGTAGATTTTAGTTCCAGCATTTCATTCCCGTTCTTAGTTTAGCTTCTAGATCAGTAGAGTAGCGTAAAATAGCTAAATCGAAGTTCGCCGGGGCTCCGCTCCGACGACTTCTTCACCGTGATACCCACTATTTCCGATCGCCATTTTCACCTCACTTCGTTCCCCATCATTTTCTCCATATTTCGACCGTATTTGTTCAACCAAGGACCCCCCAGTCCTTGCGAATCGGAGCTCCACCTCCGCCTATCGTCGGAGCTCCTCCGCCTCACCCCATCTTGTACCCAAGCTTCAAAACCCAGGGTCGAGGAGATAGCCCTCGTTCCCCTGGTTCTTCCTATGCAGGTTACACGAAGCAACAAGGCCCTTTGGACTCGATTCGATCCAGGAAGAGGCTCCTGGAGGTCCCGACCTTCATCGACCTCGCCTGGGCTCCTTGGACCTCCAGGAGCCATGCCAAGACCACCGAAAGATGCGGGACGCCTCCAGCTACGATCAGAACATCTCAGATGCGAGGGGGAATCTTGGAGGAGCCCACGATTCAAGATCGAAGCTCGCCCAGTGCGAGTTCTTCCCGTGATCTTCCAGACACCTTCATCGCCGTCCGATCTGGAGGAGCGCCCCAGATTGAACGAGAGTCGTCGGATGAAGCCCAACCATCACCGTCCGATCCACGAGGCGGATGTAATCAGAAGCCTTCATCTGCGAACCGGTACCAGCCGTCGGATGTGCGACGCGTGGCAAGTGAAATCACCTCCGTCGTCCGTCCGCGCCCACTTAAGGGGTAAATTTCACATATGACCCCCCGCATTTTTGTATTTAATTTTTAATATTGTAAATAAAATGGCAAGTGTAAATAAAGTTGTAATTTTTGTTGAAGGGACCCTCAACTTTATAGAATTACAAATAGGTCCTTCCGCGCCTCACGTGCAGTCCCACGTGAGGCGCGTGAAAATTGCATGTAAACCCTGGCGATTTTTGTAAATTGTAATTTAGTTCCAAAAATTAAAATTAATATTTATTTCTGTAGGTATTTTTGCACAATGCCCCCTGGGATATATTTTATTTGCAACAATGCCCCTGCCAGGCCTTGTATTTTTGTATGCTTTGTCTATTTATTCCATGCATTTATAAAATCCCAAAAATTCCTTAAAAATTAATGTAAGCTCCTGTTTAGTTGTGCATCCACGCCATATTTTTGCATTGCATTTTTGTTGCTTTTTAATATTTATTAAAAATCAAAAACATGCATTTTAGCTACTGTCTATTTTAGAAAATACTAAAAAAATATTAAACCACCTTGAAAAATCTCAAAAAAATTACCTACTGTCTATTTTATTGTACCCTAGTGTCAGTCCAAAAATCACTAAAAAACAAAACCAAAACCTTAAAAATTAGAAAATACCAAAAAGCTTCAAAACAAATCTAAAAAAATAGTAGAAAAATCAAAAAAATAGAAACTAGGTTCCTTATTTTATTATCTTTATTTTAAAAATAATTTGGGAAAATTTTGATATTGTTTGGTATTTTTCATTCCCATTTTAATTTCGGCCAGTAATTAATTCACTGTTTTCCTTTATTTTGCCATTTAAAAATGCCAAAAATATTTGGAAAAATGCCCAAAAATCACAAAAATAGTAAAAAATTATAAAAAGACCAAAAATATTTTATTTCCTACTTTTTGACTATTTTTACTTATTTCTATAAATATGTTCTCACCTTTTTCTTATATTATCTATTTATCCTATCCTATTTATAAAAACAAATATATATATAATATTAAAAGAAAATAAAAAAATATCAAATATAAAACAAAATAAAAATTATAAAAAAAATAAAAAATTAAAAAATATATATAATCAAAAACCTACAAAAATAATAAGAATTGGACATAATCATTGAATTGAATAATTGTACAACCAAGTTCACCACATCAACATTCGCCTCCCAGTGTTCGACCTCTACTTGTGCTTACACCTATACACATTTGCATGTAGAGTTATACTAAATTTTAACTCCACATTTTTGGATATTCATTGCATATATTTATTATGGGTTAATTGTTGATTGATCGAGGTCTTCTGTCGGTCGCCTCAGCGACTGTGTTCCCGCTTTGTGTGGAATGCAAGACCGGTAGAAAACCCTAGTCATCAAATGGCGCTGTTGCCGGGGAGGCAACGGATTTTGTATGATTTTGTGTGGTTCTCATTTATTTATTTAATTCTTTGCTCATGTCCATTATATATATATATATTTATTTATTTGATTTTTATTTTTATTGACATTATTTGATTGACTGTGCTGACCCATCTTCTTTCTTTGTCTTTGATGCGAGGGACCACCAAGTGAAGGAGGACCTCCTAGGAGGACCAGTGCACCCATGCTAGGAGGAGTTGGATCTTCTACATTAGCCAACAGGAGAGGGCATCAAGAGTAGATGAAGGAAAGTTTTTGGATGGCAGTCTCATTTTATGCATTTTATTTTATTATGTATATTTATGAGATAGAGTGGCACTTAGAAAATTTGTAATAATACAGGACTCTCACAGGTACACTCCGACTCCCGAGGTCCATTACCCGAGGGATTGTTCCCTTGGGGGCCTTGACGGTTTTGACGCTTTTATTTTTATTTTTATTATTTTGTGTGAATGAGCCCTAGCTTAGGAGTTGCTTGCTCATAGAGTTAGGTCCAAACACCATAATATATTTGCATGTACCTATAGTTTGCTTTGGACCTAGATCAAACTCTAAACAGTCGCCTCGCCATCTTCGAGCCTACGCACCGCGAGCTCACCCTGCCAAGCGCTTCTCCAGAACTCGATGTGTTAAGAAGAGGAGGGGTGAGCCTAGACCGGACTCTTGGCTTGAAGATCGGCAAGCGACTTGTGGTGCTTCACGATAATAGCAATTTCTGAACCTAGGGCGATTTCTTCGGCTTGCATTTGCATATAGCATAGGTTTCAAATTCTGTTCTGCATCCCGCATGGAGAGAGCTGGAGGCACTGTAAGTCTTCTTACTTAGCATGCATCATCGATTTCCGACTTGCATGGCTTTTCCGACCTTCTCCCTCTGTTTTTGCCAACCTAGGATGCTTAATAGAAATTGGAACCTCGATAGGCACGTGCATTGAAAATACCCAAAAAAAGTGATAACCTAAATAAAATTGGGACTGTTAACTCTATTCGACCTAAAAATAAAACATAATGGATTTCCTTGTCTTGGGGAGAGCAACACCCTCATTGTATGCATTTTAACTGCTCGCGTACACACTAAGGAGTAGAGCCCAAATCCCATCAAGCCTCCTAAGTGTTTGTACAACTTTGTAATTTTCACCTCACTCTAAAACTGAAAAGATAAATGACCGTCACCTGACGGTCTTCACTGTGTTGAGTAGGTGAATTTGGGTTTTGCCTTGTGTATTGAATGTGACTTGGAGTTCGTTGCGTTTTTCATTCATTATTAGAGTAGTCGGTCCCGCCCGTGTGAGTCATGCATTTTCCTCTTTGAGTCTCTCTACCTCTCTTATACATATACCTCCTCATTTGCATCGAGTCTTGATATTGGCGCTTGAGCTCAATCGTTCTTCGCCAAGTCCTTCGTTTCCCTCTTCTTCACCATCTTCCTCGTATCCACCGTATCATCCCCATCTTCTCTGGTTCGAGGAGAGCATGCTCTTCGGACCACCATTTTGACGGTGTTTCCGCCTGGAGTGGAACACCCAATTTTGTCTATGTCCCGATCTTCTCGCCCGCCCTCCTCGTCCCCTCTGTATCACTCTTCTACCACCCGTGATATTGGCGCGTAAGCTCAATCAGCTTCTCCACCCCATTGTGTTGCCCTTTTTTATCCACCTTCCTTGTGTACCCCGTATCACCTCTCCCTTTACCCGGGAATGCTGTGCATATTGATGAGGCCCGCATCGAGGATTTTGACTCACATTGATTATTGGAGTAAGCCGGGCATGATGTTGAGGATGCTGAGAGTAATATACTACTCTTGGTGGATTCGACTTTGGATACGTGCATAGGAGCTTATTGAGGATTCTATGATGTACAATCATTAGGTGTGATTCTTTATTGAGGATTTAGATCTCGCACACCGGATTGAGGGTGTGATGCATTTTGATGCTTCGATGAGGAATTCATGTGACCTGATTGATTGATCTACCCACTCGGTTCGACCCATCTGTATTCGGATTTTGGATCGACTATCTTGATATATGCTTCATGGACGGTGCCCCGAACCCCCATGAACCTCCTCATCTTTTTGATTGACCCATCATTGATTTCCTGACTCTTTGATCCACCCATGGCACTTTGAGGATTCCTGATTATCTTTCATGCCATTTCAGCTGATTGGAGTAACCTGAGGGATGTTTTATGAATGTCCTGATTATTTGCTCCCTCACATGATCTTATGCCCTCCTGTTGATTGATGGATTCACACTATTTCGAGGACCTGAGATTATACGCCAGCATTCCCTTGACCTACACTGATCTAGCTCGTATTACTCCCCGAGGATTATTTGCGGGAGAATGCGACAATTTCTAGGACTACGGTTTCATCCACTGCTTGGGTCGCCATTGTGATGGGACTCGGAACCGAGTCAGATGATATGCTTGATTGGCCTCCACTCTGCTTGCGTACCCGACCTGTCGGTACACGAGGCCACCTGTCTGACTGCTCTCCTTGACACTTCTCGCAAGGACGAGCCTTGATATTCTAATTACTCATTGCCTAGTTCATAGCTCTCCGAGGGTTATCTGCGAGAGGCTATGACACATTATTGCTATGATGGTCTCTTCTGCTGGTAGGCGGTCTGCTGTCTATCGAGACCACATTTTCTGTTGATCCGTCTGATGGATCTGGCTCATTCGAGCCTTCTTTCTCACCTTGACGACCCTCGCAAGGATGAGATGTACTTTGATTATTCATTGTGTAGCTCACATCACTCCCCGAGGACTATCTGCGGAAGGATGTGACACTTTCTTTACGATCGGCTTCACTCACCTCTGGTGCCGCCTCCATCTATTGGGGCACATTGCCGATTCGTCTGATATGGGCAGTCGGTCTCTCTTTCTGATTATTTGCCCGATCTGTTGGGGCATGAGACCGACTTGCTTAGACTTCGTTGAGTCTGCTCTCCTTGACGGTCCTCGCAAGGATGAGCTCTTTTTTTCCGATTATTCCTTGACTAGCTCGTAGCTCCCCGAGGGTTATCTGCGGGAGACTACGACATATTTCTGATCTAATTGGTCTCCTCTGTTGGTAGCCGATTTGTCGACTACTGAGACCACTATGTGGATCCGTCTGATGGATCCGGCTCCTTCGAGCCCTTCTCTCTCCTTGACGACCCTCGCAAGGTAGAGACACATTCTGACTATTCCTTGCCTAGATTGTATTACTCCCCGAGGACTATCTGCGGGGGCATACAACACTCTCTTTACGCTCGGTTCCCCTTGCTGACTGTGTCTCCAATCTGCGGAGCACGGAATCGAGTCGGACGGTAGTGTCCTCCCAATTGCATGGTATTCAATATTGCAATGATACATAACCCTAGTTGTACAAAGGGACCTTAATAGTAAAGTGCATTCATTCAATATTTCATTTCAGATTGACATGATAAAACAATAACTTTTATTGTATTAATGGGTCATTAAGGGCTTACCATTCCAATACCTACCACCTCCCTTGGGCCTTCATCTCGCTCATTCGTGCTATGTTTTATTTCTCAAAACTTCTATAGGTTCATCCCCTTCACTAAATCAAATGCGGCGAGGTCCCTTCAGTCTCAACCTTCTCTTTTGACGAGGTTACACCACCATACCACCTCAACCCTCACAATAGCTATGCTTCACCTCAGATACCTTCATCAACCATCCCTCGATCCTCCTAGGCATTCAACCGAGCCCCAAGTCCTATGAGGAGTTCGAATGAGCTTGCCAGAGCTCCGCCAGATTCATTCGTGCATAGAGGAGGAAAGAGCATTAGTCATTATTTGATTTGACCTTGTGCTTGATCGAACGGCCATCAGGAGGAGAGACAACCACCATTCAATAGCCTTGTAGGTACCTCCATCACCATCACTTTGGACATGACCAAGACTATTGGATCACCCTAATCTGACGATTTCAATCCATGCTCTAATCCACCTTGTCGCGGCAGCAGCCTAGGAGCACCCAAGCCACGCCCGCCTACCAAGTTGCTTGAAGCACTGCCCAAGCCATTTCTCCCTTAGTGAACCCCACACGTGGTTGGACATTTTGCAGCTCCAGCCCTCCAGTTCAAAGGCCATTTCACTTATATCTAGTCACACACACAACACGTGGCCGCTTGTAAAATTTACATGAGCACCTTAGCAGGTTTTGGTAGTTTCCCGTATTCCCTTGTGCATGTGGATTAATTTAGTTCATTTATTTTAATTTCAGTTATACTCCTATGTCTGGGCATTTATTTGGACATGTATTTTGCCACATTTTTATTTTCAAAAATTATATTTATTCACCAACTTATGCTCTACATTGTGAACTTTTATGGATAATTTTCTAAACATACCTCTTTTTATTAAAAATCAGAGGATGTGATTAAATACTATTTTCCCCTTTTTATATTTCAAACTTTTCGTATCTCAACATTATTCTATAAAATCATCACTAGATCAAAAAAATTAGAAATTTTTTTATCGGAGTGTTTTATGGTGTTTTGTATTGTACACAATTTTCATTACAAATCATGAAACTTGTGCCCAGAATAAATTGTTGAGTGTTGTGAATATTTGGTTCTTAATTAGGTCCATAAATCATATTTTGCCAAACTCTCAAATCCTATGGATTATTACAAAAATATCTAATTGAGATAATTTTAGCTTGGATTGATTTGCTACTTTGGAGTTAATAGAATATAATTACCATAGGCAACTCCTTTCAGTAAAAAAATCCATAAAAAATTCATACCTTGTCAAAAAAATTCTAAAAACTAATAGCAGCCTTATTTTGGTTTGTTTTATCTCCTAATTAAATTCCATATTTTTTGCACACTTTTTGATCATTAATTTGCATAAAAACCCCTAAAAAGTTATTTTTTAGTGTTGCATTTTCACAACAACAACAACAACAAAGCCTTTTCCCTCAATTAAGTAGGTTAGTGTTGCATTTTAAATCATAAAAATATAAAAATTATGTTCTGGAATTGTTGGCTAATTTCAACTTGATTTGAACCAAATTTTAATTAGTTAAGTTTATTTATTTATCTTGAGAACCTAGTTCATTTGCATTGCATTTTGCATTGCATTCTTGCATTACCATTTGCATATAAAAAATACCAAAAATATTTTCCTTTGAAAACTCACAAACTAAGTGATCTGAATTGAATATAAGTCATCTTACTTCCTTGTGTTCGACTTTGGGCTCGTCGAAGTAAAAAAAACAATCACATTGAGTTAATTGATCGATATATTGTTTAGTTATTTTGGTTGAATTTCTCTCTATTAGTGATATAACTTGACTGAATTAAGTAAGGTAGAAAAAGGTTTGTCAACCATCCCCTATTCTAATTGGTGTTCCCTCTTTGGTGGTCATCTCCTTACCTCTGTGCTGCCCGATTGGTTCGACCAAACTCGTGTAGAGGTTCTTCATCTTTGGTTCCTTGGGATAACAAGGAAGAAGGGAGATTCACAATAAGAAACTCGACCTAAGGCATTGAATAATTTGAATACTCGTTGTGATATCTTCCGATGTTAAAGATATAACAACGAATACTTGTAATTAGCAACGAATATCATATTCGTTGTTAAAGGTGCATACAACGATGATTTTTTTTTGTTGAATTATTCATCAAAATTCACACTAATCATTGTCAGATTTAGCAAGATTAGAAGAAAAAGTCAACAAATAATCGTTGTTATATGATTCGTTGCAATAAATATATCAACGAATACCCCAGTTCGTTATGGATTTAAAGAAATAAGCAACGAATAATATCTGTTGTTATATATTTAACTACGGAAGATATGTCAATGAACATTAAATTATTCGTTGCCTTAGGTTCCTTTTCTTGTAGTGATTTCGTCTGAAGAAATCAAAAGTGAGGACATCCAGATCGGCTCACGTGATGCATCCCCATGCTTGCCAGTGTTGTTTCCATCGGATCGGAATTAAGACATGAGGTCTCTTGCTTTAGAGACTCAAGAATCACGATCACACGATGCACATCCTTCTTATTTGTATTATCACGATGGAATGGGTTGGAAATGGTTCCCAATTCATGTCGTTCCATCGAAAATTTTTAAATTATCAGCTCCTATCCCCAGCTCAAACAATGATTCCATTTTGATCGGGTATAATCCTATTCACACACTTCAATGATGCGTGAGGCATGATCACCACCCTTCATTTTATACATATTTTGAAATTTATATTCTTTCAAATTAGGCATAGACATGGACATTACTTTAATATTCGTAAATATTTACAACTATATATGTAACTATTTTAATATACAAATATAGTTATAAATTTATTTTAATATATAAATTTATGGTGGCCGTCTCCTTTCCTTTGTGCTGCCCAATTGATTCGATCAATCTCGCATAGAGGTTCTTCATCTTTGGTTCCTTGGGATAACAAAGAAGGAGGATTTCGTTGAAAGAAATGCGAAGCGAGGACATCCAGATCGTCTCATGTGACTCATCCCCCATGCATGCAAGTGTTGTTCCCAGCTGCTCAGAATTATGACATCTGAAGTTGTTAAACTAGGTCTTAAGATCGAAGGTGTGCATGGGAGGGTGTTCACCTCATTGAACCTCCACGTGGGCGAATATCCGATCTGGCTACTAAACGAGATCTTAAGATTAAAAGGAGTTCAAAAAAACCAGCCTAGGTCGGATAAGCATCCGACCCGGTAAAAGGTGAACACCCGTATACTTCTTTAATCGGGCGAACGCCCCTATTTAAGACCGCCTTTTCCCCCGGGGTAGGCATCATTTCGCCCGCGCGCTCGTCTGGTTCGTTGAGAAACGCCAAGTCGTTGCAGTTCACGCCATTGCTCTCTCTAGGGCTGGGGGGTTCTTCCCAAGCACTGGCTCGCCCGCTCGACGTGCTTTCTGCTTCAGGTTCTTAGGTATTCTTCTTTTTCCACCTTCTTCTTCTTCTTGTTGTTGTTGTTTCCAGAAGAAGGGCGATCGATGGGGGACCGATTCCTGCCTGTGCTGACGGAGCCGGTCATAGATTCGAGTTCCTGGCCCCTTCTTTCCGAGGAGAGAATCAACTCCAGCCGCTACCGGAGGGCCCTTGCAGACGCGCTCGGTTTCACGAACGCAAGGAGGCTCACCTACAACAGCCGCGCTCCTCCTCGTCGTCTTCCCCTTCCACTGGATTTCCCCAACACGCCTAGTCACTTGGAGTATCAAGGGAGCATCAGCATCCCAGCCACCGGGATGCTCGCCCTCCCCTACCTCAACCTCCTTGACTGGGGACAGGACGACACCCTCTCTCTCCCCATCCACGATGTGCTCTTCATCGTCCGCAATTCCAGCATCGTCTCCAGGCACCTCCACATCCCCGGAGCCCCGATCACATGCGTCTCGTGGGCGCCGCAATCTACGCAAATGGTTGTCGCTGCAGCTAGGTCTGATCTCGTGCTTTGGGATGTCCAAGCCTGCTCCCTCGTGCGATGGGTGCGTCGGTGTCCGGGCACAGATTTCGTCTGCTCAATGTCTTGGAGAGACGTTCACTGCCCCGCCATCGGGAGAAAGGAGGGCCTGATCTCATCCATTGATATGCGAATGCCCAATCCCTACCTGAACCACTACTCTGGCCACCATGATCCAGTCTGCGGATTGTGCTTTTCCGATGACGGTGTGCAGCTGGCCAGCAGTGACAACAAGGGTGTTGTAAGTACATGGGATCTCAGGCACAAACAGCGTTGCCTAATCTAGAGGGGCACCGTGGAGCTGTAAAGGCTCTCACTTGGTGTCCATTTGACAGCGAGGTCCTGGTCACCGGGGGGCGCACGGGGATAACTGCATCAAGTTCTGGGACACCCGCACAGGCATTTTGAAGGATACTATCGATACATGTTCGGAGGTTTGGGGACTGGAGTGGAGTATGGAGGACAGAGCGCTGTTAAGTGCACATGGTGAACCCTGCGGAATGCTGGCTTCCTGGAGATATAGCACGAAGTTTCAGTTGGAAAAGATCCCATTCACGGATGATGAAGGAGAATCTGCTCCTATCAATTGCATGATTGCCACTCCTGACAGAAGGAAATTGGCATTAACTATGGATTACGAAGAAGATATATATATTTGGAATGTGGTGGGGGCTAAGCAGCCTCGTGCTATACCCAAACCCAAACCCAAGTCGAAACTGACTTATGGTAAAGGTAATTCTAGCACCTTAACTAGATTTGACCAAATCAGATGACTCATAGTTATGTCACACTGACTAACCCATGCATATATACAAGGATTTAAATATTGACATCGGCTTCCATATCGACACCATGTCGATATGAAATTTCTTCGAAATTTCACTGAAATTTCGCCCATATCAACCGGCATTTGTGAAGGAATGATCTGAAAATGCCCCCTATCACCTTATCACTCGTCATTTCGGCCCATGTCAAAACCAAAATATCGGCAAAATTTTGCTGATATTTTGTGAAATCTGAAACCCTGTCATTTGTTAAGATTTTGATTATATCGGACATCGCACACACTTAACTACATCATAGCTAGAGCTCTTCTATAACTGACCATATTATGTAGTCCAGTTGATTCATTTCTGCATACGTAGAGTTGTCGCCACCGAAGATCTAAGCATAAGCATATTAGGTGGTACACTGGATATTTCACGACACACGGACGCACGAGTTCAACCAATACATGGATAGATGCCTCTTCTTTAAAAAAAAAAAGGATTTGATGATATTTTAACCTTTGCATATGTAGAGTTTCAGATGATTTTTGTCATATTGAAATAAAAACGAGTTCAACCACCGAAGATCTATTACTTGTTTTTGTGTTATTGCATTCCATAGGTAGAGTTTTCGGGATTTTGATCTGTTGGGTGACAATATGATTTGACCACTGCATAGTTAGATGTCTCTTTTTGTTTAAAGACTTGTTTGAGGTAAATCTATCTACTAGTGAGGATTTTTCGCAAAAGATTTGATCTTGAACACTGATACAATTGCAACATGAGTGTAGGTGAAACATTGATTTTGGCATTGCATAGTTAGAGCTATTTGATTATGTTACAGAAATTAGTCAGTTATCCACTGCATGAATAGAGGCTATCATATCACATCTCAGATTGAATTTGAATTAGCCAGTATCTCTTTCTTTTAAAGGATTACCCTTGTTGTCCTTCCTTTAATGTTGATACTAAGTCTGCCATGTCCTCTTGTTATCCTCGTTAATTAGCTATAGGCTGCCACGTTTGTCTAACTTCCATCAAGTGTGATCTATCCTCATAATTATCATTTTCCCCATACCTTGCATTAACCGTTCCCTTGAACTTTTGTTCTCATCTCGCATGTTGCAAGACCTGTTTGGGCTAATTTTGCACGTTTAGTTGCTCTTATAATGGACAAAATATTTTTTTCACTTCAACTTCTTGCTTTCTGCTCATGTTTGCCAAAGCAGCAGCAGAAATAACTCTGTTGAAACCTGCAGAGTTCTAAATGTGAAGTAAAATATGCATTTTAGTCTTTGTAAAAGCGCAAAATATGTTGGAGTTGGTCCCTATTGATTATGATGCAGGTGAGTCAATAGTGGCTGTTTTGATTGCACATGGTGATGTAGGGTGAATAGAAAGATTGTGGCTATATAAGTAGATCACTGGTGGTGGTAGCACTTTTGGAGGGTGGACAGAGTGGTTGTGTATTTTTTAAAGACACTGCAGGTGGTTGATCATCGTTCCTTGCCCACAGGTTATTTATGAGGAAAGGAGTGGAGCAATTGAAGTGAATGTATGGTGGTGATGGAGGTGTGGTGGAGAGAGGCAAGCTGCAATAGTTTGTGGTAGATGGGTTGACTGGACAAAGCACTTGCTGAATGTGGGATGAGGATGGAGAAGAAAATGGTGCTGTTGCATTTTACGAGCTGGAGGTATTTGGTAGATGTCGATCTGGAATCTATCTTAAAGGGCGGAGAGTGCATTTGCAAGGTAGTGGTGGAGAGGGACATGATTATTTGCGACCATGGTGAAGATGGGGGTTAAATCTTATGGTTATGGGAAAACAAGCAGAGGGGAAGGAATTTTGAGAAGTTTGTGTGATGAGAAATATTCTTACACAAATAATATTTTCGGCTGTCTATTAAACAAATAGCTCTCATTTTCGTTGAGGAGGATTACATTCTAAAAAGGAAAATCGTATTCCTGAGTTGCAAGATACCTGTTCTTCCTGCCGAAGGATCTAATGCAGTTGGTTGTGTGGTTTGCCCTATCGCATATCTGTGGTATTGATGTTCCATTATAATGACGGTTATGAATAATGTTGTCTTTGGCTTTTGTCTGCACAGTAATGCAGGAATTTCATTAAAGTAACCATTCAAAAGATCACATAGAGTAGGGGGAATGGTTTCCAAGGACTATACCATAGTAGTGAAGAGTTACAGAAGAGAGCAAAAAGTGAGGTTGTGTGCTGGGGAAATGACAAATATTCTCTCGGGCCCTATATTTACAGTTGTCAGCGGCTTAAGTTCAATGAAACATCAACGGTTCTTTTGATGCATCACTATGGAGACTGCTTGCAGTTTCTCGTATCCACAACAGTTTTACATGACCAAGCCCAATATCAAGTCTGATAGCAAGTCCTTTGGCTTCATCAAGGGTGTGGGTACAATGCTGTTGATAACTTGCAAGAAGATTCTGTTTTGCTTATTTCGTACAAATGGAAGCATTATATACCTTGCCATCCTTAAGTGGAGCATCGAAGAGGATCTGAATGTTGAGGGGACTTTTCTGTTAATCAATCAAAAGATTGGCAGCAAAAGAAACTAAAAGATGGCTCATTCTGTCAGAATCAGATTGCTGAGGAACTGAAAGTAAGAAGCCAAACTCTGAGCTTGTGTATAGTGACGTGGGATTTAAGAGAAAGCCTTCGTGCTAACTGTTGCGTCCGTTTAGCCAAACAAAATGCAAAATGCAGGATTTTGAATGAATAAGAAAAAGGAGAATTTCTGTCTGATTTTTTGATAAGTTGAAGAAGAAATTAATGGCACTATCAGTGGAATCCAATTTCACCCAAAAACTGTTGTGTGCCTAAGAGTGGGCGATCATAGCAATGGCCAAAAATGTATAATTCATCGTACCAGCGGCGACGAATATCCTCAGGTTGTGGTGCAACTGATTGCAGCTTTCAGACACTGGGATGCACCTCTTGAAGAGAAAGACAACTTGGGCGATGTTTATATAGAACAATGTGTTGTCTCCTTTTTGTTCTCTATGTTGTCTTCACTTAGTCTCCCTTTGGTTTTCCTTGTAAATCCCTGTGAAGGGCACAATTGTATTGATTTTTTTTGGTATGGAATAAGAAGCATGGCCCATGCACTTCAAAGCTTTACGAGTAAAAAGAATTTCGTTTAGAACATAATATTTTTATCATATATATAGTTTCGTGATGGAACATGTTTTTAGTCATAAACACATATCGAGAATGATATTTTGGTTTGTGACAGTGAACTGGAGGTTGATAACCTATAATCTTCCATTAGGGTCAACCTTTGCATTAGAATATCTAACTATATGATGCAAGATGTTGGCTCCGTGGCAATCATACTGAATACCTGGAGCTTCTTTCTAGTTCATGTCTTGTTAAATTCTTCTTCTGTATCCAACATCTTGAACACAACTCATCTTAATGATTTTAATGAGGTCAACCATAGCCATGGTCGTCTTCTCGCATCACTATACCATGTTTTTAAGTGCATACAAAGAGAGTTTCGAGGCTATAACCTAACCAAAAAGAAAACAAGTGCATTAAAATAGACATGAATTTGTTGAGGAAGGTCCTCATCATTTATTTTTGTAAGTAGTAGCACCCTATCCCAAGAATGATCTAAAATAGATCTGAATGGAGGCAAAATGATCCATGTATCCGTCCCTACTTAATTGCGGGAAAAAACTTTGTTGTTGTTATTGTAGTAGTAGCATCACCCTATCAATTAATGCCTAGGTATATTGGCCCAGTCTCAGACTGGAGTCATTATCGAGGATAAATATCATTGAGAACTTGTTGGGCTTAAACTCAACTTTACTCATTTTGACAGCCTCCCAAAAAGCTTTAGCTCTAGTTTTCAAGTAGTAATCCTCTACTCATATAACACACACTCACACTTATATACGTATTGGATGAAGGACTACTTTTGGGTTATAACCTTGCCCACTAATATTTATGGCAATCTCATAACAATATGGTCCATCACTTATTCCCAATAATAGTAGCAGTTGTACGCTTCAGTAGATTTTCGCTCCTATCTCTTTGTAGAGGTAGCTCCACCTCTCGACTAACCCCTTTCCACTATTGGAGAGCCCCTTTCATATCATTTGCAGTTTCAATGATATAAGCTCGATTCATTATCAAGGATAACTCACTCTTAAAACTTGTTGGGGGTCATGCCAACTAGACCCATTGACAACTACCTGAAATGCTTAAAGACCAAGTTCTCAACTAGTAGTTCCCTACACGTATAACCCACTCTCCTACTTTGTCAATTATAGACGTGGGATTGTGTTTGGGGTATTACACTAGGGCAAGGAATTTTTTAAAGTTATGTTAGGGAATATGGAGAGGTTGCATTATTGTTACCGAATCCTAAAGTTCATTATCATACATAAACACACACTTAAATTATTTATATTGACCAGGCTGTTTGTAAAGATAATCATGTTTTCAGTTTTATAAAGTTTATTATCAAAGTTTAATTAATTAAAAATGATCTCTAGTCAGTTGCTGACTGATAATCAAGTTTGACTAGTTGACTAATCAATACATGTCTCAAAATCTTAGGTGTATTAACTAGTCAACTGATTATTGGCATTGGTTGACTAGAATATGTGAATATTCAATAAATGAGCAACATATGGAATCTAATCATGGCCAATTGATTAATTCGCTAGTCACTTCAATGGAAGTACTCTTAATAGAAGGCAATCGGCTAACCTTATGAATTTGATCTAAAATATACAAGAAAAAAAATCGACCAAGACCATAAAACATGTAGAATCTCACAAAAAAAAAGGATTTAACTGCTTCAGAAATGTGCATATGCCCACTAATCACGTCAAACTCTCTTTTTCTTTCGTGAATATGTTTTCAAAATAAATGAGTGGTGGCCCCAAGGCGTTTATATTATGTAATTCTAATTTTAGGGTTACAAGGAGGGCTATTTAGAATTACAAATATATCCCTGATACATGAAAAAAATATTAGGTGTACTTCCCCTAAATCCTTGGAAAAAGGAACACTCTCCCCTTATATATGAACCCCAAATAATTCACTATCAATTTGGATTAGCGAGCTTGATCCGTATATATACATCATAAATCAGTCTTTACAAGACACTAAGTTAGTAAGCACATGAACTAGTTAAGACTTCCAGATATATCTCTATATTGATTTACAAAAAAGTATGCCATTTAGAAAATGTCTTTTTGAAATCAATCCCTTTCCAACTTAAAAGGAGGATCAAATCGTTTACAAAAATAGGCTCTCAACTTCTTTTCAAAAATTCCATTTGTTACTGAAGTTCTTGCTGTCTTTTATCTTAGGTAAACTATTTGACCAGTCAGGCATATGAGGGTTAACACTGCCAAACTAGCTGTGGCACACTATTTTTTTTAGATCATGTCCTAGGACTTGTGTGGAGAACTTAAACCTATTTGTGAACTAAGATGTTAGGGTTGTCAACTTGTAGCCATGTCATTAGTTGGGTGAGCCTTGGTTCGGATTAGTTGGTTTCCAACAATCACTCAGCATAAGACCTTTCAATAGCTGGATACTTCATCCATTAGGTGAATACTCTAAGTGTGGAAAAATGAATTCGTGGATGTGAATCAAAACAAGCACAAATAGAATTAGGACACTTAAAGTTAAGTGGAACCCTTTTCTATAAAAAAAAGTAAGTGGAACCCTACTTCCTCAGAAATAAGATGAAGCCATGATGAAAGCCTCAACGGGATAGCTAGTGCATTATGTTTTTCAAGAGATTTCAATGGATGTGGTGTTCTATATATAGCTCCACCATCATGTTAGTTCTTTTTATCCCAAGCATTGTATTTATAATGATACATATTTTAATTGCAAGACCTGTCAATATTGTATTATTGTTTATTGAAGGAACTCAAAGAAGTAAAGTTGATAACTACACTAGATGAACAACTTATTTATGTTATATAAAAAACACTAATGTAATCTTTGTAATTATAATCAACATGCAGTGATAGATGCATGTGTGCATACTTGTATATTCTTTCACAAGTGATCAGGACATTAGTTCAAGCCTCAATTGTAATTTTCCCAAAAAGGACCGATCATTCCAAAGCATCTAATTGATTAATTTTGCTTACTTTCTGAATCTAATCGATCATATGAAATCCTTGATTGTTCACTTATTTATGATTAATCACTTAATTATGATTAATCACTCTGATGACATTAATCGATCACTTTTATCTTCCATCTTGAACTTCGTTGGAAGACTAATGATCGATCATTCTATTTTTTTGATCGATCACTTTGAATTCAAATTTCTAGCTGTCACCTAATGCTTTTAATTTGACCAGTCACTTTAAGGCCCTATTCGTTTGGGTCATAAGGAGGAATGGAATAAGGGGAATAAGCCCCCAACACGCTTCCCCGTAGTACGACTATTCTCCATTATTTCATCTTATTTCACTCTTATTCCTATCTTTATCCCACCTTACTTACCTTTATTTCACCTTATTCTCCTTATTCTTATCCTCCAGCCGAACGGAGAATAGACCCTTATTCCCCTTATTCCCCATCCTTATTCCTGCTTATTCTCCTACCGAACGAGCCCTAAGTATTCTGATCGATAAACCCAAAAGTGATGAGCAATTTTTCCCACAGTTTTGTTCTTTTAAAGACAATTTCATCCGTATATTACTCTAACAACTTGTTGTTCATTCTCGCCTTCTCACTACTCTCTACTATTATTATTCATTATATGAGTTGTTGTTGAGCATATTTATGCTTTGAAAGGAACTCACGTATTCCATTATAGTATCCAACGTTCTCATTCAGCTACGATTTCCATATGCTCCATAGGCTCTCTACGACTCCTTATTAATATCTTGTATGTAGGTGATTCCTTTATTGATAATACATATTTGTTCTTGTTTATGATATTCATTAGTTTTGATATTTGATATATATTGCAATTGTGCTAGACATCCGTATATATATAGCAAATATTATATGTGGCTAGATACTTAAAAATATATTTATCATCTCTTTCTATAATCTCTTTCGCAAGAAGACATAGTGTTTGATCTAAGTTTGCAGGCTACTTGATGTTTGATCCAAGAAGATCGGCAGCTCTGGTGTTTGATCCAAGCCTGGCAATTTCCTCGGGGCCTGTTTGGTTTTCAGGGTACACCGGGGTATCCTGGCATACCCCTAGCTCCCACCCTACATTCCTGGGTTGGGATTACTTGTATTGACCATACAATTTCTTTGGTATAATGGTTTTTAACCATGTTCAAATACACTTATTAACATAAAAAATATATCATAATCATTAAAAAGTTAATATAACACATAAATAATGTCACATCACATCAAAATTATCATTTCAACCCTCCCAACCCTCCAAACAGCTACTATTCACAGGAGGATACCCCAACCCAGCCCAACCCAGTAACCAATCTAAGAAGGTTCGAAAATCTGGTGTTTGAACCAAGACACCTCGAAGTTACTTCGATGTTTTCGATATGGAGGAGAAGACTTTTGTGTTTGATTAATTGAAAGAACTTTGATATTTATAATCCAAGGTTACTTGTCCGTATTTTGGTGTTTGATATAGAGGCTTCTAAATGATTGAGTAATCCATAAGCAAATAACTCTGATAGTGAAAAGGTTAATTGGCATGGATGATTAGAAATCCTTAGTTGAGGACTGATGTCATGATTTTTCACCCAATTGGGTTTCCACATAAAAAGCATTACATGGTTAATACTCCAGTTTGATTTATCACTATGTTATTATTTGTTATTTTATTATTTTATTTGACCATAATTCATTATAACTACTATTCACCCAATCTAGTAGTAGTTCGATCTTAAAAGTATCCATACTTGTATTGGAACCTCATTTGTACGGACGATGTAACTAGACTTCAACACCCTATTGCCTCAATGAACAAGAATAACAACAACTTCGACATCCAATCAATGGTACGACCACTTATATTTTATGGAAAGCCAATCATTATAGCTTTTGGAAAATGCAGATATTCCATAAGTCAATGGATTTCAAGATATGGAACATCATGGAGATGAAATACACACATCCTATCATCATGAAGAAGACCATCCTGACAGACCTTTGATAAAGACCAGTCTATACACAACCTCAAAGTAATGAATGCCATTTTCTGTACAATCATGAAGGGAGAGTTTAACTCAGTATTTGCATGGAAGAGAACTTATGAAATTTTGAAGTTGAAGGAAAGAACAAGAAGAAGAGAACACTAGCTCTTCAAGAAAATATGTCGACATCAAAAGAAATCTCAGATGAAGATGAAGTAGCCATGTTAGCACGACAACTCAGGAAATACATGAAAAGTGAGTCAAAAAGGAAAGAAAGTGATGCCTCTTTCTACAAATACTAGAAGAAGGATTGCCCCCCACCCCACCAAACAAGAAAGATAAAGCACTATGAATTCTACAAAAAAGAAAGGTAGCAATGAGAGGCTAAAAGAATCTTCAATAGATCGTCACAAATTTCCAAGGAGGAAAGCCATGCAAGCAACTTAGGCATCTAGATCGAGTGAAATCAAATAAGAGTGCTCATATAATGAGGAAGCACTACTCTGATTCATGGCATTCAACGATGAAGTAGAATCTAATGAGACTTCTATTGATAAAATCAAAGATACTTTAACTCAAATTCATGATTTTATTGTTGGAATAAATAAATAAAATAAATTGCGTAAAGTTACTCCATACACTATATAACATGAGCATGAATTTGAAGTTAATAGATTTAATGATAGTGTAGAAATCGGATGCACACACAAAAAAAGAGAGTATGAATCTGAAATTAGTTTACTTAAAAATAATATAGAAAAATCAAAAGTAATCTACGTATAAAACTGTTACATTGAGATTTATTTAGACCTATGAAATTAGAAAGTTCAAGTGGAAGTCCTTACTATTTTATAGTTGTTGGCGACTATTCACGATATACTTGCGTTTTGCTTCTTACAAGCAAAAACTCAGCTTTCTCAGAGTTTAAGAATCTAGCCCAAGCAAATTCAAATTGAATAAAGAACTATAATCACTAAGTTAAGAAGTGATCACAATGGTGAATTCGAGAATGACAAGTTCTCATATAATATGCAAAGTATAGGATTAAGCACGAGTTTTCAGCGTCCATAATATCACCTTAGAGAAGTGTAGCCGAACGTAAGAACACCACACTTTAGGAATGAACTCATACTATATTACAATATACCATGTTATTTTGGGTAGAGGCTATAAGTACCACTTGTTACAGCTTAAACAAAACTTTAATTCACCCTTAACTAAAGAAGCTACTTTTTAGGTTTTACTCCAATCGCTCATCTAAAATAGGATACATTCATGTTTTCGATTGTAGATGTTATGTTCTTACACTAAGGACAATCTTGACAAGTTTGACCTCAAAAGTGATTAAGGTATCTTTTTTAGCACTACTTATTCACCACATGTACCTGAGAATGAAGATTAGCTAGAAGTTCGTAATTTTTCTAACATACCTTAAGTGAGAGCCCTTATTATTTTCCAAAGGACTTCATATATGCTAGAGATTATCCCAAAGAACTTGTAATTGGAAATGTATCTCACGATGCTCGAACAAGATAACACTTACATACATTTGTAATGTCCAACCTTGTATCCCTTCGTGAGTTAAAATCCATAGATGAGGCATGCAACGATGCGTCATATCTAATGGTACTGCAGGATGCCATTCTATTTGAAAAAGAAACTATGTATAGGAATTATTACCTAATGAATATGTGATTCCCTCTTTTCTTCTTTCATTTTATTTAAAATCCGATGTAAAACACATGTAATTAATGTTAAATATCATTTTGAACAGAATATAGCTTGTGATTTTTTTAACATTTAAATCACAAAAAAAATAATAAAGGCAGAGAGATAAAAAGAAAAAAGAAGAAAGGTTGTAAATATCTACATACTTGACTATAACATAGACATAGAGATAGTATTGGATCGTTTGACTACCAATAATTACAGAATATGAAGAGAAAATCTTAACTACTATTTAGATCACTATGTATACATTATACAATCTTCCCTAGCTTATTCAGACCATATATATATATATATCAACAAAATTCCTTTACCATTATGTTCATAATAATTATATCTAAAATAAAACTCTACTAATAAAAACTAAATTGAAGTCGGGGGAGAAAATACTGTATCAAAATCACCTAATTGGCAACTTCCTTGACTCATAACTATTTAAAGAAATTTGTAAATTAATCAATCTTACTTTTGATCTTCATCTCACATCTAATAATATTTATTAAAAATTTTACAAATATTCCAGGGTGAAAGATGTGTGTTTCGGCTTTCAGACCCAATTTAGAAATTATAAAAGCACTTAATAAAATATCTCAAATTTTTGTAGAACTTACATGAACTCCTTTCAACTTAATTATTTTTTACCTATAGATAAAAATAAAAAAATATATAATAAAGTATATGGTGAATAAATGCCAATAGATCTTAAACTGAGAAAAGCCATAAAGACTAAATTCATGGCTTATTTCATACCATATTTGAATTCCAAATTGAGCAAACTCACTTTAAATTTCAAGTTAAGGTTTTTCACTAACAAATATGTTCTAATTAAAACTATAGTTTTAAATTATTTATATACTTGTATTTGTGGCAATTTGTCTATGATTTATATTTTCTTTATTTTACATGTTTTGTACTTTGTAAACAAAATAATAACTAAAGATAAAATTCTTGTAAACTAGTAAAAATAAATCAAATATATAAATCCTAGGTATAAAATAATTATAGTTATACTGTAAATACTTCTATTTAATTGTAACAACTATAAGTAAACTCCTAAAAATCAAACAAAAATATATTTATTTATCTTTAATTAATAATTAAATTAATAAATAAATTATGTACTTGTTTGTAAAATAAGGAACTAAAAATTTGTACATATGTATTATAGGTATATTATACCTATATTTATCAAATTTTCTTATTTTCACCATTATTTTAATAATATTTGTGTATTCATCATATACTAAATTGTAAATAATTAAATTATCTATATTTTATATATTAATTATTTTTTTCCATTTTACCTTTTTAGTATTTTTTGTTTAATTTACATGACATTTTATAGTATTTATTCTTTTTTCGTCAAAAATGTTGACCCATCCACTAAGCACATCAACCCAAAGGCTTCAAGCCCATTGCTGCAACCCAATCAGGAGTGTTGACCCCATGGTCGACATTTGCCCTTTCCTACTTTTCCCTACTACAAAGCTGCAGTATGGGGCCCGATCACCTGAGTTTCAAACTCCGATCCTCTTAGACCCATTGAGCTATGATGACCCATGTTGTTCCCACCTAAGTTTGGCTTCCCTTGCCTCAGTTAGCCTCTCCCTTTCTCCATGTCAGCCCTTATATTCGATTCTAGCAACGAACTTCCATACCTTATTTTTCATATCTGATGGACCTTTCCTCCTCTGCTATTTATACCCCCTATAGTACCTCTGTTATCTTTAGATCCCCCATTTGTGAAGTCCTAGTTTATGTGATCAACAAATAAAGTGACAACTGAGGAGTTTCATTCTAGTCAAGTAAGCTAGTGGTCTACCGTGAGATCCAACATGTATTAAATTGTTGCAGCTTTATCTCATGAATAAAAAAAGTATGAACCTATATGATTCTTTATATGTACACCAACTTGCCAGTATCAAGACCATGTCAGGTCATAAAACCATTGGTCTGTCAAATGTGCATACTTGTACATATAAATGTATATTTATCTTCGGTTAATAGATATGTGCCTATTTATGACAGTATACGATACATGTCTTTAGTATATCAATCTTATAAAGTCAACATTTTGACTTTTGGTCAACATATTAACTTTTGGTCAGCATTTGATCCTTGTCCAACATTTTGACTTTTGGTCAACATTGATCCTTGGTCAACATTTTGACTTTTGGTTAACATTTCTAATTTTCAGTAAATACCTTTATATGACTTATTTGACATACCTTTCTTAGTCTCTAGATACTTCTAGATACCTTGATCTGGCTTTCAGTAAATAACTTGATTTGCCTATGTAGAGCACCTGCATCAAGAGGTCAGTCAGATGTTAGCTGTTGGAGAAAGATTTCCATCTCTTTCTCAAACTCGAGATCCTTCTTGAATATCACTTGACGATGGTGGTTGTGTCCTCTAACTCTTCAGATTTACAATCTTACATCTATTCTTATGATCTAACTCCTTAAATAATCGGCTGCATGATATCAAGATGGACATGGTACATTAACTTAATTGTACTAAGGGACCTTATAAATGCACAAATAAATTATCCTTTTAATACTGATTATGAAATAAAACACAACAACTTTTGTTGCAATAATGACTAGTCGAATACTTATATGACTAATACCCTGACGTTGACTTCATATCATTTACATTAGATTGAAAGTCTGCATCTGTGTACCTTAAGACGTGGAGATAACTATCCCCATAAAACTCGATGCAGCCTTGAATTCTTCTTAGATACTTGAATATGTTTTTATCTACACTCTAGTGTTATACTTTATAACACGATTAGTCATGGCTTACCACTCCCACTGCTTAGCATATATCTAGCTTTGTACTCATCATGACATACACTATGCTTCCCACAATTTGTGCATAAGGGAATTCAACCATAATCTTCTTATCGTCAACACTTTGAGATGCCATCCCTTTAGATGCATTAATGACATGTCATGAAGGAAGTGATCCTTTCTTGGAATTATCTACATCAAATCTTTCTAAGATCTTCTTGATGTGTCTTTGTTGTAATAGTCCCAATATCCACTTTTCTCTATTTATGAACATCTTCAAACCAAAGGTGTAAGAGGCTTCATCATGTTCTTTCATCTCAACGAGGTGGAACAATCATATCTTAATGCTGGTCGTCATCCCAATATCATTTGCAAATGGTCAGGATGCCATCCATATAAAGTACGGTGAACACAATTGCACTCCTACTATGCTTCTTGTTTACTTATGGTTCATATAGATTTTGAATGAAAGCATTAACTATATATGATCTCATCGAACATGATGTTCCAACTACGAGAAGCTTGTTTAAGCCCATAGATGGATTTCTTCAGTCTGTATGCTTTGCCTTCCTCAGCTATGAAGCATTGAAGTTTTTTATATTGATATCATCGTCAAGGTATCAATTGAGGAATACAATCTTGACGTCCATATGCTAGATGTCATAGTTAAGCTATGCGTCTATATTTAACAATATCTTCATGGATTTAAGCATGGTCACATAAGAGAATGTCTCATTGTAATTGATATTAGCAGCTATCCCGGCTCAAACAATGATTCCATTTTGATTGGATACAATCCAATCCACATGCTTCGGTGATGCACGTGGCATGATCACCACCCTTAATTTTATACATATTTCGAAATTCATATTCATTTTAAAATAGACATAGATATGGACATTACTTTGATATTCGTAAATATTACTGGTTGCATGAGCATTTCAACCCTAGATCCAATTTTCCCTCCCATTTGTTGATAGAGAGGGTACGACCTTACAAAATCCAATGCATAATGAAACTAGGTCAGCTAGTAGAATCCACATTAGAGAACCTTGTGTGTGGTTCTCTTTCTCGAGTGGTGTCCTCCCGCCTCCAGATTAGGGTAATGAGTGAGGACACTCTGGTATTCCTCCTAAGGAATACACCTTCTCCAGAAATAATCTGATCCTTCAAAGAAAAGAAACTGATCCTCCCAATGGTATCTCCTCAAGTTTGACTTCAGTCGATCACTATTTCTCCTAGGACAACCTTGGGGAACTTGCTTGGAGACAAAGTAGTTCGCCATGTTGGTCGACCACGGGAGTGATTCAATAACACAAATTGAGTCATATGGAAAGTCTCCCATATAGGTTCAGTCTCAGGGGAGTCCTTATGTTCAATCCAAGACAAATGATCAGCCACAACATTCTTAACTCTAGGCTAATCCTTAATATCCTAATCAAACTCCTTGAGTAATAAAATCCACCTAAGAATACATGTCTTCACATCCTTATTTTCCATTGGTATCGAATAGCTGTATGATCAGTGTAAATTATCACATTAGAGCCCAAAATATAGGATCTGAACTTCTCTAGGACCCAAACTATTGTGAGCATTTCCTTTTCAATAACCATATAATTATTTTGTGCATGATCTAAGATTTTACATGCGTAGTGCAAAGTAAACAATATCCCTTCTCGTCTCTATCCTAACACAACTCTTATCATAAAATCCAAAGCATCAATCATGATCTCAGAGGGAAGAGACCGGTCACAAGTTTGTAATTTGGGCGAGTCAATAATATTTCTTTTTAATAGTTCAAAGGCCTCAAGATACGTGTGATCTACAATGAACTATGTGTTTTTCCTAATAGCACAATCAGTGATCAAGCAATCTTTGAAAAATCTAGAATGAATCTACTATAAAATCCAACATGCTCTAAAAATGACCGTATTGACTTCACATTTGTTGTTGGATCAAGTTTCTCAATAACATCTTTGGAGGATCAACCTCCATCCTTTTTTTTGAGATGACGTGTCCTAACACGATACCCTCCTAGACCATAAAATGACTCTTCTCCAAGGAGAGCACCAGATTCACCTCTCTACATCTTTGAAGAACTCTATTCATGTTGGAAAGACATAAATCAAATGAGTCACCATGAACGAAAAATCGTTCATAAATACCTCCAAGAAATCTCCCAACATCTCAATAAATACAACAATCATGCATCGCTGAAAAGTGCCTAGGGAATTTCAGAACCCGAATGGTATACACTTGAATGCGTACGTGCCAAATAGACATGTGAATGTGGTCTTTTCCTTGTCTTCATGAGTGATGGATACTTGATTGTAGCCTGAGTACTCATCAAGAAAATAGAAGAACCATTTCCCAACTAATCTCTCCAAAATCTGATCAATAAATGTTAAGGGAAAGTGATCTTTCTTGGTTGCGGCATTCCTGCGTCTATAGTCCACATAGACACACCACGACATGGGTACTGGTATCATAATCTCAACTCCCTCCTCATTTGTGGCCATATTAATTCCCGACTTCTTTAGGACAACATGTAGTAGACCCCCCCATTTGGAGTCTGAGACGGGGTACAAAAAACCTGCTCCACACCATTTCTCAATCTCTTTCTTCAAAACTTCCCTTAGATTAAGATTTAATCTTCTTCGAAATTTTCAGGGCAGGTCTAGCATTATCCTTAATATAAATGTTGAGTGAACAGAGAGAAAGGCTAATCCCCACAAGATCTGACATAGTCCAACCTATAACTTTGCGGTTCTCCTCTAAGACTTTTAACAACCTAGACTCATGTTCTATAGTCAGCTCAAAACTAATAATGACAGGAAATCTGTTCTTGGGTCTCGCAAGAAAGGCGTACTTAAGTGTAGGAGGTAACAGTTTCAGCTCTGGCAATGTTTTTATCGTCAAGTAAACCAGGTTGCACCATCTCTGAATCTGGCTCCGTGCTGTATGAAGGTGGATTTGCCTGTGTTGTGCTTGCCACCAACTTGACGGTCCCAAAGACCAAAAACACCCTACATCATATGTATACAGAATGCGGACCCAAAGTCCTCTTGATACCATATCTAATGGTTTGCCATATCTAATGGCGGTTTCAGGGTCATATCTAATGACATCACCATATCTAATGGCTAGTTCACGATTTGTATAAAAGAGCTACTGTGGTGCTTATCTTCTGATTTTGATTCTTTTCTTGTCACTAATAAACCGTACTCTTGCTAATTCAAGCTCATAACAGCTAAATCATGAACATAAAACAATTTTGACATAGCATGCATATTCTGACAACCAGAACTATTAAGAACTTGAAATCCTATTCATATTGCATAGTAACTACACACAACATATTTCTTATATAAAAAGCTTGAATCTAAGTAGAGAAACTTACGATTTGTATTCCACAAAGAACGAAATGCTTAAAAACGTGTTATCATGATAAAATACCTGAAACGACGTGAAATACATTCTAAAGCCCTGATTTCATATCAACTGTATGGTACTTGTAATTCATGCATAAAAGCTTTAGAAAATACGATTTCATACTTGCTATTCAAAACCATGCATAAAAGCTAAAGACTAGTGCTTTAAAATAGTGCTTGAGAATCCCTCACCTGAACGCTATCTAACTTGAGTCTGAATCACCTTCTTTAGTGAAATCCCCCCTATAGCCGTCTTAGATTGAATACAATGGCTTGGTGCGGACAGAACTTCGTTACGGCTTCAAAAACACTCTCGATTACCGACAGGGCTTCGCCGTGGCTCCTCTTGTGCTCCTCACGCAACCTCGGCGGCCTTGCGGCTCTAAGGTGGAGAGATGGGCGTGGGATGAAGTGAGGAGAAGTATGGGGGGTCATGGGTATTTATAGGCCTCCACCCCCTTTACATGTGTGACATGTGTCAACATGTAAGGGAGCCTCTAAGCCACATGTTGCCTCTCTTCCATGTATGACTACACATGGCATGCCACATGTCTTATTTTTGGGAAAACTCGTTGCCCAAGTAATAGGTTTGGTTTATTCATGAGATAACTTGTTGCCCAAGCAAGAGACTACACCATGACATGTGTTAGTCTTAGGATGATGACACATGGCACTATTGAGTTTTTGACACCTGTCCTGACTATGTAACGACGCGTGTCCCATGATTTTCTCTCCATGTGTCCTACTTTTGCTAATGACACTTAATTATCACTAATGACGGGTAATTAGCACTAATCATGCTTAATTAGTCTTAATGATGTGATTATGGCTAATGAGGGTAAATCTATGCTAATGATGCTTAATTATCACTAATGACGGGTAATTAGCACTAATCATGCTTAATTAGTCTTAATGATGTGATTATGGCTAACGAGTATAAATCTATAACATTATGGTCACTATGCAAGTAGTGGCTTCTACTACTTATAAGGTACTACCAAAATTCCAGATTAGTAGATGTGGTACTATGTTTTGAGATGCTACACAATTCAAAGAACCTTTTGAAGTCCATTTTTATACATGATGGTCTCTGATATAAATACAACAAGTTTCAATGAAATTATTGCATCAAGGCGAATCTATTGACTATGGTATCTGTAAAGTGTGAACACTATTAATCCAAAATTTCCTTGAAACAACACTTGATAACATTCAAAGGCATAGTGTACAAAACGCGTATTACAATTCTCCTCTACTTGCAATAAATTTCGTCCTCGAAATTTAGTACCTTTGCTAGCTTGAAATAAGTGGGGATATTGAGATCTCATTTGTTCCTCTCGTTCCCATGTGGCTTCTTCTATTGCGTGACTCCTCCATAAAATTTTAACTAAAGGAATCTTCTTTGTACGAAGCTCTTGTACTTTATAAGCACATGACAAACCATTTCTACAATAAAATTTATTGCAATCTTTCTATATATCAATAAAGGTTATTGATTTATTTCACTCCTTATCTAAGATTAAATGAATGAATGTACTTATAATGTCTGTTATTACAATTAGGGTTATGTACCATGACCATCTTAATAATCATACAACTGTTGATTCAATGGTTGAATCATAGAGGGTGGTGCTTGGATGATATATAAAGAGTCATATTAAGGACTCACCAAGCACTATCAAATGATTATTAAGAAATGATCTCCAACCAGAGAAGGAGATGGCACTCTCTTTAAAGGCTGATATCTGATCGAACTCTTGATATAGGTCCTCTGCATAAGAATAGAGATTCCAATGTGTCAGATAAGTTAGGACAAAGAATTGACTTAGCGAGATCGAGATAATCAAGACCTACGTCGTATGTTGTCACGATATGGGATCCTTTGATCCGAGACATATATATTACTATATGTCTAAGTATGTACATCAGGTAGAACATCAGGTTGATGACCTAATCAAGGTCTATACACTGGCGAGCTGGTGTGCATACGAGGGCATATGAGTAATACGATCTCTCAAATGGATCATACATGTTCACTACTAAACCAGAAGACACAAGCTCACTCATGAGGTATTAGGATCGATCGAATTCCATACATGGTCATCTTGCTTTGGAAGCATGATAAGAATGCGTAGGTATGATATATGTTTTTGGAAAGTGTATGCTCGATACCGACTCCCAATGACCAAATGAGAAACTTAATGACAAAACCCTAAAGAAGGTAGTCTAAATATGATCTAAAACTTTAGGTTTATTTTAGGTCTTCCAGTATACAGATGTACGCGTATTAGAAATACTTGAAGTTGATGTGATCGTAAATGATTATATAACCATGACACTTCCACTGAGGGAGTGATGAAACATGTTTGCATTTTAGTGACTACTCTCAGTAGATTAGTGATATGATCTTAGCCCAATTGTTGGACATTGGTGTGAATGTGATTCAGATACAATATGAAGATTAGATGCACAATTTGATTTAATTAAACATCTTTGAGAGGTCCCCTTGATCTCGAAATGAGATACGATCTCAGTATCCAAGTCACTTTACACGGAATGTTCAATCGCCATGTCCTTATCTCCAAGCATCTACGGAGAAAGCACATTATTCTTGAAAGAGTTCAAGAATAATTCTATTGTTGATAATATATCTGAGCATTGAGAAATTGATGATTAAATGTGGTTTAATTACCAAGAATAATATGAATATGATTCATATTATTTGGACACATGAGAACAGTCATCTAAGGTAATTAAATATGATTTAATTATCAAGGATATGATTAATGCCGATATCACTATCCATAATAATCATAAATATTATAAATGTGATTTATAATACATTGGAGATCTTTAATTGTAAATAGTATTTATGAGTTAAATGTTGATGTAAATTGGATTCACATTGAACAATTAATTGTAAATGCAATATACATTTTATATTGGATGTATGAATATGATTCATAATTGCCAATGAAATGATGGACTTATCACAAAATAATTTGGAATTGTTTTGATGAATAATTATGCAACAAAAGTTGTTGCACATGTGAACTATTTTGTTGAGATATGAGATCTCACAAAATTAGAATGAGAGAGCCACCATCCATACATAGAGGGTGGATGACCACATTGAGTCCTATTTCAACCGTCCACTCTATGAAAGGAAGGAGATTACTCTCCTTCCATTCATTCTATATGTTCACTGCTTTAATTCAAATTATATCATATTGATGAACTATCAGTATAATAAATTTATTTTAAAATTGATTATTTATTGTTGCAAATTTATGCAACAAAATCATGACCATTGATTGAAAGCACAAAAAGATCTCCACTAATTGATTATTATGTGCCCATGGATCGAGATCCGTGATAGATCCAGAAATACCCTTTTTTAATTTGTAAAATATTAAAAATTAATTGCACATGAAAGCAAATGTGTCGTTTGTGTGTTGTAGTTGGGCAATATGGATCAATCAAGAAATATATCACAATTATTTAATCCAATTAATGCGAGGTAGTTTTTATGTTTATTTAACATGGGCAAGTCCTTGGGTCGAACTCAAGGTGGCAAAAAAATAACCTAGGTTAATGTCTATCAAATTTGATACATGATTTTTGAAGTGGATTTTTTTGGTATTTTAATGAAATTTATGGATGCAAATGAAATGCAACCAATATTAAGGATTAAAATGCAATTTCCAATTAAACAGAGTCCAAAAACTACAAAACTTGGCCAAGATGTGAATAATGATGAAATAAATGCACTATAACTTCTTTTTGGAATTTTTGGATGCAAGATGAATATTTATGAATTAAATGGTGTAAATAGTGTGAATCACAATAATTAATTATAATAAATATTAAACTCACTTATTTTTAGGTAATAAAATTATCCAAGATATAGTACTAGATGACCTATATCAGAAAACTCCTGAACCGCTAAAAATGTGAGATTTAGCATTTATTAAAAATCAAATATTGAAATCCACAAAATTATTTTTACAAAGCAAAATATGCATGAAAATGCGATGATTTTTGGGCACAATGTAATAATAATTAATTCTACTATCCATGAATTTTTAAAACTTTCAGTAATTCTATGAGAAGTGGTTAATTTTATATGAATTTTAAGTACAATTGGAAAAGTATGCAATTTTCCATAGAATAAATTTTTATTAAATAACCAACATAGCATAAACATATAAAGAGCATGCCACAATGTAGATAATTAATTGTAGAACAGAATGCTATTTTTCGATTAATAAAATGTTGCAAACTTGTTGATAAAAATATAAGTGAAACATAGGGATATGTTTGCAACTAAAATATTTAGAATAAGGAAAAAATACGGTGCGGAGGGCTTCAACAAAATTACCTAGACCCAGAGGGGGGTCGTGCAAAATTTCTTGGGGGTCACATACGCAGCACATGACCCTTTGGCAATTAAGGGAATTGAAGGGCTCTTCAACAATTGTCCCAAGCGATCATGTGCAGGGCACACGACCCTTGGTGGCAGACTATGGGGGCATTTATGGAATTCCAAGGGGGATCCTTCGCAAAAGCCCTTGGGGGCACGTGCTTGCACGTGTGCTAGAGCACCTGAAGCGGATGCAATGAAGCAGAGATGCTGCTGGCGGGGGCTCCATCGGTTGGAGTGGTGACACTGGAGCAAGACCACATCAGAGCAGAGGATACTCGGACCCACCTCTAGGTGGCGATGAGGAGGAGGCGGAGGTGTGTCACTCGAGGGCTTCGGGTAGCATAGCCTTATTAGAGAAGATGCGACCAATGAAGCTTGGATTGTGGAGTCGATGTCAAGGACAAGCATGAAAAGCTTTGAACTGGAGGCTCGGAGTGCTCCTTGAAATGGAGCGACGAGTGAAGGAGATGATGTGGTGGTGGAACGATGGCGAACAATGATGAAGATGGGCGCGACAGATCTACACGTGGCAGGCATTCGAAGGTGGCCAACACTTGGTCGAAGAAGAGATGACTAGAGGGGGTATTTGGTGTCGAAGCGGAGAGGAAGAGAGGGAGTTGCAACTCGACGGAGGTGATCGAGAGCAAGGATCAGCTCTGAGGTTGGGAGGCTACGACGAGGCCCATTGGCCTCGGATATTGTCAAGGAAGAGGGGGCCAGGATGTCACCACCGATGCCTTCTTCTCTGTGCAATCGACAGATGGGGAAATGTCCAGTGGAGGAGTTTAATTTATAACAGAGGCGATGACTGAATTTGGAAGGAGGAGCAGCTGATTGAATCGATGTGGGATGAAATTTGATGGGATTCGAAGGAGGCTAGATATGGAAGGTGGCCGGAGATGAGGGGAAGGCAGTGACGTAATTGGAGAAGAGAGATCGCAGATGAGATATGGATGACATCGCGACTCCAAATTTGGAAGGAGATTAGGTGGCCGAAGACGGAAAGTGGGCGGTGACCAATATGGAAGGTGGGCGGCGGAGCTCGAAGGGAATGTGGCGAGATGGGTGGGTGACACTGGTCGAAAAGGGGGAGGAAGGAGGAAACACCTCGGCCGTCCAATCGCCGAGATCGAGCAGTTGAGGTGTTGACACGTGGTAGCCTTTTATTTTTATTTTATTTTTTAATATAATGAAATATAAATAAGCCCAAATATGGGTGACATGTGGTAACTCCAGGAGCTGCCACGTGTCACTCCAAAAAAAACGGAAATATAAAATAAAAGAAAAATAACAAAGACATAACAAATATCCTCGAATCAAAAAAATTTCTTCGTGAAAGTTGTTTGTCTCGATGAGATCTACAACTTTCATGAAGACAATAAAACCATGAGGTCAATCACATAAAGTGATATTTTTAAAGGTACTCTATGTACATAGAAAACCGTCTTTTTAGGGTTTTGTATTTTTTTGTGATTTTTAAATAAGATAAAATTAAAAAAAAGAGATAAAAATCAAGACAAATATTTACACATTATTCTATTTTTTGGATTTTTAGTAATTAAGAAAATGGAGAAATAAAACAAAGTACAACAAAGACGGCTTTTGTATGGATTGTTAGTGAACACTCAGATTTGTCAATTTCTTTGAGTTTGGTCTTATTTTAGGTTTGGATTTTTACGCATTTTAATAAAACTTTTGTCAAAGAAAATAAATGAAAAAGGAATAAAATAAAAAAAGTTAAATATATACATAAAATAATAGATCAAAATAAGGTAAAATACACAATGTACAAAAGAGGCCCAAAACCTAACTTTTACATATGTCCGATTCTCTTGAAGTTGGTATTGTTTTTAAGTTAATTGAATGTACATTAGTTCAAAAGTGTATAGGATCAAATCAAACACTGTATAAGGAAGATATCAACATTTTGGTCTGATTATCCTGAAATTAGGTTTTGACTTTATGGGCCACTTATTTCTGTTAATATTTTTTTTGTATTTTCCTTTATTCTTGTTAGAAATATGTACACAATGGAGGAGTTTCATGTGATTTTGGAGTTAGCATGAATTAATTAAAAACTAAGAAAGTTAGCCTATTTTATAGGTCAATTGGGCTAAGATTTTTGGCTTCATAATTTATGCCCTTATGCATGATAAAGTGCAATTATTATTTACATATGCATGAATGCTAATTATGCAAGATAATTGATAAAATGCAGATCAATTTTTAGGAACTGAGCTTAAATAATATCTTTTAGAATGATGAATCATATATTCATCAACCCCTATACTTAGACCATGCTTATCCTCGAGCAGCTAAAGAAATGAAATGAAGTGGAATGAGATTGGGTTCCATACCAAGACCATGAGCAAAAGGTGAAAATGGATCTAGCCTTGACCTTTAGATTATTAGTTTGGCGGAATTTCTATGAGAATTAGGATTCTAAAATCAACAATCTCCATGTTCTACACATCATTGTCATAGTTTTGGCTCAGAAGTCATCTTAGATCAATCCTCTTCCCAAAGCATACCCCATGAACATTGAACAACTGTATCATTTGTGTGAAAGGTTTTAGCTATTACCATCAAGAATGCCGGACTATCATGCAAACCTCTCCTCCAATAACTCATCCTCGTGGAGTCAGATATTTCCTTCTACGTTCAATTGTGCTATGTTTACAATCGAAAAAGGGGGAGAAATTTGTAGAAGAAGGGGAAAAGAACTCGAGGTTGACCAATGTAGTCACCTCTCCCTATGATGCCAACCGGTTTAGCCAAGTCCCCACCAAGATCTGCAGGTTGTCTTGATGCTTAGACCTTTTTGGTCAAATATATTTTTGGTAGTTGGCTTCTTTTTGTTTGGATTTTTTGTATCTCTATAATGATCTTATTGTGCCCCTACAGATATAGAATCTTCTTTCTACACATGTTTTGGGGACTTATAAAAAATATCCCCAAATATATTTCCCTTATCCGAATCTTTATTTCAACCCATACTCTGGTCATTAGATGTCCATGCTACCAGAAAAGAGACTCACACAGTCTTCTAACACCTCGTATGAGTTGATCTAAGTGCATAGTGCAAGAGTAGAAATTAATTCCCTATTCAAGAGTTGTACCTAGAATGAGGTGACCAGGTTAGATACCAAGAGTCAAATTCTGCACATTGTCATGTGGAACTCGAAGAATTAAGTCAAAGGCCTGAAAATTCTAAAATCATCTTTCTTAGTGAAGTTCCTCTAAAAATTAGGTGGATTAAGGCCAAGTTAAGACCACTCTCGGTTTCCGCTCATAACCCAATTCGGAACCCAAGGGCTTTTTACTAATGTAGATGCATGTAATGTTGAATAAAGTACAAATGTATGTAATGCAGACAAATTTTTTTATGAGATTTTTACTGAAAAATTTATTTTTTGTTCTTTTTCAAAAATATTGTTATTGCAAAAAATGAATAAGAAGCCAATTTTCAAAACTTGGGTTGCACACATAACGTTAGTTGCAGAAAACACAAAAGTCTTAGATTTTACAAGTTAGTTACCCACCCCATAAATAAAATATAGACTTACGTGAAAGTACGTGCTATGGGTAAAATATATACATAGTATATACACCCCCTATACTTAGCGAGTGGTATGTCCTTAGAGCACAAGAAGCATAGAGAAGACATAGCTCAGGCTATGCATAAGAGAATGAAAAGAAAAAGAAAAATCAGCTCACCCCCTATACTTAAGCTGTGAACAGTCTAAGGATGAAAGAAGGGAAAAAATGAGGCAGACAAGGGGAGAAGTGAATGAGGAGAGTATATACATATGGCATTAGTCCCCCTATACTTAGGCCTTAGCCTAAGTAAAGGAAGAAAAGGTACAAGGGAACCGATGGGGTCAGGAGGGAAGGGTGCCGAAGATTAAGGAGATTTTCGATAGATCTTTTTGTGAGCCTGCGGCGAGAGGTCATAATGATTGAAAGAAGATGAAGCAGATGAGTCCCAACTATTATTAGAGTTATCTGCAGATGAATAGTATTGTAGGGTGTATTAATGGGAAGAAGCAAATGAAGCAAATGAGGCAGATGATTCCAAACCATCGTCGGAGTTATCCTCAGAGGAATAGTACTGGAAGGTGGAGGAACTCCAAGTATTCTTGTTCTTAAGCTATTTTCTTATAATGTGTTCAGTCTTGTGGTCAAGCGATTCTTCCTCAAATGATGAATACTCTGAAGCACTAGTCTCATTCTGGTCATAAGAGTTTATTCCGGTATATCTAATAATACCAGGAGAGTCGACTCTAGAGGAATAGTAATGAGGAGTAGGAGTCATCCAATGAGGATCGATATTTGGCTGCTTGCTAAGATAGAGCTTCAGAGCTGCAGAACTGAGCTTGCTCATAAATATTACCTTATTCGGACCTGATGAAGAATCATCAGAAGATTCCTTTTCCAGTATATCAAAGGTGACTTTCATAGTCAGTTTTCTTGAACCTAAAGAAACAAGAAGAGGAGGAGATTGATACGGCTTGAAGTGTTTGGAGGAAAGCCTCGAGGAATTAGTACTCTTCTTCTTCTCACCAGATAACCGACTAGATAAAGGAACAATCGGTTTCACAGGACTGGTCAATTTAGTACTTATCATCAGTGAAGGGCCTGGGGGTGAGGTGATGACAATTGGGTCGTCATAAAATGAATAATCATTGTAAATATTCCTCCCTGGTCAGTGACGTCCCACATATTTTTCTCAGTTGGCTTGACATTGGTGAGTTCTTATTCAGATCATAAAACGTGTCAAGGTGTTCAGACAAGATCTCATCTGACTCAAGGTTATCCCTTTATTATGTGTTATTATTAAAATGTATAATCATTTAGATGGTAAAATTCTTGCATCAGATGCTCCTCCATAGCATTTGTCATGGTAGTAGTGGAGGTGCATGTAGTGAAAAATAGGAGCGTGGGGTGAGTCTTTGATCTAATGGTCGGATCAACAATCATTATCTCGGGTGTAGCAGCATCGTAGGGCTCTTCTACCGCTTGACAGTTACGGCTGTTGACAATTTTGTGGGTTGCCTTAGAATATCATGTTTCCTCAAAGACTGAGTGAGATTGAAGTGCTCCCAATGTTGTAAAATTGATTTCTCGAGTCTCGTAATCTAGAATTGCTTTACCCAAGGCTAAGAATGATTTTCTAAGAATGATTGGAGACTGGGTGAACTCTCATTGATGCTCAATATCAATGATTATTAAATCCACCTTGAGCGGAGCACCTTGGAATGTAATAAGGACCGAAATAATTCCTATTGACTATTTTATAGATCGATCAACCAACTGAACAATCTTTTTTGATTTCCTGATTGGTTCGAGTTTGAGATTGTCAAACACGGAGGTCGGGAGGATATTGATTGGTGAGTCGTCATCGATTTGGGCATGGGTGAATGTGGTGTCTTTGATTTCACAGTCAAACTTAGGCAATCGCTTCACTCTGCAGCTCTTGGTCTTTTTTCTCATCACCAAGGAGGTGGCCATTGACGATATGTGTCTTTCAGTCCTTGTTCTCTTCCGACCTGACTTTTTTGGCATCAATTTACTCATTACAAAACTTTTAAGGTCAGGGAAGTGTTTAATGGCCTGTATCAAGGGATGTTCGAAAATAAATCTCTTATCTCGTGCTTCCCCCAGAGCAGGACCCAAACTCTTCAAATCCTCTCCACTTTTAATTTGTATGGTTTTTCTAATTTTTCAATTTTTTAATTTTTTTTAATTTTTTTGATTTTTTGGTCTTTTGTTGTGGTGTACGACGCTTTCCACAAATGAGTAGGGGCTTTGTTGTGTCGATTCAGAGTCATCCCTAAGGGAGTAACATGCAAAGGTGTCACAACTAAAGTTGTCCCTAGGGTGTACAGAGTTTATGGGTTTCTGAGTATTCTTTGGGTTTTCAACCTGAGATCCAATCATTTCGTCTTCCATTTTCATCCATGAGCTAGGAAAATATCCTTTTAGAATATCCGGTATATGTTTTGACTTGTTATCCTATGAAATTTTCTCCTAATAAATCACGGAAGGAGTCTGCTCAATTGGCGGGAATCTATTGTCTCGTACTCAACATACTGTGACTCAGTCATGTACTATTGGATTGAGTAGAGCCCATTTCTGTGATTGCTGATCGATCCCTCATATGGCGAAGTCGTCATACAAGGTTCATGTGTGTCAATATCATCAGTCCAATCCTCTATATGAGCGTCATGTCTGAACGGGTGGTATGCATGATTGTCATGGGTATTCCAATACAGAAGATTATCATATGCGGGCCAATCCACTTGGTTTGTTTGCATCATCATATTATTCCCTAAGGTCCAGTCTGAATGTATTTCTGTGAATTTTTGACCTGTCGCAACATTAAGATGAGGAGAAAATGAAATCGGCTGGAAATGATGTCTCGACCGGCCATTTATCTCAATAGTAGATTGATCGTCAAATGGTCCATGAGTTTTAACAACATATCGAGAATAAGATGGGTCAGCCCAAGATGGAAGTTGAGCATGTGTAAAAAAGGGTGGGGGAGGTAGGTAATGTGAAGAAGTGGAGAATTCAGTTGGATGATTGTCTTCATGACAAGAATATAAAGGATTGGAACTCACAGAGTGGACTAGATTCATCCATGTGAGAGTTTCCCGCAAATGTTTGTGGATGTCTGGAGGAAGAGGGTTTAGATGATCAGGGTTTGATAAAAAATAAATAATTTGGTGGATACACGGACCAATGTCCCATCATTTTCAAAGGAGATGGATGAGATGACATAATGGATCTCGGTTAAAAATGTGCAAGTGCACATGCAACTCAGAAGAAGAAGACCTAAGTTTTATAAATAAAGAAGGGAGAGTGATGACACAAGTGTGGGGTTTTTTTATATGCAAACTCGGTTCATGCACACTAATGTAAGCACAATACAAACCCAAATTCACCCCACATAGTGAAGGCCACAAGAGTCCGATCACTTATCTTTTCAATATTATTTTGTGATAAAATCAATCTTGAAATACTTTAAGCGAGCTGTTAGGTGCCGGGAATTTTCCTAAATATTGGCCTGAAATCGTACAACTAGTTGCAACCACTTTCAACCAGTATGGGGGTAAGTACAGACCATAAAACAACTACCCATGTTACTTAAGGACGATGCCAATCACATTGTCCTTTAACCACCCACTCTGCTAAGGGAGACAGTAGTTCCCTTATTGAGAAGTAGCCAATCATTTTTAGAATCAGTAGTCTGAATGAATATTTCAAAGCTTGGCACTATCCTAGTGTGCATCTCTCACTCTCACAGAATGAAAAATGAATCCAATGACGGGGTTATTCTCCCGAAACAATTCTTGATTTTATGGTTTAATCAAAGTCGACCTTCTTTAGCATTCCCAATTTTAATTTAGGCGATTACTGAAGAATTAAGTAAGCAGAAATACACGTCTACTATCATATCCCATTTTCCTTTAGATTTTATTTTAACTGATAAAATAAGAGAGAGAAATTGAGAAAAGCCAATTCATGAGAGAAATGATGATGTATACTCAGTTAGAAGACCTAGAATGATTCCTCAAAATCTCCATGTGAGATGCAATGCAAGAATTTAAAAATTATTCTATATGATATGCAAGCCAAAAAAATCGCACCTATCAGAAAGTTCTATTAGCTTACAAGAAATGAGTTAAATTTTTGAGTAAGTTCAATGAGCTAATGTGAGTCCCAATTAATTGTGTAGTATGGCCTTAGGTTCTATGAGCGCAAGCAATATAAATCTAGAAGCTCTAATATCCGAAGTGCAGGTCTAATCCTACGAGCCACTCAAGTTGGGCCCATCCTTACCGAAGAGTGAAACATGCCATGACATACCACAGAGAAAGTTTAAGTCTTGTTTATACACACGAGATTCTAAACGGAAACTGCTTTAAATGAGCAATTATTACAAATAATTAAATAATGTCGAAAATAAATTCTAGACTCTACGCTCTCTCACGACTCGACTCGATCTTAATTTATGTGACTTTCGGCGGTCGGTGAAGATGCGTAGGTTTCAGGAAAACTGCTTCACATATGTCAAGTACCTCAACAAAAAATAAGAGAGACAATATAAGAGAGTAACACAAAAATAATCAAAAAATAAGAACAAGAAAACAAATGTTGAGAAAAATAAAATAAAATAAATGTAGGAAAATAAAAAAGAAAATGTACAGTGATAAGGCTCGGGGGTCAAATTAATTGAATACGTGGCAAAGCTAACTCTAATTTTCTAGACAAAATCCTTAGCCGTTTTCTTCCCCGGTAATGGCGTCATCTGATGGATTCAGAAATACCCTTTTCTAATTCGTAAAAATTAAGAATTAATTATATGCGAATGCAAATGTGTCGTTTGTTTGTTGTAGTCGGGAAATAGGGATCAATCAAGAAAAAAAACATAATTAATTAATTCGATTAATGCGAGGAGGTTTTTATGTTTATTTAACATGGGCAAGTCTCAAGGTCGAACTCAACAAGGTAAAGGAACAACTTAGGTTAATGCCTATCAAATTTGATGTGCAGTTTTCGAGGCGGATTTTTTTGGCATTTTTAATGCAATTTATGGACTCAAATGAAATGGGCCAATTTTAGGGACTAAAATGCAATTTTCTATTAAACGGAGTTCAAAAACTACAATTTGGCCAAGATGTGAATAATGATGCACTGTGATTTTTTTGAATTTTTGGATGCAAGATGAATAATTTATGAATTAAATGGTGAAAATAATGTAAATCACAATAATTAATTATAAATATTAAACCTACTTATTTTCAGGAAATATAATTATCCAAGATATATCATTAGTGATCTATTTTAGAAAAATCGTAAAGCCCTAAAAATGTAAGATTTAATATCAAATAAAAACAAACATTAAAATCCACAAAATGATTTTTACAGAGCAAAATATGCATGCAAATGTGATGATTCTTGGATACAATGTAAATAACAATTAATTCTACTATTCGTGAATGTTTGGCATTTTTTAAGAAATGGTTAATTTTGTACAAAATTTTGAGCACAAATTGGGCAAAATATGCAATTTTCCACAGAATCAATTATTATTAAATAACTACAGAGCATAAACATATAAAGAGCATGCCACAATATAGAGAATTAATTGTAGAACAGAATGCTATTTTTCGAATAATAAAATGAAGTACAGGGGTCCTTAAATTGTTAATCAAAATACAAGTGAAACAAAGGGATATGCTTGCAACTAAAATAATTAGAATGAGGCAAAAATAAAGTGCGGGGGGCCTGAACGAAATTACCTAGACCAAGATGGGGGTCGTGCAAAATTTTCAGGTGGGATACATGTTGTGCATGTATCCCTCTAGCAGTTGGACCTTTTGGCAATTGAGGGAACTGGAGGGGGTCTTCAGCAATTGTCCCAAGCAGTCACAGTAGGGGCAATGTGGCCCTTGGTTGTGGACTGCAGGGGGATTTACGGAACTCTAGGGGGGCTCCTTCGTAAAATCCCCTAGGGGCACGTGCCTTGCATGTGTGTTGGGGATACTGAAGCGGAGGCGGTGAAGACGAGATGCTGCTGGTGGGGGCTCCTTTGGCTGTAGGGGCAGCGTTGGAGCACGGTCGCGTCGCAGCAGATGACGGTCTGCCCCACCTCTAGGTGGCGATGAGGAGGAGGCGAAGGTGTGTCACTCGAGGGCTCCGGGTAATAGAGCCTTGTCAAAGAAGATGTGGTCGATGAATCTTGGATTGTAGAGTCAATGTCCAGGACAAGCGGGCGAAGATTTGAACAGGAGGCCCGGAGCACTCCTTGGATGGAGCGTGAATTGGAGGAGAGATGTGGTGGTGGAACGATGATGAAAGACAGTGAAGATGGTTCGACAGATCTGCACGAGGGTGGCAGTCGAAGGTGGCCGGCACTTGGTCGAAGATGTGATGACTGGAGGGGGTATTTGGTTCGAAACAGAGAAGAAGAGAGGTAGGTCGCCACTTGATGAATCTGTGATTCATCACTCTAATTAGATGAAAATAGAGCTTCGTTCTGAGAATATAGGTTTATTTGCATGTTAACTTCATAAATTTTCATGCACTCATAATTAATTTGCATAAATTAGCATTCATGACTGTATTCATATTCATCTATATATTGTCACCTAACTTCATACATTTTGAATTAATTCCTGCTAACTCCACTGACCTGAAACCAACTCCAGTGTGTACATAACACTAACCTTAATCCATGAAAAATGCTAAAAAATACTAACTTGTAAAATTGACCAATAAATCTGAAACTCTAATTTCAAGACAGACAGACTAAAATGCTGATATCTCTCTCATACAGTGCCCGATTTCACTCTACTCAGTTTTAAAGTAATATACATTCAAATACCTTCAAAACAAGTCTAATTTCATAAAAATTGGATCGCATTTGTGAAAGCCGGGTATTGGGCCTCTTTTGCGCATTGTACATTTTCACTGATTTTGACCTATCATTTCACGTGTGTATTTCATTCATTCTAACTATTTTCTCTTTCATTTCTTTAACTCATTCGTTGTTCTAATAAATCATATAAATATCAATATAAAAAATCAAAAAAGCAATAAAAAAGACACGTTCTGACTTGACCTTATTCACCTAATCCACTTGTACATAATTAACTTCCATAATTTTTCTAACCTAGTCAAAACCCATAAAAATTCTGAAAAAAATCGTTTGAGTCCATGCTTTATTTCTTAGCATTTTTTATTTTTGCATGCATTGATCTATCATCATAAAATCAAATAAAAATTGCAAAGCATAAAACTGGTATTTTATGTACATAAAATATCACCAAAAAATTTATATCTTGTATTCTGCATTTCATTTGCTCTGGGTCCTTCATGTAATTTGTAGACGTCATTGAGACAAACAACTTTTATGAAGAAAAGTTTTTGATCCGAGGTCATTTTCTATTTCTTTTCTTTTTTTTGTCATTTTTTTTAAAATTTTTAAGTGCTACACGTGGCAGTTCCTGGAGCCGCCATGTGATTATTAAAAATTCTCTAAAAATAAAAAAATGCAATTTCACTTTCTTTAGTTAGATTTTTATTTCTAGTTTACAATAAAATTGTCTCTTGAATTTTATAGGTTATTTATATATATTTAAAAAGCCTTTAGATTGTGGCTGCACATTGTTTTTGATTTTTTTACCTTATTTCATTTTTAGAAAATTCACTAAAAATCAGAAAAAATTGAGAAAAATATTAAAAATACTTGAAAATTTATAAAATCCAAAAATATTTTAATTTTAATTTTCTGACCCTTTTTGTTGTGTTTAATAATTATTTGATTTGGCCTTTTTCATTTTCTTTATACATTTTCCATCATTTTAAAATTCAAAAAAAATTAAAAATATAAAATCCACCAAAAATATTTTATTCCTTTTATTTTGAGCCCCGACTACTTCGTAGGCGTTTCGCCAATCCGTGCTCCTTGTGTTCGACCCTGGTAGCTATACCATGTTAAATAAAGTAGCGAGACCGCTATTTGTTTTATTTTCTTGATTTTGATATTTGGTGGTTTTCGAATTTTCTTGTTGAGTCCGACTCGAGAGGTTGAGTCGTAACGACCATTGCTACCTTTTTCCTTAGCCATTTGGGTCGCTCATCAGGGGTGCATATATATTGTATATATATACTTTTGTCCATATCTCGTACTTTTATTTATTTTATATATCTATAAAATCCATAAAATGTTGGTAAGGATTAATTTAAAATCCACTTATGTATTTATTAATTATTTATAAAATCCTTGTAAATAAGTGTAATATGTTTAAAATCCTTATTTAAAATTCTTAATGTTAAATATGTATTTAAAAATGTATTTAACATGTATAATACTTATTTAAAATCCTAATTATTAAAAATATGGGTAAAATCATTTAATCCTTGTAAAAATTCTCTGCACATAAAATTTGTAAAATTCATTAGTTATTTAATCCAAATAAAATATGGGTAATTTATCTTGTAAAATTCTTGTACATAAGCTTGTTTATAAAAAAATTAAAAAATCTAAAAAAAATTTAAAGTCCTAAAATTCATTAGAATTGCAAAATCCTTAAATCCATAAAACTAAATACAAATCAGAAAATATACTTCACAAAAACATGGTTGCATTTGCATTAGCATTTTTCCGAATAAGTTTGATTTCTAGAACTAGAGATTGGGAATAGTTTAAAGGATGGATCTTGTTTTTGGCCTTTAAGTTTCATTGTTAGGAGCCTAGTTAGGAACTGGAATTTAGACTCTTCATGTCATTGAATTAAATCTTTGGGTTCCATGAGACCATGTTTGGGAAGTCAACTTAAACTTGCCTAAGTAGAACCATTGGTGTCATCTGTTTAACTCTTCAATAGTGAACCAATTTTCGACACATACACTTTGAACTTAGCTCAACTTGGCATGGGGTGGTGAAGTGCAGTCCATTTTAGTGGTGTATTTTTATCCTTGTCTAATGGCATAGACGTCTAAAGACGGGGGTTGTGGGTTGAAATAATGCTTCGGATGAGGGAAGGATCTGATGGCACAATTTTTCCAAGACCTAAAAAAATGGACGGAATAAAAAGATGCTATATCCATCGAAGCACAAAAAGATTGATGTAGTGCAAGAAACATTACAAATACAATTAAAAAAGAAGACACTAAATATAAATATGACAACAATGGTCCAAGCTTCCACCAAATGCCTGCACATCTTAGTGGAGACTTAGCTACACTAGCTAGGCCTTCACAAGGAGATGCGACTACATTGGTCATACTCTAGTTCTTATCTCACTTCTACATTCTCTCTCTATTCGATTGTGTACACAACATGACCTGATCTTAGAAGGGAATACCCCCCTCCTTGAGGAAAGAGTAGTTGGATGAGAAACCAAAGGGAGTGTATTATTGGTATGGGTAGTTTCTTCGCTTCTTTAAGCAGGAAGAGTTTACACAATTCACACACAGTACATATTGGATTCAATGTTGATAGAGTTAGCGATATGGATGAGTGGATTTCAACTGACTGTTAAGGTGAACTTAAATAAGGATGTGTGGAACTTGAGGACTGTTGAGACTAAAATCTAAATCCTAGTTAAGCATGCGATAAAATGCTTATTTTAGGTTCAACCAGGCTTGATCCTTTATTTGTTCTCATGAATTGGTTTAGGAAAACAAATTCATTCTAACTTTCTTTCTTTTTCCCTTATATTTCAAATAAGTGTTTTCTAAGGGACTATCAAAGTTAAAGTATAGGGGGTTGATGAATCCATGATTCATTAACATTCTGTCTGCATTTTATCTTAAAATCCATAACAAATACATGTAAATATCCATTAATTTCCATCTTTATCAAAACCTCATTCATAAATAAAAATGAACTTTTATGCATTAAAAAACATGACAAATAAAAGAAAAAAAATAAAGAAAAGAAAAGCAGGCGGATTGTAAATATGTATATATATGTACAATACGACTTATAGAATATAAAGATAGCTGCAAGATATATTTATATAACCTAACTCCCAAGACCAAGTCATCATGGATTGGTCAACAAACAAACAAGTAGGGGGAGATAAGGGAAGTAAACCACAAAAAGAATTAGTTATTCACTCCACATTATTCATTATTTATCTAATATTTATTAAAACTTCAAAGATTTTTAGTTAATTTATGTATACATATTTTTCAGCAAACTCTTCTCCTATTTATTTCTAAAAATGTATAGAAAAATATAAAAAAGTTAAAAATTATCTTGTATATATGCTAAGAAATCTGACTTTCAAATTATCAATTTCTCAACTTCCGAACATCATAACTTTCTCATACGAACTCCAATTTCATTATACTCACCTTTAAATTTCATAAAAAAATATTATCTAATTAATGGAGGTGATATCACTAAAATCGGAGTCCGTTTGCTAAAAGTCGGTTTGGGACCTAATGACAACTATGTTTCTGGGCTATTTATTTTCTTTAGAACACATTATATATAGTTTTAATGATTTTATAATTTTTTTATTCTTTTGATCATTTATTTTAACCATAATTTATTTCGGATTTTTGAATTGTTTAATGTTTTGAATAAATCAAATGCCTTAATTTATAGATGAATTTGAGATGTAGAGTATATTTTTATATTTATTACTATACTTTTATTAATTTACTAAAATTTGGAAAAATTCACATATACTCTATTTATTTTCCTAACATTTAATAAAGTATAAAATTAATATATTATTCATTAAATTATTAAATTAAAAATCATAATCCTTTTCAATAAGTATACTATATACATCTTTTATAATATTATATTTCTATTCATTTAATATTTATTATTTATAAAAATAAATTATTCTATAATTTAGGCAATTTAATTATCAATATTTTACCTTTTATAAATATTTTTAATAAAACTATTTATTATTTATTATCTAATATTAGTGTAATTCCAACATCTGGCCAACCAGGTTTTGACATGTGTCATCACCTAGTTCATCTTCCTCAAGAAATGATCTGTTGAAGTTATGTTACAACCAGCTTTCTTCACCTAAGTTTTCTCGTGACCATTCTAACACCTTCCCCCGATCTCAACCATCCAATCCTTACATCTAACCACCCTAACTCACGCTCGACTTTCGATCATTACCTAATCCTCACCATTCTTCTTATAAAAATCCCCAAAGTTCATTCATTCAATCTAACTTCTCTTGTTCCAAAATAGCCAGACTTACTCCTCATTTTTCCCACCTTACCTTGGCCACCTTTGGTGGTGACATCACCTAGTAGTCGCTCTGTATGGAAGCAGTAGCATCGGAGGAGAGTTCCAAGGCCGGAGCTTGGCCTCGCATCGCCGCATCGCACGCGTACAGCTCCGGGAACCACTGCCCGTCGAGCGAGAACAGTGGGGTCCTACACACTATAGCCAAGGTGAACCTCCATTCTTCATTCGAATTCTTCAATCTTCGTGCCACTATTAGCCACATTAATCATGTCATTAGAGATCCTTAATAACCCAGTTCACTTAATTACGATTCACAATCCAAATCATTTGCCAATTCAAAGTAAATTCGAGCCATTTCTCATCTGAAAAAAATCTATTTCCTGGAACCTATTATAAACTTGCAATCCCTTAATTTCTTTGCCGATTCGATTTGAATCGAGCAAAACCATACACAATTGCAGGTTGATGACATCATCTGGAGTCGTAATCTTCATCCTTATTACATCTGGAGCACTGACGAAGCATCAATTTTCATCAGTTGAGCAGCGACCCAGGACTAGGCTTTGAACCCTAGTTGCGCTTCAAGCCATCACCGTCGATGAGCCGCCTCAACACCTTCCACCTTACTGTAAAGGAGCTCGAAGGAGGGAGGCGACCTCCTCATAGCCCTACAATCGCCTTGATATTGCCAAACATCGACCAGATTCGTCTATCGTCACCGCAACATGCCAAATTGGGGAGGAACAGAGGCGAAGAAAGTGCGCTACATGCGCGTGATGCGTGGCAGCTGCAGACGATCCATATCGACACCTTCATCTTCTAATCAAAACCGTACATTAGCAAAATGATGGAAAATTATAAAGAAGCCATCACGAATCTCGAGAATCCATCCCGCCTACCGAATTTTGCAAATTTGGAATTAGGTCCCCATACAGGGACCTATTTGCGAACTCTAGATTATTTTCTTGCAAATAGGTTCTTGCCTAGAGTCCTATTTAAAAGAAAAGTCCTATCTTTTGTATTGCAATATTTTGCACATTTTTCTTCAAACTTTGGACTATATTGTCGACTCTTGAACATCTTAAATTAATCATTGAGTATTTCTTTTCATTTTTGTTCCATTTTATTGATGTTTTCTTCGTGCTTTTTATCTCTTCATTTTTATTTGAATTTTCTTCACTTTTTGAGCCTGCAACTCGAGCAACTTCTTCGTAGATCTACTATACAGTATTACTCTTCATTTTTTACCACATTAAAGTATATTTTATATATCCATTGTTTTGAAAAATATCCCCTTGAAAAAGTGTAGAAATGAAAAATCAATTAAAAATCACAAAAATTAAAACCGATAAAAAGAGTTTCCCCTTTTCTTCGAGAAGAAATTAAAAATCATGAAAACATCTTGTTTCTCAAAAATCTAAGTTTTGCTATTCTACTTCCATGAGTTCGACCCAGAGACACTTACCTAGATAAATAAAATAGTGTAGATAAAATATGAGAAAGCCACTTTATTCAATCTTCTTCTTCACTTCTCTCTCCATCTCTCTCCTATTTTTATTGAATTTTGTTTGATTAACTAAGTCTCTCTTCGTGGCTCACTACAACCGACATTCCTCATTTCTTAACCGCAAGTCAGAATTAGTTATCAGGAGCGCACCAAAGAAGATGGAGATCCACGAGTAGACGATCCGACTGATAGCGATACGACAAATATGATGATCTCTATGTTAATAATATGGACGGCCATATTATCGAGAAAGAGAGAGTGGACGGTCATGAGAGAAAGTTGTTATATATTGCGTAGAATAAAAGTCTAGGGCTACCTCTCCTTTTATACTAAATTGGATGTCCATTGATATCAATTCATGTGCTCACAAATCCAATGATTTAGATTGATTTGTGCTTTCAATCATTGGTCATGATCTTGTTGTGTTTTAATAACCAATAACAAATTTGTTGGATTTAATTTAAATTAAATATATTAAAATCAATCAATATATTTTAATTTAAGTAAAACCAACAAAGATGGAATTAATTGGAAGAGAGAGATCTCTCATTCCATATAAGGGATGAACAACCACCAAGTTGATGTAGCTCAACTTGGTCGTCCCCCCTTCAAGTATGGTAAGAGGGTCTCATTCCAATATTATTGAGATATTATTCTCCAACAATAATTCTACATATGAAATAATTTTTATTGCATAATTCTACAACAAAATAGTTCCAAATTATTTTTATGATAATTTCAACCATGTCATAGAAAGAATGTGAATCATATTCACACATCCAAAACAAAATGTAAATGGAATTTACAATTAATTGTTCAATACTAATCCAATTCACATCAACTATTAATTCATAAATACAAATTACAATTATCTCTCTCTCTAATATATTATAAATCACATTTATATTGTTAATAATATGAATAACACTATCCACGTTATTTACATAAGTGATAATTAAATCACATTTAATCATCTTGGATGTCCATTCTCATGTGCCCAAATAATATGAATCAAATTCATATTATTCATAATAATTAAATCACATTTAATTATTCATTTTTCTCAATGCTCAGATACATTATCAATAATGAAATTATTCTTGAACTCTTTCAAGAATAATGTGCTTTCTCTGTAGATAATTGGAGATAAGGACATGGCGATTTTACGTTCCACGTATAGTGACTTGGATATTGAGATCATATCTCAAATCCAGATCTTGGGGACCACTCATAGATGCTTAATTAAATCAATGCGTAGATTTAATCTTCTCATTGTATCTGAATCACATTCATATCAATGTCCAACATTTGGATTAAGATCAGATCACTTCTTTAATGAGAGGAGTCACTAAAATCCAAACCAGTTTCATCACTCCCTCGAAATGGAAGCATCTTGGTCATACAATCATTTATGATCACATCACCCTCAGATATTCCTAATACCTGTACATCCTGCATACTGGAAGACCTAGAATAGACCCAGAGATATAAATCAACTTTATACTATCATCTTCAGGGTTTTATCATTAAGTTTCTCATTAGATCATTGTGCTTTGGTATCAATCATATACTTTTCAAAAGCATATATCATACCGAGGTCTTGATCATATGCTTTCCAAAAGCATATATCAAACCTACAAATTAAGTCAAGCTTCCAAAGCGAGATGATTGTGCACGGAATTTGATCCCAATATCTCATGAGTGAGCTTATATCTTCTAGTTTAGTAATGAACCTGTGTGATCCCTTTGAAAGATTGTATTACTCATATGCCTTTGTATGCACACCAGCTTGCCGGTGTATAGACCTTGATTAGATTGTAATTCAATCGGTCTCCAAATGTACATACTCAAACATATAGTAACACATATGTCTCTAATCAGAGGATGCAAGCATGTATCGTGACAGTATACGACACAGGTCTTGGTTATCTCGATCTTGTTTAGTCGGTTCTTTTACCTAACTTATCTAGCACCTCTGAATCTCAATTCCTATGTAGAGGACTTGCATCAAGAGGTCGGTCAGATATCACCCTTTAGAAAAGAGTTTCCATCTTCTTCTTAGGCTGGAGATCCTCTCTTAATAATCACTTTACGGTGCTTTATGATTCCTCAATCTGACTCTTTAGATATCATAGATGCACCATCCTCTATCATTCAACATTTGAATCAACAGCTATATGATCATTAAGATGGCCATGATACATAACCTTAATTATACTATGGGACCTACTATGCAAATTAGTTATTCTTCACTTCAGATTGTAATAACACTTATTGCATAATGGCTCACAGTGGGCTCGCATGTCCAACACCGAATATCATTCCCAATGGATTTAAGCATAGCCAAAGGAAAGAATGTCTCATCGTATTTGATGCCTTCTCTCTATGTGTAGATGTTGGCTATCAGTCGTGCCTTGAAGGTCTCTACCTTCCCATCAGGTCCCCTTTTTCTCTTGAAGGTCCATTTACACCCAATGGGTTTTACCCCTCTAGGTGGATACTCTATGGTCCATACATTGTTCTTGTACAAGGAGTCTATTTCAGACATCATTAGCAGCATTCATTTATCCATGTCTTGATCCATGAGTGCTTCATCAAATGAAGCTGGGTCATTGTAAGTATTACCTGGCACATGGAATCTAAACCTTTCAAGTGGTGCAACTACCCTCGAACTCCTTCGAAGATGTACGTGTCCGTTATCCTCATTTAGTTCTTTAGTTATTGGTTTACGAAGCTCAACATCCTCAGAGGATTCAATTAGTTCCCTTATTTCATCTTTGTCTTGACTCTTAAGGAAATCATCCTCCATAAATTTACATCTCTAAAGACGAAGACCTTCTAAGCCTCATGGTCATAAAGTTGGTATACAATACCATCCTTTACATACCTAATGAAGTAGCACTCTCTAGTGTGAGATTCTATCTTACTTGTATCCATGTTCTTGGCATGGACCAAGAAACCCCAAACATTTAAGTGTTTAAAACTAGGATTGGATCCAAACAAAAGCTCATGAGTGGTTTTGGTTACATATTTGCTTGGAATCTTGTTTAGGATGTATATTGCAGTCTCTACTGCATATGCCCATAAACTATGTGGTAGATGTGCTATACTCATCATTGAATGGACCATATCCATGATGGTTTTGTTGCATCTTTTAGTAATACCATTAAGTTGGGGAGTTCCAGGAGGAGTGACATTGGAGACAGTTCCTCTCTCTTTGAGGTATTCCTTGAATTCTAAGAAGTACTCGACACCTCAATCAGATTGAATCTGTTTAATATTCCTGTCAGTTGGTTTCTCAACCAAAGCCATGAATTCTTTGAACTTATCAAAGGTTTCAGACTTATGTCGTAATAGAAGATAAAACCATATCATGAATGGTCATAAATAAACATTAAGTAATATTGATATCCATTTCTAGTCGTGGTGCTGAATGGACCACGTACATCTGTATGTATTAGGCCAAGAATACCCTTACATCGTGTAACCTTGTTATGAAAATATACTTCGGTCATTTTACCTCAAATGCAATGTTCACAGGTAGGACCTTTAGAAAAACCAAGGGTCCATCCTTTATCAATCTATTGAACCTATCAACAGATAAATGACCATCCTTTAATGCCAAATCATGTTCAAATGATTTTTGTCCTCCCAGGTTCTTTTAGGGTTTTTATAGTGGTTGTTACATTCATTACAGATTCATCAATGCACAATTCATATAGTACACCAGAAGTTAGAATACCATCAACAACATGTTTATCATAGCGATTTATGATAAGCTTATTACCAAATCAAAACAAATATCCATTTCTAACTAGTTCTGATATAGATAACATGCTCTTCTAACATCCAGAGCTTAAAGATATTCTTTGAGAATAAGGACTCTCCCACTATATAATAATAGTCTGAAGGTCTCGATGGCAACTGATGCAACAGTTGCATTAGATCCCATCTGGATGGCTATTTCTCCTTCATCAAGATTCCTAGTTTCCTGAAATAAATGCAAAAATTGCATACGTGAACAGAATCACCATAATTGATGATCCAACTACCTTCTTGTCATATGAGAAAATTGATTTCAATGATAAAATTATATTTCATACTTGTTGGGGCTTTACCTTTCTCAGCGGTTTTAAGGTACTATGGGCAGTTGCGCTCCAGTACCATGATTTTTTGCATTGATGATACACATCGTTCTTCTTCGATGCTGTCAGTGTTGTAGCATGAGAAGATGAGCCAACAACTTGATTCTTCTTCTTCTTTTTCTGTTGGAAATTTCCAAGCCACATTCTTTCGACCGTATTTCCCTTTAGCCTGTGCAACCATTGCACTTCCATCATGATTCTTTTTCTTTAGTATGTCTTCTACAGACTTAATGAGGCCATGAATTCAATGTTAGTTGATTTCAACTTGTTCATGTGGTACGATACTGCAAAGTTGGTGAAAGACGTGAGAAAGGTTAACATAATGAAGTCGATCTACATTTCTGAATCCACTTGTGCCTCGAGAGTGTCCAGAAGGTAACCGAATAGTTTGATTACATGTTCTCAAACCGAAGTCCCTTCCTGCATCTTGCAGCGAATAAGTTCTTTCATAATGTTGCAGCATTGAGTGCAATTTACATCATCGAACATCTCTTTAAGATTCGACATTATATCTCGGCAACCTTCCATATCTATATGATATTTCTGCAGCACATTGGACAAAGATCCCAATATATAACACCTTTACAATGCATGATCTTCATCATAATTTTCAATGAAATTTAGTTCTTCCAATGTTTGAGGGTTTTTATGCTTGTCTTTTGTAAGCACATATCCAATGCCGTTGGAAGATAGAACAAGCTCCATGTTTTGGATCCAATCTAAATAGTTGGGTCTGGTCAATTAGTTGACCCCCAGAAGCCTACTGAGTGGGTGATGAATCCCATATTTATCTACATTATTTATTTATCTATATTATTTATCTTTATTATCTCTATGGCTTAAGAAAATTAATAAATTCACTAAAAATTAACATTAATTAGTATTCACTATGGTGTAAATAAATAATCCTAATTATTCTGTATTATTAACCCTATTATTGTGCCTATATTTTCTATATTTATTATTTATTAAAATTCCAATAAAAATGAATATAATATTTTACATAATTAATTATCACAAAATATAAAATAAATTTCCAAAAAATAAGAAAAGAAATTAAAAATTGTAATTTTTTTACTTGAAATTACTTACAAAAACATTTTTCATGTATAGATGACATTTTCTCTCTTTGAGTTATGTATGAAAGTTGTAGTTCTCATCGAAATCTACAACTTTCATGTTGGACTATTTTCCTAATTCTAATTCTAGCTATTTTATTTATTTATTATTGATTTTCCAGCAACCGATTTATTCTATTGGGCCATATGGCGCCATCTCTACGTACCACATAGCTGGATCCTTATTCTTGGGTGCCTCTTTTTCCAACCGTGACCTAAGCCATTCCTTCCCTTGCGATTTCTGGTCGCTTGATCACTTCGATCAAGCACATTCATGCGTTCTATTCGCGTCCAAATCTTGGCTATTGGATCTCAATCGAGTTGACCCTGATCCGTCTTCAACCTCTAGTCACTTCCTCCAATGGTTGTGAATTCCTCCAACCACCTAACTCCACTTCTTTTTCCCAACCTTGTCATGTAGCTAGTCAACTAACTTCCATCGCCATTCCAACCACCTAACTGCCCTTTCACACATTGGACCTATAACTTCCTTCTCCGACTAACCTCCTCTAACCCGTAGGCAGTTAAAACCACCTTGACAACCAGCAGATGACTACCACTCTCTTCATTAAAACCTAAGTGGCCATCTCCTACAACCGTTATACTGCCACTTTGTGTTCAACCCCGAGCATCCACTTTCCTCTAGTGAGAGTAAGATGTAGCGAGAGTGACATGATGATAATATTTTGGTCTGATGAAATCCATGTCAAGTTTGATGTGCTACATACCTTCCATATGATATGTTCGAGCTTCTTTGACCAACCATCTGAAGTGATAAGCGCTCACAACCCTCCTCCATGCCATGATTCATCATCTTTTACTTCTTCATATCATAGTAAAGTTATCGATCCTACTTTCATTATGTATGCTCCATTTTATACATTGTAATCCACACGTTAATCCATGATCAGAACATCTGAAGGCCATCTCCATAGAATCCTCATTCGCATGTGCATCTTTAGCTAATCTATTTGCTTCTCCATCATTGTAATCACTTCAATCCATCTCGTTGTTCTTTATTCAAGAGAACCCAGTCTATGGATTGATCTTCCACTTCTAGGAATCCCTCCACTTCATCCCATTTTGATGTAAGTAGTCTTGTTTTTGCTTCGGTTATACTCCAACACTTGCAGAAGGCTTGATGTCTTTAATGATTGGAATTTTGGTGGAAATCTGATGTTAATTTTCTTCTTCGAAACAACTACATCTATAGAGCTCCCCATAGCACATCTTGCCTTTCTTGGCTCAGTTCTGACTTCATGTAGGTCTCAGGAAGGTCATCCGACCTTCATAATCATCAGAGGATAGAGGAGGAGGCGAGAAAATATCATGGGAGCTCTACCCTATCTACACCGCTAACGAAGGAGAGGGATGAACATGATTCACATGCAATGTTCGATTGGTCTTCATCAGGGACATCCAACGCTGCACAGAAAGCCACATTGCATATCTGAGGCAACATTTCAACCTAGAGGATTGTAGCATCCGAGCTTTCTCTGAGGCATACGCATCAGCCACATGTCCCGAGTTTGCACCACCTGAAGGTAACACGCTCTGCAGGGGTTTATGCCTTGAAGGATATGATTCATGCCTTAGCGCATCACAGAATCATGTAGATCGCATTAAATACAATCTAGGTCAACTACTCATACTAGTTGCAAGGAGCTATGTGATGAAACCCGATTTCATCATCTTAATTTTCCATTATTAACCCCCTTGCTTAAATAGGTGTCAATAAAATCTAGATAACGTCCTATAATTATTAGAGTCTTGAATAAACTAAAAATCACAAAAAAATGGCAAAAACAAAATTCGTGGTATTTTTAGCCTTTCAAATACCCTCAAAAATATTTTATAACTACAGATGACCTCATCTCCACTTTTGGTCAACATGAAACTTGTAGATCTCATCGAGATCTACAACTTTCATGTTATGAGTTTTCTCAAATTCGGCCATTTAGCCGCTCAAAAATCAAAATTTTGCTTCGAATAAACTGATTGGGCCGCGTGGCCCGTTCTGGGTGAGCCACGTGGCCCGCTCCCCTTTGCATCTTCTGCCCCCATCCCCAGCCGTTGGATCCCTTCTTGATCCAACGGCCATAGTACATCCACGTATGCACCTTATCTCCCACCTTTCGATATGTCCCCTAAAGCCATCCTAATCGCCCGCTCGCATCTTGTCCAGAACCTGCCACGTGGCGCATCTTGCACCATTCGATCGCGCCCTCTCCTTTTCATCCCAACCGCTTCTTCCAGCCTCGCACCACGGCCATTCGATCATCCTCTAGATATGATATGGACCGCCCGCTGCCGCCTGCTTATTATCTCAACACGTGGCGTTTTGTGCGCCATTTGATCAAGCAACCTTGATCACATCGCTACCTCTCTTAGGCGCCTCGATCTCCGGATACCCCCTCTCTCTCATATTCGCCACCTCACGCAGAAGCCTCGCCCTTTCCATTTTCTCCGTCTCCCCTGACTACTTCTTCCTTCGCCAACCGCCTCACGGTCTTCACCCATCTTCCCCCTTCCTCGCGGACACGACCCCCATCCACGAGCCTCCCCCACTCACTCCATATCTCCCTCGCAAACCACGACTGCACTTCACCAACCGCCACTCCCCATCTTCAAATACCTCGCCCCCTCCTCCGGTAGCCCTCGTCCACCTTTACGTGGGGGATCGCCCAGCCTCCTCCACCTCCCTGTGACAGGGGGAGGGGGCCGGATAGAGCAATGACGACGAATTCCTCCGTTGTTGACCCACCGCCGACCACGGCGGTGCTGCGGAGCTCCAAGCCCGCTCGAGCTGCCCCGATAGGCTGACGGGGTCCAGAGAAGACCAGAGCTCCTCCTCGGAGCTCGCGCACAAGTCGCCGCCTCCATCTTCGACCAGGTAAGGTTCCTTCTTCTTCCCTTGCATTTTTCTTGATTTCCCTGAATTATGTAGGACGTTATACTCCATCTCCCGCTCCATTGTTCACCTTCCGAGCTTCGCCTCACCCCCATCCTTCACGCGCTTTATTCCGATCATCCCTCCTCCATTCTTCCACCCCTCAGCCACCGTCGACCCATCTCCTCCGCCACTCACGGCGGAGGAGCTCAGAGCTCCCATCTTCTCCACCCCACGCGAGCTTCCATTCCACTCACGCACACACGCCTTTTTGCTTCGGGTATGTGCTTAACTTTGCAGGTCGACAAACCCTTCAATGATCGGACCTTCACAGGAGTGATCTTCAACAACTCAGTTGTAGACACCTGAGCCTCGTCGACCTTCTTCTGAAGCCTTGGCGTCTTATCAGAGCTTCCAGCTACTTCGATGACTGTTCTAAGAGCTCTGAGGAGGTCCGTCGTGCTAGTGATCGAGCGATGGAGCGAGAGCTGCATCATCGAAGCTTGAACTCTGGCGCCATCCACAGAAGAGGAAGAAGGAACAACGGACGTTGGATGGTTTTCACCCGACGATCATCTGACCGCCCAGAAGCGTCCGCGTCAATCTCTCGAGGAGACACCCGATCTCCGTAATCGTATGGCCTCCAATCAGCCACGCATCAACACTGTGTCAACTCCGAGCCTCAGCACCAGACCAGGAGGTTCGGGTGTCCCGAACCTACACGGAGCCTTCCTGGAGCTTCGAGCCGTTCAAGCTTAGCCGAACCAGTGCCGAGCCTCTGCTGAGCCTAAGCCTTCCTCCGAACCTGGATGGCGCGTGCATAGCACGTGCCATCTGGGTAATTTGCACAAAGGCCCTGCCATCTTCTCCAATTTGCAGACATGTCCAGATTACGTGCAGATCACGTGCATTGTCGGAAATTTGTAGTTATACCCTCGCAGGTTTCAAAAATTGCAAAAATGCCCCTGTGCGTGTGGGTATTTTACAGGGAAGGCCCCGATCTTTTTCATATTGCACTTTAGTCCCTCCCAGGGACCGATTTGTATTTATCTTTTCATGTTTTCTTTCATTTATCTCCTAGCTTTCTTTCATACATATCTTGAGCTTCGTAACTCCGATTGAGACGATTTCAGTGGCATTTTAAAGCTCTTCTCATTGTCTTCCTTATGGCATGCTTATATTTTAGATTTGACACTATGAACTATAATGCATTATTTTATTATCTTAGTGTCCAGCTTTCCATATTCCTCATGCCTAATTGCTACCTAAATGAAGTGTGCTTCATTCTTTGACTCTGTTCGACTCACATTTTTAATAGCTCAAGTATTTATTGCCTAGGGCTTGTTTGCATTGCGTTTCATTGCATTTATTCGCATGCTTATAATAGAGAAAATGCATGTTTTTGTTTTAATGCATTATCTTGTCTTATCGCATGATTTGACCTATGTTCTCCAACTCAACACTTAGTTAATGAATAAAAATCTGGATATTATGAGAGAGGCTCGTGTCCCTAAGTTCACCTTGGTAAACGACCATCTTGTTCTATTGACATATCATTCAGATGGTCTTTGATGACCCAATTCGGCCCGGCTGCGATGACATTATTACGTGTTAATTCCACGTTATTAAAGGGCTGATTTAGCGGGTCATCAAATTTAAATTTTTTTTAAATAGATGAAACCACATGATTCAAGAACACTTCTCAAATACTTCCATCAAAATTACAAATGAGTAATTAGGATTACCTCTTGGAGCATGTTTGCAATCGTGTCTCTAAATGAAGAGACCTCATGTCTCAACTCTGGCCTGATGAAGAAGGTACTTGTGAGCATGTTGATGAGACGCGGGCTTCTCGCAATCCAAGTTGAAGATCCGATCATTAAGTCCTTTGATTTCGCCGCATGAAATTGATGTCCTTCCTCACGAGCAAGATGCATCAAAAAAGGCGAATATCCATGGGCAGTCAATCCGACAACACAACAGCGTCACGACGACGACAACTCTCCCTCTCGAGAAATATGGTGGATGACCAAAATATTGATAGAAAGATGTGATGTTGAGAGAGAGAGAGAGTAATTTCTCTTGTAATTGTTGTAGTAGAAAAGGCTAGGGTTGCCTCTCTTTTTATACAAAATCAGATGGTGGAGATGTATTATTAATTCAAATCAATGGTTGAGATTTTGTGATAAAAGTTTACAACAATACTTAATTAATTGTTTAAAAATGTTGCAAATAATCATATCATATTTAGTTTGAATTAAATCAAGATTCTCATGAAAGAAATAGGAGTAGTCTTCCACCTTCCATTAAAAAGGAGAGGAGAAAGCCTTCTTACAATTGCAAACAAAATAATTGACAATTATGAATCAAAATCAATCACCCTATAAAATGTAAATTACATTTACAATTAATTGTATAATGTGAATTCAATTCACATCAACATTTAATTTGTAAATTATACTTAAAATTAACTCTCTAATATATTACGAATCACATTATTAATATTTATGATTATTATGAATAGTGATATCCACTTTAATCACATTTTTTATAATTAAATCATATGTAATAATATTAGATAACTCTTCACATGTGTCTAAATAATATGAATCATATTCACATTATTTTTGATAATTAAATCATAATTAACTATCTATTTCTTAGATACATGATCAAAAATTGAATTATCCTTAAACTCTTTCAAGAATATTGTGCTTTCTCCACTAATAGTTGAAGATAAGTATAGGGCAATTGTATATTCCATGTATAGTGACTTGGATTGAGATCATATATCAAATCCAGATCTCGGGAAACTCTCAAAGATGTTTTATTGAATAAACTATGAATCTAGTCTTCTTATTGCATCTGAATCATATTCAGATCAATATCCAACATTTGGACTAAGATCAAATTACTAGTCTACTGAGGGGAGTCATTAAAATCCAAACTTGTTTCACTCCCTCAGAATTGAACTGTTATGGTTATACAATCGTTTACGACCACATTACCCTTGAGTATTCCTAATATATGTACATGTTGCATACTGGAAGACCTAGATTATTCCTTAAGTAATTAGATCATATTTGTAATGTCTTCTTCATGGTTTTATCATTAAATTTCTCATTTTATCATTGGGAGTTGGTATCAGCCATATGCTATCGAAAAGCATATATCATACCGATAAATGGTGTCAAGATTCCAAAGCGAGAGGGCCATGCACAGTAATTTATCCCAGTATCTCATGAATGATATCATGTCTTTCGGTTCAGTAAATGAACATGTATGATCCCTATGAGAGATCGTGTTACTCATATGCCATCGTATGCACACCACCTTGTCGGTGTATAGACCTTGTCTAGGTCATCAACCTATTAGTCTTCCAAGTGTACATACTCAGACATATAGTAACACATTTGTCTACGGTCAGAGGATGTGTGCCTATATCGTGACAGTATAAAACATAGGTCTTGGTTATCTCGATATTGTTAAGTCAAATCTTTGACCTAACATATCTAACACCTCCGAATCTCTATTCCTTTGAGGAGGAAATGCATTAAGAGGTCGGTTAGATATGTGCCTTTAGAGATAAATTGCCACCTTCTTCTCAGGCTGGAGATCCTTTCCTAATAATCATTTGATGATACTTGATGAGATCTCAATCTAAATCTTTAGTTATCATCAAGCACCAACCTCTATGATTCAACATTTGAATCAGTAGTTGTATGATCATTAAGATGGTCATGAGACATAACCCTAATTGTACAGGGGGACCTTATAGTGCATTCGTTCATTTACTCTCAGATATGGATTAAAATAAGCCAATAACTTTACTGACATAAAAGATTACAAATAACATTTATTTTAGAAATGGTGCGCCCGAGGCTCACATGGCTAACAAGTTGCTAATCGAGATTCATTGTCTTCTTCACCTTCTTCATCCAATTAACAAAGATTAAGCAGAGTTGCAGTCCATTGAGGAGTACCAACACCATGATCCACACCAAAATACCAAAAAATGAAGAAAAATAAAAGTCCCAAAAAGATAATTATGGCAGACGCAGAGACGAGTCAGCCGTGGAGGAGAGCACATGCATCACGGATTCTTCTACTTCAACAACAAACATAGCAACCCGAGATAGTTTTTCTTTTTCTTTACCTATTATGGATGATATTGTATGGACCGATTCTGATCGTCCATATGTAGATGATGATTCTTACGTGAATAAAAAGAATGTTGAGTTTGTTGTTCATTCAGTTCCTTTTCCTGATGCATTGAATAAAAAAAATATTCGAAAATTAAAAACAACACTTTCTTATCCTAGAGTGGTAGAGATACTTCAGAATATCTTTCTTGAGATACCACTCCTGAAGGACATGGAATGCCATTATGAAAAGAGGATTAAAAGAAGCATGTATTACAAAGCATCAATCCAAGCAGAACTGATGCAAGAGAACCGAGAAACATATTTTGACCATGGCCACTATTCATGCCATCAACAAGCTCCCACCTAAAAAGAAAGACAAGGGAGAACCTCTTATCTGATATTAGATATTTGATCAGAAGTTTGATCGTACTCTTCTTGATAAACGATCCTCCATCAATCTTATGCCAACCTCGCTTCTCAAAGAGATTGGGTTGGGGCCTCTTAGATCAACCAGGATGTTCCTTCAGTTTGATAATATTTCGATCAAGATACTAAGAGACATTCTAGAGGACATGGACACCTCAACACCATTACTCCATACCCTAATCATACTTGATCACCCATTCCTACAAAACATCGAAGCGGTAGTGTATTATGATACTGGAGAGAGAACCTTTCACTCCCATAGTGACGAGGTTAAGATGGATATGATCTCGGATCTAAAGCCTATAGAGCCAGTGTTAGAGGAGAGAGAGAGCTTATTACATTTGAGTGAGAGGGTTGTTATTAGCTGAGATTAGAGACAGTGATTTTTTTTCTAGATTACATTGATACCAAGGAAGTCCTTTCTCAAAAGGAATGCCTGGAAAGCAAAGTAGACATTTGCTCCATTCTTGATGATGGTGAGTGGTATGCTGATGGACTTTCTAATGAGTTCACTGAGATTGTTGATGATCTATCCCATTCTGAGTAGAGAGAGGTCATTACACACCTATTTGAGGCATTACATGTTGTGCTGGTTGTAGCCATGGTGGACACTTCATGGTTGCCCTATCATTTACCTTCCACTAATGTAGTTTATGATGTTGTTATAGAGGATATTTAGACCCCACCCAAGCTCAAAGTTTTATCATCAATGCTGAAGTATGCCTTCCTTGTGGGTGAGCCCCAAATGTTTCCGGTCATCATTAATTTGCAGTTGACCGATGACTAGGAATATCACTTACTAGTGGTTCTCAAGAGAAACTGCAATGCCATAGGCAGGAAGATTTAGATCTCTATGGGATTAATCCAACATTATGCTCGCATCATATCTACTTAGAGAAAGACAACAAGTTGTCCCATGAGTTTCAGTGTCATCTAAATCCTAATCTCCGGGATGTTGTCATGAAAGAGATCGCGAATGGTGCAAAGATGGCTTTATTTATCCCATTCCTGATTCTAAATGGTCAACCTATTACATGTGGTGCCGAAGAAATCTGAGATTACAGTTGTGATAAATGACCATGGTGTGGAGATTCTGACCTGAGTACCCACTTCAGGGCATATCAGTGTAGATGTACTCAGCGACCAAGATCATTTTCCCCTGCCATTTATTGATCAAATTGTCGAAAGATGGGTAGAGAGGGAGTTCTTCTATTTCTTGGATGGATACTCAGGGTATAACCAGGTAGAAATCGCTCCTAAAGATCGAGAGAAAATTACTTTTACTTGTCTGTTTTGCACATATGCCTTTAAACAGACATCCTTTGGATTGTGTAATGCTCCCGCTACAATTCAGAGCTGTATGTTGGCCATTTTTGCCAACATGGTTGGTAGTTTCCTTAAGGTCTTCATGGATGATTTCTTGGTCTACGGGGATCGCTTTAACACATGTTTGTCTTATTTAGACTGCGTACTTAAACGTTGTTGTGAGGTGAATTTGGTGCTCTTGTGGGAGAAGAGTCACTTTATGGGGACTAATGACATTGTATTAGGCCACACCATCTCCAAGCATGGCATGGATGTTGACCCAACCAAGGTTTATGTGATTGCAAAGTTAGAGCCGCCGATGACTTTAACGCAGTTGAAGTCATTTCTTGGACATATTGAATTTTATAAGCAGTTCATTAAGGACTTCAGCAAGATCGCATTTGACTGAGCTTCTATACGAGGAGGCTGAGTTTATTATTAATGATAAGATTCTCCAAGCATTTTATTGGATGAAAGAATTGGTTACAGGAGCTCTTGTCCTACATCCACCTGATTGGTCTCTTCCTTTTGGGATTATGATGAGAGCCTCATATTATGCAGTTGGAGTTGTTTTAGGATAGAGAAGGGATGGAGTACCATTTGTTATACACTACGCTGGAAAGACTCTCATTGATGCACAAAAGAATTATTGCAGAGAAGGGGATGCTTACAACTATTTTTGCACTGGAGAAGTTTAGATCACACTTATTGGGTTACAAAGTTGTTGTATACACGGATCATTCTACCATTAAGTATCAACAATAAAGAAGGATGTCAATCCATGTTTTCTCAGATGGATCCTTCTACTCCAGGAGTTTGATTTGAAGATTCGTGATAAACCTGGAGTCAAGAATGTAGTGGCAAATCACCTTTCCTAGATTACAGATACAGAGACTCCTGAGCATTTACTACTACTTATCACTAAGACTTTCCCAGATGAGGTGATCTTGTCTGTTGCCTCACTCCCATGGTACATTGATATTATGAACTATCTTTTCTCTAAGAAAATTCCCCAAAGTTAAGGTTAACAAGTTCTTGTAAGAGATTCTTTTCTACTAGTGGGAAGATCCATAGCTATTTTCTGAGGGTGTAGATTGTATCTAGAGGAGGTGCATTCCTCAAGAGGAATACATCAGTGTCCTAGACCATTGTCACAAACTAGAAGTAGGTGGACACCATTCGGGAAAGCACACATCAACAAAGGTTTGCTATGCGGCCTATTGTGGCCAACTATGTTTAAGGATGCTACATCTTATGTGAAGAGTTGTACTAATTTCCGAAGAATGTGAGGAACCATCAGTTCCAAAGATATAATTCCCCTGAAGTATATCCAAATTTTAAATGTTTTTGATGCTTGGGGTATTGCCTTCATGAGAACATTCCCTAATTGCTAGGGATTTCAGTACATCTTTGTTGTCATTGATTATGCTAGTTGTTGGATGGAGTCTATCCTTACCCAAGATAATGATAGTTGTATTGTTTGTCACTTCTTGTATTGTTTGTCACTTCTTCAAGGACAACATTATCTCATAGTTTGGGATTCCCAAGCTTCTTATTTCAGATGGGAGATGCCACTTTATCAATAGAGAAGTCAGGAAGCTAGTTAAGGAGTATGACATTGAGAATCATGTTACATCTCCTTGCCACCCACAGACTAACAACTTGACTGAGATTTGAAATAGAGAGATAAAGACTATTCTTCAGAAACATGTTCATCGTGAAAGGAAGAACTGGTCACAAATGCTTGACTAAGATCTATGGGCTTATCGTACGACGTACAAGTCTCCTTTAGGTATGTATCCCTATTGATTGGTTTTTGGAAAGCCTTGCTACTTGCTAGTTGAATTAATTCATAAATCTTTGTGAGAAATTCGTGTATGCAATTTGTATTATCAGAGAGTAGGACATATGAGAAAATGGATCTGAATAGATTGTTCGATTTCAGAGACTTTGCTTGATGATACAATAGCCTTATGTATAAGGAGAAAGTCAAGAGATGGCATTATAGACACATTAGGAGAAAGACTTTTAAGCCTAATCAGAAGGTGTCGTTTTTTTATGCAAAGTTGAAACTAGTCCCAAGCAAACTCATAAGCAAATACTCAAGATCATTTATGGTGAGTTCTATGCATGATAACGGTAGAATCATCATTTTTGGGTTGTCATCTGACACATAGCCGTTTGTGGTTTACGGACAGTTGCTGAAGCCATATCTAGATCATGATGCATTTTTGTCCATTGTAGATTCTATTCAGGTGTTATCAGACGATGATTCTTTGAGTTCTTCTGTGACTCAATAATGAGCTGATTTGTCTTGTTTATATTGTTTTCATATTATTCTTACTTTCTTTTGGTTTAATCATTCACCTTATTTCCATGCGTGCGCTATACTTCGGATGTATTCTATCCTAAGTATAGGGGAGTTGAATAACTTGAGTTGTAATATTTTTGTTCTGTTTCATCACTATGGTTGATGCTTATACTCAAGGATCCTTTACCTTAAGTATAGGGAGTGATGTCGTTCTTTTTATTCTCGTTATTCTCGTTTTATTTTCTTCTGTTCTCTCTTTATCCCTCAACTTGTTGATATTCTTTTCTATACTTAGGTATGTTTTACCCTAAGTCTAGGCGGGAAAGGTCGAGTCGTCAAGTTTGTACATTCATTTCCTCAATTTTCCTCATTTGTATAATCTTATATACTTAGGATTATTTAATCCTATGTATATGGGGATCACCGATTTCTATTCATTTTATTATTTATTCTTTGAGTCGTTGTAGTGTATGATTATTTTCATTTTTCTATACTTATCACGTTATGTCTTCCTTTGTCGCATCTTGATCACTATGAGGATATAGTTTGAGCTAAATACAGTGGGTGTCATATATATTGTATATATACTTTATTCATAACTCGTACTTTTGTTTATTTAATAATATGACTAATATGTGAATAAAAAAATTTTCTAAAAAGTTTGTAAAAACTCTTTTGTAAAAATTCTTTTGTAAAGTACTTTGTAAGTATTTTTGTAAAATATTTGTAAACTTTTTGCCAAAAGTATGTGTAAAATTATTTTTGTACATATCTTTGTAAAATGTTTGTAAAAGTCATTTTGTTTGTAAAATGTTTATTAAATTATTTGTTGTACAAAATTATTAGTTTGTAAATTATTTGCAAACTGTTGTAAAATACGGTGTTTGAAAAATTGGCTTGTAAAGTTTCTATAAAACTATTTGAAGAGTATTTTGTAAACATTTTTGTAAAATTATTTGTAAAAATATTTTTTAAACTAGTTTACAAAACTATTTTCTCACCTTGTATATAAATAAAATGTGTTTTAAATATGTATATAACTTGTTATAAAACTCTTGTGAATAAAACATATAATTACTTATACAATATGTGTATAAATATCTTTAACAAAATCCTTGTATAAAAGTGGTATACAAGTTGTATATAAAATTCTTTAATAAAATCTGTATATAAAATTCGTTTGTAGATAAAATCCTCTTGTAAAATTTTTACATAAAACTTGTAGATAAAAATTCTTTTTGTGAATAAAAATATTCTATAAATATGTACAAATATCATTTATAGTTTGTATAAAATTCTTTGTAAATGTGTATAAAATCCTTCTTAATTATTGTAAATAATTCTAATTCTCTAATACTATAAAAAATATAAAAATTTTAAAAAGTCTAAAATCCATAAAAATTTGCAAAAGTTGTCTAAAACTCACATAAAAAGTTCAAAATAGAAAATTCTTTTCAAAAAAATCTTGCATTTGCATTAGCATTTTAAATAATGACATTGATGCCTAAAGTAGTCTGGAATAAAGTACGAAGAATGGAGCTTGGCTAAGACCGTAATCCATTTAAGTTCAGAGGAACCTTATATGAACCGAAGTTGAGACTTTCTGGTCATAGAAACTTAATTCTTTGGGTCCATAAGACTATGTTCACATGTCATCTTGATTGTTCTAAGTATAATATTTCATACACATACATGATTCTTTTAAACAATGATCTAACTTGGACAAGCACCTTTCACGTAGCACAACACAGATGAGGTGGTGAGGGGCAGAATCCTCTGGCAAGAGACACATGTTAATGGAAACATACACAGTCACTTCAAGGCGCTAGTGCACCCGAACCTGGCACAATTTTTTTAAGACCCCAAAACATGGGCGGAAAAAAGATCCTATATCTGTTAGGGCACAAAAGATCAATGCAATGCAACAAAAGTTTCTACCAAAAAGAATTCATTACACCAAATATACATACATGACCACAATGGTCCAAGATTCAGAGAACTTGCATATCTTAGTGGAGACTAGGCTACACTAGCCAGCTTCACAACCACAAAACAATTCTCTTCTTATTCTTCTATCTTCTTCCCCGTTTAATTGTGTACACATCAAGTACCTGATCATAGAAGGAAGTACCTTGCTCCTCGAGGAAAGAGTAGCTAGACTGAGGAATTAGGGTAACCTTTCTAAGAGAAGACCATTCCTTGTCTTTTCAGATGTGAGGAGCTATATGTCACATACACAATACAAGTAGATTCATGGTCATTAGAATTTGCGTACGAAGACTTGTTCTAACCTGACTGTCGAGGCGAACTGAATAAAGACTTGTGGAACTTAAAGATTGTTCAGTCTTAAATCCTATCTCTAATAGGGTTCCTCCAAACTAATAATCCAAAAGTCTGACTGAGCTCCATACTTTGATTTTATGAAGACTAGTTTAAAAATCAAAATTGATCTAAGTTCTTCCCCTTTCCTTTTTATTTTTCTTATTAGTCACTTATTCTTCAAATAAGTGTTTGCTAAGGGACTTGCAAAGGTAAAGTATAGGGTGATGATGAATCATCAATGCATCATATTAGGCTTGAAATCCCTTACGAAATACCTATAAATATAATTAATTCTCACTTATTACTAATCTCAGATCATCTATAAATAGTGTATATTTATTATTATTTTAACCCAAAATAAAAAAGCAAAGAAAAGAAAAATAAAGAAATAAGAAGATAGTATATATGTAATAAATATAGCCTAATCCTAACCCCGAGAGTAGGTCAAGACTTGACCTAACCGACAAGGAATGCAATAGGGGGAGATAGGGTCTTTGATCTATTAAAAAACTAAAAAACTAAGTTCACATCCGTATACTCATCAATGTCCATATTGTATATATCTTCTACTATTTTATTTATCAGCGAAACTAACTCAAATGAAATTATTTTATTCTTAGAACTTTTACATAAAAATTAGTTTTAAATAACAAAAATAATTACAAGAAGAAATCTTGTAGATAATAAGAGAGACAACACTCTATAAAGACATAAAGCCAACATTGACAGTTCATTTTCTACTGCATAAAAACTTGAAATAAACCAAACTCACTTTCATTGTGTTCAAAATTAAATAAGCTTTAAAATGAAAGTGGTTTCATAAAAATCATAGTTAAGACGTGAAAGTAGGCTTTTTAGAGTGTTATTGTACATAGTGCCTATATTATACTTATTGTTTTTATTTATTTGTGTATTTCTATGTATTATTGGACATATTGTATTTTTATGATTTTGTATATATTTTATGTTATTTATACAAATAAATATAACAAAATTGTACTATAAGTATCATGTACATTTATTGTACATAACCCCATCTGATTAACATATTAAATTAATTCTTAAAAAATAAGAATATACTAAATATCCAAAAATTATCTTGTAAATAAATAAATTATTAAATTATGTAATTATTTGAAAATTAATTAATTAAAATTTTATATGTTGCATGTATAGGTATTTTATACATATGAATAATAGTATTTATTTTTTTACCCTATGTTATTTATTTATTTAATTTAAAGTCAACAAAAATTAATTTCTTAGTTTTATTTATTTTGACCATTTTTAATTTAAATTAATCTACTATATATTTTGTATTTAATTATTTTTATTTTAATTATTTTTATATTGTAGCGGATTGTCCTTATTCAGACCTACCCCTTATTAGTTGAACTCAGGTCCATTGACCCGGGTCAACTGATCCTCTTCGTCCTATTTGCCTGAATAAGATAGGAATACCCTTCTTCTTAGATTCATCCTATCCGATTCATCTCTCATCTTCCCATAATTTTTGCGCTCGATTATTTCTCGCACATCTGGCTCTTATGCTCGATTGATTTCACCCCAATAAGGCCTCAGTTCATGCAACTTCAATTTTGGAATTCCGCATGAACCCTACCTCTATAAATATACCTCCAGATCCAAATTTCAACCTTATCTGTTTTGAGTAGTTTTTATGCCTGAGATCATCACCTTGAGAGTAACTGAGGTGACATGTTTCCCACGATCAGGAGCGTGTGAATTTAGCTCATGGACACGATCCACCAAGCCGGAGGAGCTTCGCCTGTAAGCCTAGTTTTTTCGACCTGATGCAATCGGATCGTGGCCATCACCTCCACCATTCACTGTAGGTAACCAAAGAAGAGATTTATTCCATTTTTGCATTTAATTTCATCACATTTTATTCTAATTTAGTTTATATCAGAAGATCTCCGATCAACCTCCGATCTGCCCGATAAGAAGTCATCCGTTTATTTATCACCCATCCCGATTGTCGCATCACTTCCACCGATCGTTTCTTCACATTTCTGACACAATCTGATCCACAGATCCTTCTCAGATCTATGATTCTGATATCACCTCCTCCAGTTCATCGGAGATCGATCCACTTCCCTCCATTTCCTTGGTTTTTGCATAGTAAGTGTGGTGGGAGCATCGCCTCTGAGCATCTAATAATCTGCAGGAGAAAGATGCACTATGTGGTGTTAGATTAGGCACTTGGAGATCGAGAATCAGACACATTTGGAGCTTGATCCTAGATCCCATATCAATGGGATCTGGATCGAGTTTTCACCTTAGACCGATGAGGAAGTGCAACAGGAACTTATTGGAGCCAGTAGCCACTAGATTGGGACCAGATCAGAGCAAATATGGTCGAATCAAGTTCAGTATCAGCAACCTTCTATCGCATTCTTCCATGTTGCTTATCATATGTTAGATCAAGAACAATTGTGCTAGACTTCATTAGGACCATCCATCCAGCCATATTTCAGTGCCACACAATCAGATCTCGAGCAGCAAACCACAGTCGTTCACTGCTTACGCACCTTGCATGCGATCATGGTGATTTTACATTTTATTCCTTGTAGTTCCTTTTATTTGTAGTTGAGTCCTATTTGAACACATGTAAGGAATAATTGCATTCATACCATTATTTGTTTTTATATTTACATTATGGTCCTTCCTTTACGGATCCACATGCTTCATCACACGTTTTGTGGACATTTTACAATAAATATATTTGTTGTTCTGTATTAATATTTGATCCTTGAAGTTTTAATAATTGCATTTAGGTCATCCAAAATACATTCGTGTGCACATACACGTGAATTCATGGGTATTTGCATGATTGGCCCTGTATTTCTTAGATTTGTTATTAATTCAGTGCAAAAACTTTAAGTAATTACATTTTTGTCCAAATTTTGTATTAATTAATTTGTTTTTAATTGTTATTTCTAAATAGCTAATAACCTCTAAAAATCTCTAAAAATTAGGTTAAGCTTTTGATATTCTGTATTTTAATTAGAAATTTTAATTTTGAAATTTTAATTTTTTATTATTTTTTGAAGATTCAAAAACATCTATTATTTTCTTTATTTAGATTTAAAAAATCATAAGAAATTAAAAAAACCTTTAAAAAACTAAAAATATTACTATGATTGTTTTTTATATTATGTAATCACTTATATAAATTTCATTCAAAATTTCTTTCAGAAAACCATAAAAAATGAAAAATTCTGAAAATCTATAAAAAATTATATAAATTCATTAAAAATTAGGAAAATACATAATTTGGCTTGTTTCAAAGCTTGAAAATTTTGATTCTTTTTTAACTTTATTTTAATATATTTTATTTTATTTTATATTTTAAAAATACAAAAAATAAAAGATTAGTATGCTTTGTTCATTGTTTCGGTTTTTATTTTTTAATTTAAATATTACATAAAATCATAAAAATTGTAGAAAATTTAATAAAACATAAAAAGAAATTTATTTTGCATTTTTGGTTGTTTCTATTATTTTTAAAAAATACAAAAATTCTTATAAATTCCTTTTATTTATATATTTTCTTTATTTATTTTCTTTTAAAATTAAAAATATAAAATTTGTAAAACTAAATGTCATTAGAAAATTAAAAATAAAAAATATTACAAAACTAAAAAATTAAAAATCCATAAAAATATAAAAAGCATAAAAGATATAAAAACAAAAAGAAAAAGAAAAATCCTTTATTTTTTATTACCATTAATTAAATAACCCTCATGTATTGTAGTCTCCCTTAGTTCGATCCTTATATTTGCTAAATAAGTAAAATAAATAGCATTTGATTTGTTTTCACATTAGGAATAAATAAAAAAAATTTGAGAAGGTTTTGGGTTACAATGACACGTCATTGTGATATATTCATCTCACTTATTCTTCTTATTTATAAAATAAAAAACCTGGAAAACCTCTTATAAACAATATCCACCACTTGAAGAATAGGTCGGAGCTCATCCATTGCTCTGACATTATTTACTAGCAACTCGATCGAACTGAGGAGAAAGAAGAAGCACAATAACCATCGAATCTTACTAATCTAACAACTCCGATTGAAGCATCCTCGACCATCAAATCAAGGCATCTGAGTGCCCCTCACTATCTGATTAGTAACCACCTGAGCCTCCTAGCCTCGAGTGGGCCCAAACTAACGTGGAGATGTTACCTCAACCCCGATCGTAGCCTTGGTCCGAGCCTCTAGGGTCATGTTTTTCTTAAATGTGACCTGGAGAATTTGTAAGGGAGATTCATGCCACTTCTCTTATTTCATATTGGTCCCATAATGGTTAATTTACAAAGAAGCCCCAACAGATTTTGATATTTATAAAAATACCCCCGCCTGGGACAATTTATAACATGGGGCCCCTCCGAGTTTACATTATTGCAAATTAGTCCCTCTAAGGGCTATTGTGAGATAGCACATTTATTTTATTTTCATTTTAGTCCATTAAACTTCAAACTGGAATATCTTTCACTCCTTTGTTTTAAAGCTTGTTCTATTATCTTTCATTTTATATCAATTGGGAGTAGATCAGAGGATCATTGTTTTTGAACTATTATTTGAGGAACTAATTGATCCGTACAATCTCTATTTTACATACTTTGAATTTAGAGAAATTTTCATTTCCCATAGGGATTTCTAGAGGAGGCTTATGTCATTAATCTTTCAGATTATTGTGTTAGAGAAATATTCTTGAGGAAGATATATTACAAGAATTGAGAAGTTCATATTATACTTAATAGATCGAATTCAATTATTATTGGAAAAAAGTAATGATTTAATTTGATCACTTTGTGTCATGGTCTTTTGTCCTATATTATTTCGGAGTTTAATATGTTAAAATTTCATGAATCTATTTCTTGGGATCTGTGAATTATTTGAAGGATTGAAATGATCACATTATTAGAGGACTAAGAGTATTAACATAGATTTATCTCTCTATCCCTATTTTCTCTATTTTTGTTCTACTTCCTGTTTCTACTTGCATTCTTATACTTCGTATCCTTTTTTGACACTTGAATTCATTTTTATAAATAATTTATTACTCAAATTAGTTTAAACCAAGCACTAAATAATTGTTGTTACCTGGGTTCGCTCTTGGTACACTTACCAAGTATAATTTTCCACCTATTTCAAAGGTTGGTTTTTGCTTATCTAATTTCTAGCTCATATACTATAATTCTATATTATTAAAGAGGTGAAAATCATGTCCATCACAATCATTTAAGCAACCACATCCTCAACTGCTTGACGTATAATGAATAATTGGCCTCCAAGGCCCTTGATATAGTATAAGAACGAGGCAGTCATTGCTAGCTTCCCCAATATGCGTACTAAACAGTGTTCTAGAAAGGAGTGTGTGTCCCTTGAATAAAAAAACCCCATGTACTGATATCATATCTATAACAACGGACCCATAGATGTAAGTTCACTCCTAAGTGATTATGTTTAGTTGTACCTATAGTAGTGGCGACATGATAGATCTCGTGGCACTATGGGTATGTTTTCATAGTGCCAAGGCCTTGTACAAATGCAACAATACTTGAGTTGTGTCAAACAATGAGTAGATAAGGATGCATGACCTTGTACCAGTGCAAAAATACTCAAAAGTGTGTAGAAGACAATTTATGCATGAAAGGATTTGTACACTTTAAACATTACAACCCGTATTATTACAAACTTATTCAATAGATATTACAAAAAAAGATTGTTGTAGTCTCTTCTTCTTTAGTTACATCATCGTCGTCATCCTTTAACTCAATACACACTAATCACAATTAGAATAAGTAGCACTTATTCTTCCTTAGAGCTTTAATATGCAATAGAAGGTATGTTTCTATATCTGCGACATGTGTCAGCCCAGTATAAAACCATTTTCTCTTGTTCAATTTAATCTTTAGAGCATATGTTTTTGACAAAGTGGTTTCACCCACAACCATAGAAGAGTATCACACCATCTCGGTGTTTCAATACAATTATATACATTTTTGATGTCATTAAATCCAACTCATATCAACGATGTTACTGGGATTTTTGAGTAAAATTTTTTCTATTTAATCGTTTTGCAAACAAAATAACATGATAAAATGGACAAATAGTGTAAATTTGAGTCGTTCCAGAGCGAGTTCATAGGTAGAGCCCTAGACGGGGGAAGTTAAAGAGATAAGTTCCAGAGCGGGTTCATAGGTAGAGCCCTAGATGGGCGAAGTTAAAGAGATAAATGTGATAAAGAGTTCAAAGTGAAAAGGAACAAGTCGAAGCAAAAGCATAGGCCCCTCTCAAATAATGGAAACAAGTTTCTTAATGAGTGAGGTAAAAGAGGAAGAGGACTATACCTCTCAAAAAAAGTACGACTCGGACTCCCCCTATTCATGTTAATAGCTCGGATGCACATGAACCCGAGGATGTGAGCTCGTACACTGTGAAAACGAGAATCTTAGGAGTTGAGTCAGTCACTGCCCTTCTCCCGCTCATTGAGGAGATGAGCGGCCATAGATCGCTCTTCTGAGGAGGTGAATGACTCTTCTTCCTCACCTTATTAAAAAGTAGCTTCCCGCATGTCGCTACTCACAACTCCCCTGAAAGCGTAGGTTGGCTTGGTACGCGCTCCGATGAGAGTACGAAAAACTCAATACAGTGTTGCTTGTACAATATTCTTTAGTTATTGAGAAAAGAAAGCATATATAATATAGAAAGAATACGTACAACTCTTGCCCCAGACACATGAGGGTGCCTAGCACAAGAAGCCACATACAGGATTGGGAGCTCGTGTCTGCCAATACACGATAACTGAAGTCCGAAATCTAGAAGATGAAATCCTCTCATTAATTCGCTCCCATCTTTCAAAAGACTGATGCCAAACTTGATCAACAAAAATGATGCATATATCCCTCTTATCAAATCATCCATCATGGAGTGGGGTATTTTACCCAAAGAGCAGAGCGGATCGATCGTGTAGTCCACACAAGGTAGGACCGCAATTGTTGAGGTGATAGATGCAGAGCTTAGTGAATCAAAACCACAATGAACTCAGAACTAAAAGAATCAAGCAATCAAATCAAGTGGATCAAAAGTTATTACAAACACTGCAATATATGTGTATAGTGGACAAGTATAGTAGGGTGTCAAACATAAGGAACAAGGGACTAGTAGGAGTATTATTTATAAATAAACCATATAAGTGTGTGTATGTATTTGTATGCACAATATGTACTCAATGATTTTGTATGTTGTTAATTATATATATATATATTTAAAATTAAAATTTTAAGATTTTTAAATTTCTATTTTTAATATATAATAAATATATATAAGAGTATATATAAGTATATAAGGTGATATATATATAATATGGGTAATATATTATATTATATATAATAAATATAAAAAAATTAGAAAATCTCCAAAAGAATAGTCCTTTTTATTTTTTAAATGATTTAAAATTTATTTAGGTCATTTATAATAATTAATAATAATGTAAACTATATATAATAATATATAGATACATGTAGGCTATATAGGGTATTATACTTATAAATATAAATATATATAGTAAAAAATTTCAAAATCGAATGTTTTTGTGCTTTTAAAATATGCTTCTTTTTTGTGATTTTTTGGTAATTTTTACTAATTTTTCTATTTTTTAAAATCAGAAAAGGTCCAAAACAAGGATTTTTAATTTGGTCGAACTAATTTGAGAATTAAAAACAATAAAAGGTTCAAAATTTCTCAAAACTGATTTTAATATATTGTAGATGGTATGGATAAAAATATTAGCCAGAAAAATACTTTTTGGATTTTTAAAGATATTATATTTTTTTCAGGGTTAGCAAGGGTTTGCTAATTTTTAGAGTTTCTTTTGATATTTTTTGGTGATTTTTGGCCTAGAGTGCTAGAACGTGCTAACAAATAGTAGGGATTTTTTTTGAATTGTTAGAACAGGTTTTGTAATTTTTTGTAATTTTTAGTGCGAATAATGAATAAAATCTCTTTTTTATTGTTAATAAGTGGTAACGGCATGGAAAATGACAAATATAACGTGAACAAGCAAGTAATCAAGCACCTATGGATATTTTTGTATTTTTTTATATCATGAGAGCTTGTTTTAAATACAAAATACAAATTTTGGAGGGGGTTGCCTACAAAATGTCCACTCATGTGGGGTCCATGTGAGGTGACTTAACACTAGACTAAAGTGCAATATTAAAATGTCCCAGGGGATGCATGTAAATTCTCGACAAAGTTTTGAACTTAATTAAATATTTACAGCACTTTTTATGAAATATAAAAAGGGTGGAGGGTATGTTTGCAATTTTACCACTTGAATGCTTCTGACCCGACCACTTGCTGCTTGCCACGTGGATGATCTGATAGTTCTGGTCCTGCATCACTTCACAAACAATGGATGGTGGAGATTAGATCTATTATCAGTTAAAGATCCAACGGATCTTAAGGTTCTTGGATGAACTCCAAGAACTCCAACAATGGATGGCTTCGATCTTCTTGTTCCCCCAACCTTCGACGATGGATCTGAGCACCGATGGAGGCTATGCGTTCTTGATGTCTTTTCAGATGTGTAGGGCTACTCCAATGACCACGAGGGGGCTTCAAGCACGATCTGGGGCAATTCCTTGCTCCAAGTGACCTGGAGCCTATCCTTGGTCGACTCTCAGTCCTAGATGGTCTTCAAGCGTCTAGTCCTATACCAAAATTATCCTAGGCTCGACGGCTACGTCCTCAGCCGTCGGATAAAGTAAAAGGGTGCGTAGGATGGAATGACTTGCATGTTCAAGCGAGGGGCGATAGATGGAACCTTGACTCCCAAATCCACGATGGATCTAGGGTGATCAAGTGCGGGAACTTGTGGAGAACACGACGATGACTGAAGTGGGATGAAAACGAGGGTGGAACAATGATTGATACACGGTGATTTATCTTGGACCTCAAGCTCTAGGAAATTTAGGGGTTTTCTATGTTGGGCCTAAAGATGTGATTAAAAGCGAAATTAAATGCTAGTATTGAAATCAAATCACTAAATTTACTTATAAATGGGAAGATATGGCCACGGATTGGCCTGGGGGCCAAGGAGGCTAAACCAACCGGAGACCTCCTCCTACGATGGGTGTATCGACTCCTCCTCTACTTGTCCTCACTGCAACTCCACTCGTTTCCTCGACGAAGAGAGATCAAACTTTGAGGTGGGGTTGGGGAGGTACATTTATAGGCTGAATGGAGGAGAGGTTTTCGATGAAGATACTGATCGGATTGAGGAAGATCGATGGGATCTCAAGGCTTGGTGTGAATCATGGAGGTTCAATCTCCACAAATCACACAACACGCCAAACAGATCATCATGAGCTCAAGCGGGAAAATGAGAAGAAAAGCCAAGTCTGACATTCCTATGCTCGATGAAGAGAGGAGGGGGTCAGTTGACCCAAGGTCAATGCGGGAAAAATCCTGGTTAGTCCACATGGACCAACCATATTAATTCAAGATTGAAATTGTTTATTAATTCTATAAAAAAATAATAAATGGTTTTATTATTTTTTGATGAGAACATGAAAAATATTTGTACTTTTCTATAGTATTTTATCCCTATATTTATTTATTTTTGAGCCTTTTTATTATAAGTTAATATTTATATGTAAAATATAGGTATAAATACTTGTATTTTTATAAATTTATTTTTATTTTGTATTACATATTATATTATTTTATACTATATTTTATATAATTTTATTTTTTTAAATATACATTTAGGTGTTTTTATGTATTTTCTTATTTTATTTGTATACTTAATTAATTATGTAAATATATATTATATGTATATATAGGTTTACTTTTCCTTTGTATTGAAGTACATTATTTATTTTATTTTTATGATATAATTTTATTTTAATTTTATACATTTGTTTCAAATAATATATACAAAATTCTAAAAAATTTAATTTGAAACAAATATATACAAATCTGATTTTTGCATCTTAACTTCAAATTGAATGAAACCACCTTCATTAAATAGCTTATTAAAATTTATATACTATAAAGGTGAGTTTGATAATTTTGATAGATTATGGAGAAGATACAGGTCTGCAAAGTTTTTAGTTTGGCTTTTTATTTTGTGTGTCATGGGCTCTCTATGCATTATTTTTCTGTGAAATCAATTTTATATTTTCTTTGTATTTTTATCTATAATATTCATGGTGAGGATTTTTTTATTTGAGGTGTAAAAATAATAAAAAAATACATCTGAAAAATCAATTATTAATGAATTAAAATTAGAGTTTTGATATATTGTCTATACAATTCTTATGCCCTATCTCCCCCTACTTTATTCCTTGTTGACCAAGTCATCACGACGACTGAGTCTCGAGGTCTAAGGTCATTCAATACCTATGGTATCTCACTTATTTTTATTTTATTCCTTTGTTCTTTTTTTTGCATTTAAATACCTTAATTATTCATTATTTTATACATTATTTTGTATAATTTGTGAAGTGTTTATTTTGGAAAATTAATTTTATATACATACACTTAGCTAGAGATTTAAGGCCAAAATGAAAGAATAAATGTGATGAAATGGAGATTTTTCACCCCCTATACTTGCCTTTGCTTGTCCCTAGTAAACACTTATTCCTATAAGTGTAGACAAGAAAATAAAGAATAGAAAAAGAAAGAGCCTGGATTGATTTTAACTTTTGAACTTATCTTTACAAAATCAAAGTTTGGACCTCAGTCAGACCTTTGGATTTTTAGTTTAGCTAGAACCTTATTGGGAACCAGAATTGAAATGCAACATCTTTTGAGAATCACAAAACTCTTCCCAAGTCTCCTCAAAATCCCGGTCAGAACAAGTCGATGACATACACACCCCAATCCAATAACTCTTTCCTCGAGAAGCGGGGTATTTCCCTCTAAGTTCAAGTACGATCGACTCATGAAGAGGAGGTGGAGAAGAGAATCGATGGTAGCTATTGTAGCTACCTATCTTGGGATGCTTAACGGTATAGCTAACTCATCCAAATATAGGCTTACATATATCCTTGACTTTGAAGCTCAACCTTGCTTGTTAAATACATACATACTCCAACCGGAATTGATTTTTTCTTGCTTTTTGCCTGTCTATTATTTGTTGGATTCTTAATTTTGCATTTTTTAAATACTATTTATATCAGCATTTACATAAGGACTTTTTCCTCTTGAGACAGTAGACTATCCCTCTTTTGAAGCATTATTGAAACCTACAACATCATGTCATTAGACCTCATGGCTACTGGATCGTGTTGGGGCACAATGGCCACACTATCTTAATTTTGTATGTTTCCATTCACTTGTATCTCATACAGGCAAATCCATCCCTATACCACTTCAACTGAGTTGATCAAAGTGCAAGGTGCATCTGTCTAAGTAAGGTCCCTACCGACAAGAGTCATATGTGTGTTCTGAAATATTCTACTTAAGCAGTCAAGATGACACTGAACTAAGTCTTGTGGTCTCAAAGAATTAATTCTAGTAGACATGAAGTGTCTTAATTCTAGTTCCTATAAAGTACTTGCGATTAAGTGGATTAAGGTCCAACCAAGCTCCAATCTACGATTTTTATTTGGATATGTTTAGTTGTTACTATCAATCTCAAAAATGCAAATGCCATGCAATGATGATAAAAGTCTTTTTGTGAAGCAAATATCTAATTTTTAAGTTTCATGGGATTTTTGAAAAAGTTTTGCAAATTTTTATGCAAAATTTTGAAAACATTTTGCAAATTTTTATGGGTTTTTTATTTTGCAAAATTTTAGTGATTTTTTCGAAAATAAAATTATTAATAAAAGAAATATATGCATATATCTACACGAGAGTGCATCTTATTATTTACAAGAATTAGATGAAGAATTTACACTAGGTATTTACATGGATTAAGTTTGTTATTAGTTGGTTTCTATACACGGTATTTGTGAGGAAATTGTATTTGCTTGAATTATGTATATGGTTCTCAAAATAATTAGAAGAATTTTCATAAATATTTCGAAAACTTTGTTTTCAAAATAATTTACAAAAAGTTATTGGCAAGCATTTACAAAATTTGAAAATCTTTTTGCAAAGATTTTTCAATCAATATGTTAGATTTTTCAAAGTATTTTTACAACCATTTTCGAAATCATTTGCAAATAGATTTTCAAAACATTTATTCAAACAAAAGAAAGAAATTTTTACAACAAAACAATTTTACAAAGGTTTGACAACATTTCACCAAATATTTTCAAACGGTTTTATAAAAATAATTTCAAATGATTCTCCAACCATTTTTCAAATATTTTACATAACATTTTTAATCGATTTATTAATCACAATTACAAAGAATTTTGATGTGTATTCCAAATTTTTATTAATTAGCCCTATTATTAAAAATATGCAAGTACGATTTATGGCTAAAATATATACAACGTATATATGACCCACCCTATAACTAGCTTGAGCTATGTCCTTAAAGATTTGAGAGAAAAAGAAACAAATAACTCATACATAGTATAGGAAAAGTCTATACTACAATGATTGAATAACGAATAGGAAGTCAATCTCCCTCATATTTAGGATCAATTAATCCAACGTATAGCAGACTGTATACAAAGCAAGGAGGGTCGAGGGTGGGAAGGATTAAATAAATCACTGGCTTGGCCCGTCTCCCCCTATACTTAGGGTAAAATATCCCTAAGTATAGATAGAATGTCAAGAGTAGAGGAGACATGTGAGGGATCAAAGAATGAACACCCTTTGATGAAACTACGATTTATCTTCACTATACTCCTTAATTATCCTCTGAGCATAAACAATTCAATAAAAATCTCCATTAATTCCTCTTTATTAACAATTGACCATCTTCTTGTAAATATCCCTAATTATTGTACTGAAATGAACCCCTTCTATTTTCTTTATTTTCCTTGTTTTATTTCCTACTAAAAATAATAAAAAATAGATTAAATATTGTAGTTATTAATTTTGGTTTCAAGGAATAAAAAAAGACCAAAAATCATAAAACCATTAAAATGCATTGCTTCTATCTATTAAAAATACTGTTTAAAATTTTTGTATTGTTTATTTAATATCTTTTGGCTTTTTATCCAACGTGAAACTTGTAGATCTCCTCAAGATTTACTTCACGTTTTGACTTTTTCCCAAATTTACCTCCTATTTCTTTTTCAATTTTACTGTCTTTTTGTATCATGAATAATTTTATTGAGCCACTGATGTATCACTAAATGCATAGGATAATATGGATCCGTTGTAGCATGGACACTTAACGTGTCATACAGAACTGAATGAATAATCTCCACAAGGAGGATTTGGCTTTAATTTATAACCTAGGAAGTCTGGGGTCTAACACAAGGACACGGGCCATAATACAATCACTTAAATGTTAAAATATCTTAGTTAAGACATTGATAAGTTATCTAGTTCAAAACAAACAACCATGTAGACAATTACTTGACAAAATGAATGCGGAGACATAATGCATTTTCGCAATGATATTATGCATGTTAGAAAATCAACCAAATGAACATAATTATAAAGAACTAACACATGCAAATATACTCACTAATATGCCCTAAAATACTCACTAAAATTTAAGCAAATATGCAATTTAAATCTAAGTCCAAATGAGCACTTCATCAGAAGTCAAGTTTCATCTCATGTGATTAATATCATCAATGATACCTCTAATTAATTAATCAAACAATGAGCATCAAATCAGAGATTAAAAAATCAATATTATATAGGATCTGTGATTACTCTTTCGAGAAGCAAAGAACCCGATCCAAATAATTGTATATAGGATCTGTCACTTCGGACAAGCGTCTCCTATATACAACTTTTGGCGACAAAATTCTTTGCCTTGACGGGAGACCATGGATGTCACTTATGTGATCCTCCACCTCTTATTCAAATTGAAATAATTAATTATCGTGAATCATATTCACATAATTAATTCTTCCAAGGGAAATACACATCTATTCATAATAGAGTGCTTTAATATAATTAATTTAATCACATTAAATTAACTATCAATCTTATTATCAATCAACAAACTTTGAATTTTACTTTAATAGTAGGCATAATCTCAAAGTACGTATTATTTTGAATTTTAATAACTAGAAAAATACACTTTGATTTGTCTGGCATTATCCAATCCCTACCCATTGTCATGGCCAGTATCAGCGAGAGTGGGATAGACCACATACATTGCAACCCGCTACCCCAATGCTCTCCGACTAGACACCATATCCTCCTCAAGAAAGGATAATGTGAGATAGATCATCATATACTTTGAGATGCTCATCGATTTTTCAACCGAAATGAGTAAATTTTCTAAACAAATCCCCAATCCTATTCAAACAAGAGGGTTTTGCATGTAAAAATTGTCCTACAACTATTGTAGGATGACCTGAAGTTTTGTATGCAAACAATGTTTGTTGATGATTTCATATTAACCAATGATCAAGATCAACTATCTTATCAATATGGTTAGTGGGATGTCATTCAATGAAATGATTATCATCTATAAATATTTCATAAATACTTATCAATAATAATTTCATAAAATTAACAATTAATTTTCATAAAATTAATTTGAATGACTATCACAAGGTTCATGATCAAATTTGTCAATTTCCAGCAGTGACCCCCAATCACTAAAATTAAATTATCTTGATCAATTTAAATCCAAAATTCGCAAAATTAGTGCCCTAAAATTTCCAACATGATTTACAACAGAATCTAAGTGATATTTCATGCATTTCGATGTGCAACAAAACCGTAATTAACAAATTAATCACGTTCTGTTCTGCAGTTCCCGCAAATTTGAATACATGCATATTCAAAAGGCCATATCTTGAGCAAATTAAATCCAAATTTAGTAAACTCAGATCCTATGATTTTCTTATTTAATGGGAAACAAAATTTTAAACAATTTAAATAGTTCCGAAAAAATCCAATTAGACAAAGGTGTCAAAATTGAAATGAGATAAAACTTTCACGACCTTTTCAAACCCAAGTCGTCTTTGGTTCACGGATCGTATCCAAAACCTTTTCCGACCTAAGTCTCTGATACCACTTGAAGGATATTGAGAATCCTCAAGCGCATCACGGAAGTGTGACGATCGTATCTCATACGATCGGGGCGACTAGTCGCACTAGTCACGAGATGCAGCGGAATTTAAAAAAAATTATAAACAATGAAACCACATGATCACAAGAATATTTCTTGGATCGTTTCATCAAATCACAAAGTATTAGGAATACCTCTCGAAGCATGGTTGCGATCACAAGATCTCTAAAGAAAGAGATCCTCCTGGCTCAAGTCCGATCTATGAAGACTACACTTGTGGGCATGATGATGAGTCGTGTGACCCCCGCAATCCTTGACGAAGATCCAAGCCTCGAATCCCCTGATTTCATCCAACGAAATCCTTCATCTTCCTCTAGAGCACATGGCCCCAAAGAAGATGGAGATCCTCGAGTAGTCGAAGGTGAAGGCGAGAACTTCTCTCTTTCTCAACAAAGATGGTCGGCCACCTTATAGAGAGGGAGAGAGAGAGGACGAGAATGAGAGGGAGAGAGAGAGTAGAGTAGGCGTCTACTTGATGTACCCTTCAAGGGCTCGGGTTGCCCTCCTTATATATTAGTTTGGGATCCAATGGATCTCAATCCATGGCTCACATGGATCCAACGGCTATTGTAATCCAAGTGCCAATCAACGGCCATGATTGTTGTTGGTTAAAAACCATCAACATTAATTTATATTAAATTAAATATATGTTGAATCATTATCAACACAATTTAATTCACATAAATTAATTATTAAGAGATAATATGATAACAATAAAGAGAGGCATAAACCATCCAAAATATAGGGGGCGTCACCTATGACTAAGTCATAGGTGACACCACCTTTATTTTGGTGGTATTTTTGTCTCCTTTTATTTTATCTTATTATTTCTTAATAAATTGCAATAACTATTATTGCAATAATATCCAGCAAATTAATTCCAAATTAATTTGTGAATATTTCAATCATGCCATTGAAAAATACGTGAATCATATTCACATCCTAAACTAATTTGTAAATTACATTTCCATTTAATTAGTTAATGTGAATCAAATCCACATTAATAATTAAAAAATGCTATTTACAATATTTCTGTCTCTAATATATTATAAATCCCATTTATAATATACACAGATATTCTGGATATCACTATCCACGATCTGCTTATCCTTGATAATTAAATCTCATTTAATTATCTTGGAAAATCATTCTCAAGCATGAATCTCATTCATATTGTACTTGATAATTAAATCTCATTTCATCATCAAGACATTCTTGTTTGGATACTAAATTCATCACAGGAACTATTCTTGAACTCCTTCAAGAATAACGTGCTTTCTCCGCAGATACTTGGAGATAAGGACATGGCGATTGTATTGTTCCACGTATAGTGACTTGGATGTTGAGATCTCATCTCAAATCCAGATCTAACGAACCTCCCACAGATGCTTGATTAAATCAAGTCAGTATACTTAATCTGAATCACATTCAGATCAATGTCCAACACTTGGACTAAGATCAAGTTACTTCTCTACTGAGAGGAGTCACTAAAATCCAGACATGTTTCATCACTCCCTCGGACTAGAAGCGTCATGGTTATACAATCGTTTATGATCACAACACCCGCAGGTATTCCCAATACCTGCACATCCTGTATACTGGAAGACCAATGATCAACCTGAAGATACAAATCAATTTTTGCACTTTCATGTTCAGGGTTTGATCACCAAGTTTCTCAATCTTGGTCATTGGGAATCGGTATCGATCATATGCTTCCCAAAGCATATATCATACCTTCAAATTCTTGTCATGCTTCCAAAGCATGACGACCATGCATGGAATTTGATCCCAATACCTCATGAGTGAGCTCATGTCTTCCGGTTCAAAAGCGAACATGTATGATCCCTTTGAGAGATCGTATTACTCATATGCCCTTATATGCACACCAGCTCGCTGATGTATAGACCTTGGTTTGGTAATCAACCTAATGGTCTGCCAAATATACATACTCAGACATATAGCAACACATCTGTCTCTTGTCAAAGGATGCGTGTCTATGCTGTGACAACATTCAACATAGGACTTAGGTTATCTCGATCTCGCTAAGTCAACCCTTTGACTTAACTAATCCGACACCTCCAAATAACTATTCCCATGCAGAGGACCTGCATCATGAGGTCGGTCAGATATCAGCCTATGTGAGAAAGGATTGCCATCTCCTACTCATGCTGGAGATCATCTCTTAATAATCATTTGACGGTGCTTGATGAGTCCTCTGTCTAACCCATTAGATATTCATCCAAGCACCAGCCTCTATGATTCATCTAATGAATCAACAACTATATGATTATCAAGATGGCCATGGTACATAACCCTAATTGTACTGAGGGACCTTATAGTGCATTCATTCGCTTAATTTCAGAAAGGGAGTGAACAATAAATAACTTTTATTGATAAAACATATTTATTACAATAACACTTATTGTAAGAATTGTTCGCCTCGGGCTCACATGGCTAACAGACCACATATTGTAAGAGAGGGGGGGCATGTGATGAGAATGAGAGAGAGTGAGAGTTCGCACTTGTAATTACGTTGTTGTAGAAGAAGAGATAGGGTTTCCCTTTCTTTTATACTATTTTGGAAGTCCATGGATCACTATCCATGTGCTACACAAAATCAATGGTTGAGATTGTTTTGTGCTTTTACTCAATGGCCATGATTTTGTTATATAAATTTACAACAAAAATTAATTTGATATATTGAATAATCATCAATATAATTTAATTCAATTAAATAAATATGCATAGAATAAGGAAAGAAGCTAGCTACCTTTTAATAATGGAGTAGACGAAATCCTTGATTTTAGGAGTCAAAGGGTGGCCGTCCGCCATCCATATTTTGAAAGGTGCCTCCCTTCGTACAATTTGTGAAATATTACAAATATTATATATCACATAATCCTTCATTATTTGCAACAAATTTTATTGCAAATTAATTCATAAAAATATCTCTAAATTATCTTGTGGCAATTTCAATCATGCCATTGAAAAAATATGAATCATATTCATATATCCAAAATAAAATGTAAATTGTATTTCAAATTAATTTCAATGTGAATCTAATTCACATCAACATTTAGTTCATAAATACTATTTACAATTAGCTCTCTCTAATATATTATAAATCATATATATAATATATATGATGAATATGGATAGCGATACCCACATTATTCATATATTTGATAATTAAATCTTATTTAACTATCTTGGATCTCCATTCTCATGTATATAAATAATATGAATCATATTCATATTACTCATGAGAACTAAATCACATTTAATTATAAAATTCCCAATGCTCAGATATATTATTCAACAATGGAATTATTCTTGAACTTTTTCAAGAATAATACACTTTCTCCGCAAATACTTGGAGTTATGGTCATGGCAATTATATGTTCCATGTATAGTGATTTGGATATTGAGATCATATCTCAAATCCAGATCTTGGGGACCTCTTAAAGATGTTTGATTAAATCCTAGCCCTAAATCTAATCTTCTCATTATATCTGAATCGTATTCAGATCAATGTCCAACATTTGGACTAAGATTAGATTAATGTTATAGTGAGAGGAGTCACTAAAATCCAAACATGTTTCGTCATTCTCTCGGAATGGAAGTGTTATGATTATATAATCGTTTATGATCACATCACCCTCAAGTATTCCTAATACCCGTACATCCTGCATACTAGAAGACCTAGAATACACTCAAAGTTTTTTAATCACTTTTATACTATCTTCTTCAGGGTTTTATCATTAAGTTTCTCATTTGACCATTGGGAGTTGGTATCGATTATATACTTTCCAAAAGCATATATAATACCTAGGTATTGATCATATACTTTCCAAAACCATATATCATACCTACAAACAGTCAAGCTTCCAAATTGAGATGATCGTGCATGAAATTTGATCCCAATATGAGATTGTTGATGAATCCATGATAAATTTACTTTTTCTTCTGCATTTTATCTTAAAACACATAACAAATGCATGTAAATATCATTAAATAATCTTTTATAAAATACCATTAATGAATAAAAATACATTTTTACACTTTAAAAACCTGTAAATAAATAAATGAATAAAAAAGGAAAATAAAAGAGAGACAGACTGTAAATATGTATATATGTATAGTACGACTATTAAATATAAATACTTGAAGGATATATTTACATAACCTAACCGTCGACATCAAGTCATCATGGATTGGTCGATAAACACATAAGTAGGTGGAAATAAGGAAGAAAACCACAACCCATTATTCGTTATTTATCCAATTATCAAAAAATCAATGATTTTTAATTAATTCTTGTTAATATATTTTTGACCGAACCCTTCTCCAATATATTTCAAAAATGCATATAAAATATAAAAAACCTAAAACATTACCAGCCTATATAAATGCCAAGAAATCCAATTTTTACATTATCATTTCTCAAATTCTGAACATCATAACTTCTTCATACAAACTCCAATTTCACTATACTCACCTTCAAAGTTCATAAAATAATATCATCTAAGCATTGATCACTAAAATCAGAGTCCATTTGCAAAAAGTTTATTTTGGGACCTAATGACAACTGGGTTTCTGTGCTATTTTTTATTCAGAACATACTATTTATGGTTTTATTGATTTTATCATTTTTAATTATTTTTTTGATCTTGTAGATTATGTATAAATTAGTTTATAATTTTTAAACTTTATTTAATATTTCAAATAAATCAAAAACCCTAATTTCTAGATGAATTTGAACTATATCCCATATAACTCTATTTATTCATATATATAAATTAATTTATTAAAATTCAGAAAAATTCACACATATCTTATTTATTATTCTATCATTTAATAAAATAAAAGTAATATGTATTGACTAATTTATCAAACTAAAAATCAAAACCCTATGTATCAAGTATACTATATAATTATTTATTAATATTATATTCATAATTCATAAAATGTATATTATTTACTAAAATAAATTATACCATAATTTAGTTAAATTAAATATCTATATTTTTTATTTTTATAACTATTTAAAATAATTTCATTTGATATTTATTACATAAGTAATATGATATTCATTATTTTAGCCCACTAGATGCTGACATGTGTCAACACCTAGAGCTTCTTCTCCAAGAATGGTTGTTAGAAGTTGTTCCTAATGACCCAACTTCACCCAATTATTCTTGCATCTCCAAACACCCAAATGACTATTTAAACAGTTAAGCTTCTAGTCATAACAACCTAGATACCAACCAACCCTAGGATCTAATCCAACTTCCCATCAATATCCCTATTTAATGATCCTAATCTCGACCATAATAACTAACATCTCCTAGCTCCAGAACTACATTACCGACCACCTAGCTTCTCCCCCCTACTTCGGCTGACAAAGGAGGTGACAACTCCTATTGAGGCCGCCACGTGGAAGGAGGGTGATCGGAGGAGTCGTTTTAAGGCTTCACCGACCTTGCAACACCGCCTCGTGTGTCGTCTAGCTTTGGTGAACACATGCCATCGAAAAATGATCAAGGGTCCCCACGCCCTTATACGCAGTTGTATCATTCATCATCTTTCAAATTTCTTCATTCTCCGTGCCTAATTATAGTAGTTAATCTCATCGTTAGCACCTCCTAACCTCTATCTTATTTTCACACATCATTTTTACTTTCAAATAGAATCAATCATTTCCAATTTTGTTCTGCTCTATTCCTGGAGCCAAGTTTGAACCTGCATGTAATGTCATAAACATATGGCCGATTCATTACAAATGGAGCAATTATAACATTGATTGCAGGTCTTCACAAGATCATGGAGGAGCTATCTTCAAGAATAGTGCCTGGAACACCACCTATCATCGTCGATTGAATCCATTCAATAAGATGATTCATTGCCAGGGTCGGGAACCCTAGCCATACTCCTCACTAGAGAACCTCTATTGCCATCGTCTTCAGCTATTTTCCTCCAACATAGGAGAGAGTGAAGGGGGAGGCACCCCCTTTTGGCCTTGCAGGGCGTCGTCCGTCATTGTCCGCTTAGATGCGCATCGTTGGAGAGAGTCAAATCATCATCGCCACCCGCTACTTTGGGGAGGAACAACGAAGAACAAGCGAAGCACATGTGCCTACCACGGTCTCGATCACGTGATGACATCTAATCCTAGTTGCTCAAGATAAATCGATGGAGAAATTGCATAATAAACCTAGCACCTTCCAGTGTCTTTTAAGTCACCTCCAGAAGTTCTTTTTATTACATTTAGGTCCCTGACCAGGGACCTAAGTGTAAGGTTTCAATAACTTTCTTACAATTAGGTCCCTAAACAAGGACCTAATTGAAAGAAGGCATATTCTTTTTGTTGTATTTTCATATGCACTCATACATTGACTTTGGGACACTTTTGGATTTTGGACACTATTAGATCATCGTAGTATTTTTTACACTTTATTTTGCTTTGTTTTTCAACGATTTTTCATAACATTTTCTCTAGATTTTATTCTTCGATTATCGAGTCGTTTTGATTTCTTTTCGTATTCCTTCTCAAGCTCTCTATGCGAGCAATATATCCACAATACAGTATCACATATATTCCCCTATTATTTCACATACTATATTTAAATTGATTGCAAAATATCCCCTTTGAAAATTAAAAAATTGAAAACATAAAATAAAAAGAATAAAAAACAAAATTCTAAAACGAGTTTTCTCGTTGAAGAAGAGAAGAAAAGAAAGATAAAAAAAATCACAAAATATTTTCTTCACTCGAAAAGCACGAGCACGACTTTCTACCTCCATTTATTCAACTCAGGAACACCTTCCTAGACAACTAAAGATAGTGAAATAAACACCGAGTTTCTTTCCTAATTGATGTTTGTTATTTTTTGTTTGATTAATTAGGGTTTTGTTTCGAGCGTACAACTGACAACACCTATATTTCTATTTTTAACCATGATCAAAACCCTAATTATCAATCGTATCACTCATATGCCCTTGTATTCAGACCATATCGTCAGTGTATAAACCTTAAATAGGTCATCAACCTATTGGTCTGCCAAATGTACATACTCATACATATAGTAACACATCTATCTCCGGTCAGAGGATGCGTTCCTATATCGTGACTGCATACAACATAGGTCTTTGTTATCTCGATCTCTTTAAGTCAACTCTTTGACCTAACTTATATAACACATCAAAATCTCTATTCCTATGTAGAGGATCTGCATCAAAAGGTCGGTTAGATATCAACCTTTAGAGATGAATTGTCATCTCCTTCTCAGGATGTAGATCCTTTTTTAAATATCATTTGATAGTGCTTGATGCCTCCTCAATCTATCTCTTTATATATCATCCAAGCACTAGCCTATATGGTTCAACATTTTAATCAACAACTATATGATCATTAAGATGGCCATGGTACATAACCCTAATTATATTAAGGGACCTATGCAAATTAGTTATTCTTCATTCCAGATGAAGTAATGAATTGCAATAACATTTATTGCATAATGTCACTCCATGGGCTCACATGTCGAACAATATCCCACTAGCCTAGAGAACCATTTAATCGGCTAATCTTTAAATCCAAACTCATGTGTTAATCATAACCTATTTAGAAAAATAGCTTTGTAGGCTGACTAGTTACTCTGTTCTTGAGAGACCATGCCAAGTCCTTTTACAGACTTGCATATCCCTAGTAACAGTGCCCGCATCCAATGCGAACATTGCATCTTATGCAACCAATACTCAATCATGTTAAAGTAGTTATTGTGCCTTTGTCACTATAACTCGATAATTATTATAACCAGTAAGTGATACCCTTATTCCTAGAGATCTTTATCTCCTTAGATTAAGACATAGTCTTAACTCTAGTAAGGTATCTATAGGTAAGATATTTTAGATCACCATCTTTAAAGACTTAACTTCTTAAAGACATTGAGATCACTATCTCAGAAATCTTATGCCTTTGAAGATGTTTATTATTACTACAATTTCGTGTTTTATCTCCTTAGTAGGTCTAGTAACATTTTACTACTCCCACTACATAGCAGACATCTAGCCTTTTGTACGCATCTAGAATACACTGAGCTTCCCATAGATAATGCGCTAGGGTAAGTAGCTTTGGAATTCACTTCCTCAACTCTTTGGGGTGCCATCCCTTTATATAGGTCAGCACCATATCTTAAGGGAAAGAGGATTTCCTTGGAGTTTTTTTTCCAAAAATAGAATAAGTCCAAAGTGAACCACTAATGTGATGGTCCCAATGCCCTCTTCTCTTTGCTTTTGAACAACTTCAGAACTAAGATATAAGAGGCATCCTTGAGATATTTTATCTCAAGGTATGGAACAAGCATATCTCACAACACTCATTATCATCTTATATCATTCCCAATGATTAGGATTTTATCTACATTCAGCATGATGAACACAATGACACTCCCACTAAGCTTCACATGGTTCATCAATATTCTATATGAAATCATAGCATTTATAATTTCATAAAATCAAATGTTCCAACTACAAGAGGCTTATTTGAGTCTACAGATGGAGTTCCTTAGCTTGCACACCTTGCATTCTTCAACCATGAAGCCATCGAGCTACTTCATATGAATGTCCTCGTGAAGGTATTCATAGAGGAATGCAATCTTGAAATCCATCTTATGGATTTCATAGTAAAGCTGTGTAGCTACAATTAGCAATATTCTGATGGGTTTAAGCATGGTTACTAGAAATCAAGTCTCATCGCGAGCGATGTTTTCTTTCTGTCTGTAGCTCTTGGCTACGAGCCATGCTATGAAGGTCTCTACCTTCTAATCAGATTCCCTCTTTATCTTGAAGATCCATTTACACCTAATGGGTTTGTCCCCTATAGGTGGATTCTCGAGGTTTCATACACAACACTTGTTTATGAAGTCTACTTTAGACTTTATTGCTAAAATCCATTTTTTATGTCACAATCTACAAAAGCTTCATCATATGAAGTTTGATCATTGTCAGATTTATCTGACACATGGTGTCCATACCATCTAGATGGTCTCACCACCGTCAAACCAATTTGAAGAGGTATGAGTGTTTCATCTTTAATTGTCCTTTTTGCTTCTGATTCTAGGAGCCTCATTATTCTCTCAGGATTTAATGAGCCCCTTTACTTCATTCTTATCTCGATTCTCAAGAAAGTCATCCTCTTAGAACATATTCTTGGAGATGAAATATTTTAAGAATCTCAAGGTCATAAAGTTGGTATCCGATACCATCCTTTATTTTTCTAATGAAGTAGCACTCTTAAGTGCAAGGTTCCATCTTTCTTGCATCGATGTTATAGTAAGGATCAAGCAACCCTTAAATGCTCCAGTGTCTGACACCAAGCTTGGTTCCAAACCATAGCTTCCAAGGAGTTTTTGGGTTCACAATTGCATCGAATCTTATTAAGGATATATATTACAATCTCTATTATATATACGTGGAATCTAAGAGGTAATTATGCTCAGATTCATTATTGATCAGATCAAGTCTAACATGATCCAATTGCATCTCTTTAGAACTCCATTGAGCTGAGATGTGTTAGGAGTGAGATAGGAATGATGTTCCTTTATCTATAAGGTATTCCTTGAATTCATCTAATAGGTACTGGCTACCTAGGTTAGATCAAATTCATTTCATCTTCCTTCTAACTTTGGTTCTCAACCAAAATTACAAAATATATTAACATTTCAAAGTTTTCTAATGGGTAAAGAAAGAAATCTCATACCATGAGTAATCATTAATGGATATCACATATCATTAATGTTCATTATGGTATAGAGGATTCTCATCCATCAATATGTATGAGGCCTTGAATACCTCATCATCTTACACCATTCCTAGAGAAGGGTGCATCATACATTTAACTTTGAATACAATATTCACAAGTATGTAAGATTTTAACTTTAAGACAATCTAAAGTTCCATATCTTACTAGTCTATTAATCTTATCAATAGACATATGTCCAAAGCTCGATGGCAGATCATTGTCAAATGATCTTCATCCTCATGTTGATCTTTTAAGGATTGAATTTTCTGTATTAGAAATGTTAATGAACCATTCATTAATATTCTAATTTAGTAGAGTCCTCTATATGTTAGATTACTATCTGAAATATATCCATCATAACTCTTTGTGAAGTGTCTATTCCAAAATGTATATCCATTTCTAACAAGTTTAGAAATAAATAATGAATGTATTCTAATATCTATGTCATAGAGACATTCTCTAAGACTGATCGTTCTCCCACTGAAAAAATGTAGTCATTCTATCCAATGGACATTGTTTCAATAATTGTTGCATCAACTCCCATGTGGATGACAATTAAACCTTAAGATCGACTTTTCTAGTCTTCTAAATTATATGCAACCAATTGCAAGCGTCATTAGAAGGAGATGTAACTATTGGACTGTTAATCTTATCTAATAAGAAAGTAAATTTCAATGATGATATGTAGATGTAGAATATCTTGATGCACTATATGGGTCCTTCACTAAAGATCTTAGATAGTCAATATAGTCATACAATCAATACACTGGCTTGTTGTAGTATTGGCATTCATTCAACTCTTTGGATGTCATATGTATGGAAGTCACAGAAGTACAAACAACTCTTTGACTCTCCTTTTTACATGGGTCAGACCCATGCTTCCACTGTGCTTCTTTGACTCTTAAACAATCATTACTTAAGATAAAAGGATCTCTTAAATTGAATATTTCCTCAAGGTACTTAAATATAAGAGTATCTCAACATTTATACTTTTCATCCTATTCACACAATATGAATAATATGATGCTTCACGAAAGACATGAGTAGAGATAGTAGAATGGTGACATTTATCATATCCACGTTCATATTAACTCAAAAAGGACTTAGGTCGGGAAGGTACTCAAACATTTTAGTACATCGTCTCTTATCGAGCCATAATTCTACATAATGCAGCGAACCATGTCATTCATGATTAAATGTTGAGAGCACATATCTTTGCCAAAACATCTTATTCCGTTTAAAGAATGAACTTGATAATTATGATCATCACTGACATGTTAATTCCAAGGCACACTTTATGAGAGATCAAGACTTTAGAGATACACAAACTATATGTTGTTGTCCTATTGTCTATTTAATTGTCAATCCATGTAGTCGCGAGGAAACTTGCACATTGCAACCACATACATTATGTCTCCAACTGCAAGTACCACATGTTAATCATGGATCCAATCCATGATATTATACTGTATATGAGTGAGTATAGATTTGAGTGGATTTAATGAAGGTTGTATGAAATAAGATAATTTGCATAAATATACTTTACTTTAATTAAGTATATTAATGTTTTAAATCAAAGTTGTGTTGCCTTTAAGTTCTAAAAGTTCTTTCCCCTTTTCACTTTCAAACAAGGATATATATCTACTGATATATCTCTAGCAAGATCTGGGATCTCCTTTCTACGTTTGTTACATCCCAATAATATGAGAAACTACACTTAGATAAAAAGAAATGGGAACTCATTCTGCCTTAAGAGTCCAACTTGCATTTCCCAATTCGATCTTTAACACCCGGGCCCACCACCTCTAAGGAGATGTTGACCTGTTGTTAACTGAATCAACCATAAACATGAATAGAACTCACTATGCACAATACAGTATGACCTCAATAATATGGGGAACCAATATTGGGGTCACTACGCACACGACCTTACTCTTTCGATAAGCAAAGAGCTCGATCCATGTGTGCTTGTATGTAGGAGTTGTCACTTCAGACAAGCATCTCCAGCATACAATCCATGATGATGGAACCCTTCACCTTGACGGGACACCATGGATATCATTTATATGATCTTTCATATCTCATTCAAAATTTAATTAATCCTTATTAATCATATTTCTTCCAAGGAATTTACATCTTCATTCATAATGGAGAGCTTATTTTAATTGGATCTAATTATTTTAATCATATTAAAATAATTATCAATCAAATTCAACCAACAAACAATTAGGGTTGCTTGATATTACTATATAGTATACACCCTCACAAGAACTTATTATATTGTATTTTAATAGAGTACAACATGACTTACTCATATTATTCTTTTCTCAAGAATGGATCCAACCACTACACTCGAGTTATGCTGGGAGGGAGCATTTGCTTGACATGCAAGGTGATAATTAAGAAACAAAGCCAGCATACCTAGACTAGACTCCTTCACCATTCTATTTAAGAACAACACAAAATAATATCAATGCACTTTCGGTTTTATCGATAACTTTTATGACCAGCATCATACTATATATAGTAATCACTCAGAAATATTAGGCATCTTACAACATTTTTGAGATCCTAAATTCTAAGCATATCAAGCAAGCATGCTCTTGGTTTTGCATGTAAAAGTTGTCCTACAACTATTGTAGGAAGAACTAGGTTTTTCTTGTCATGAGACATACATTTAATTGTCGTTGATGTTTAATCAATTATTTTCATAAATATTAATCATCAATATAATCAAGGCAAATTCACAATTTCCATTACTTTGAATTATAAACACATTAAGCAAGAAAACTTGATGATCCAATCATCATTCTACAAATGGCTACTAAATATGGAATATCTAGAGCAAACAAAGTCAGAATCATGCAAAATAAATTCGTGCAGTTTTCTGGTTTAATTATCTACTAATAAGGAAATTATTTCACGTTTAATGATGGGGAAATAGTAAGCAGAAATAAATTTTTTTATGGATCTTTAAATACATGAAAAAATAATTTCATCGCAGAAACTTTTCGAATTTTAATTCATACACTTTTGGTTCCAACAATTGGATACTATTTTAAGGATATATTTAGATATTCTAATACATTTTATTATCTAAAAAATTCAGCCAAATAGTGTATAAACATGGACTTTTTAATTTACCGAAAAATAATTCGAAACATACGTATATGCACAAACCACGAGTCCCCACGCAATCAATATACGCGACCTTGTTCCCTTAGGGTTTAGATTATATCCAAGATCTTTTCTAATTCTCTGATACCACTTGAAGGCTAGAGTTTAGGCCTTAGCACATCACGAAAGCATGAAGATCACATCATATGCGACTAAGAGTGAGTAGTCCAACTAGTTTCAAGGGGCAACATAAATTAATTTCTTTAAAGAGATGAAATCACGTGATTCAAGAACAATTCTCGAATCACTTTATCAAGACCATAAAGAAGATATAAAAAACCTCTTGAATCATGATTGTGATTGTTGTCTCTAAAGTAAGAGACCTCTTGTCTCAAGTCTGATACGACGGAGGAGACGCTTGCGAGCACGTTGATGAGATGCATGATTCTTGCAATCCAAGTCGAAGATCCAAGAAATAAATCTCCTGATATCATTCTACGAAAATTGACATATTTTCACAAGAGAGGGGCACCAAAGAAGACAGAAATCTACGAGTGGTTGAAGTGGCAGCACGATGGCGTAGCGACAATGACGACTCTCTCTAGGTCAAGGGGTAGAGGACCACTCTTGAGATAGAGATAGAGGGGGAGGGGTGCCATGTGATGGGAATGAGAGAGAGTTTGCATTTGAAATTATGTTGCTGTAAAAGAAGATCTAGGGTTGCCATTTCCTTTATACTATTTCGGGAATCCATGGATCACACTCCATGTGCTACACAAAATCGATGGTTGAAATTGTTTTGTGCTTTTAATCAATGGCCATGATTTTGTTGCATAAATTTGCAACAACAATTAATTTAAATTAAATTAATATATTGAATAATCGCCAATATATTTAAATTCAATTAAAACAATATGCATAAAAGGATAAGTAAGGATGTTAGCCACGTTCCAATAATGGAGTGGATGACCTCCTGATTTTAGGAGTCAAAGGGTGGCCATCCACCCTCCATATTTGGAAGATGTCTCCCTTCATCCAGTTATGTGAAGTATTATATGCACATAATGATTCATTATTTTCAACAAATTTGATTGCATATTAATTCATAAAAAAATTTAAATATATTGTGATAATTTCATTCATGCCATTGAAAAAATTGAATCATATTCACACATCCAAAATAAAATGTAATCTGTATTTTCAATTAATTGTTCAATGTAAATCCAATTCACATTAACATTTGATTTGTACATACTATTTACAATTGGCTCTATCTAATATATTATAATAATATTTATAATATATATGATTAATATGGATAGTGACATCCACAATATTCATATACTTGATAGTTAAATCATATTTAATTATCTTGCATCTCCATTCGCATGTATCTAGATAATGTGAATCATATTCATATTATTCATGAGAATTAGTCAAATTTAATTATCAATTTCCTAGTGCTCAGATATATTATTCAACAAAGGAATTATTCTTGAACTTTTTCACGAATAATGCGCTTTCTCTACGGATAATTGGAGATAAGGACATGTCAATTGTACATTCCACGTACAGTGACTTGGATATTAAGATCATATCTAAAATCAAGATCTTGGGGTCCTCTTGTAGATGTTCGATTAAATCAAAGCCATAAATCTAATCTTCTCATTGCATCTGAATTGTATTTCGATCAATGCTCAACATTTGGACTAAGATTAGAGTACTTCTCTACTGAAAGGTGTCATAAAATCCAAACCTATTTCATCATTCCCTCAGAATGGAAACATCATGTTTGTACAATTGTTTATGATCACATCACCCTCGAGTATTCCTAATATCCGTACATCTTGCATACTGGAAGTTCTAGAATAAACCCGAAGTTTTAGGTCACTTTTAGACTCTCTTCTTCAAGATTTTATCATTACGTTTCTCATTTAATGACTGGGAGTTGGTATCGATCATATACTTTCCAAAAGAATATATCATATCTAGTTATTGATCTTATACTTTCCAAAAGCATATATCATACCTACTAATTCAGTTAAGCTTCCAAAGCGAGATAACTGTTCACAGACTTTGATCCCAATATCTCATGAGTGAGCTCAAGTCTTCCGATTCATTAATGAGCATGTATGATCCCTTTGAGAGATCGTATCACTCATATGGCTTGTATGTACACCAGTTTGTCGGCGTATATCTCTTGAATAGGTCATCAACCATCGGTCTGCCAAATGTACATAGTCAGACATATAGTACACAGTTGTCTCTGATCAGAGGATGTGTGCCATATCATGAGAACATACGCCATTGGTATTGGGTATCTCTATCTTGTTATGTAAACTCATTGACCTAATTTATCTAACACCTCTGAATCTCTATTCTTATGTAGAGTACATGCATCAAGAGGTCGGTCAAATATCGACCATTAGAGAAGGATTGCCATCTCCTTCTTAGGTTGTAGATCTTTTCTTAATAATCATTTGACAATGATTGATGGCTCATCAATTTAACTATTGAGATATCATCCGAGCACCATCCTCTATGATTAAACATTTGAATCAACAATTGTATGATTATTATGATTCCCATGGTACATAACCCTAATTGAACTAAGGGACCTATGTTGAGCACTAGTTTTCGGGTTTTTATTATTTAATGGAATTATTCACAAGGTGAAAATGTTGCCGCAACCCAAAGAAGCGTCAAACAAAAAATTTTATTTAATCAAGCTCTTAAGGCATTGAAAATAGACCAATCAATGTCAACAAAAGAACTAATTTGCTATTTAATTTACCTGTATAACATACAAGATCGAACTCAGGGAGGCTACAAAAATCCCGAGTGTTATTTAATTCAATGACAAATCAATGAAATAAAAGAAGGAATCTATGCATACCATACTTGGTTTTTATGAATTTTTGTCTTTCTTATTTTTATGAAATTTTTTATATTTTTAATGCTTTTTCTGATTTAAGATTTTTTTAAATTTTACAAATGTTTTTAATTATAGAAACTAAAAGAAAACAAAAAAATAAAAAATATAAATAAATGAAGAGAAAGCAACTTTTTGTATTTTTTAAATAGCAAAAATGTGAAAAAATCAAATAAAAATGTTTTTGTGTTTTTAGTATTTTTCTGATGCTTTTGAGTTTTTTTAAAGAATTTTTAAATTTTTTTGAGTTTTCAAATAAATAAAAATTTTAAAACGAATAACCAAAAATAATGCAAATATTTTTGGGTTTTTAAAATAGTAAAGAAAATAAAAAAAATTGAAATATGCATGAACAAAAAGATGAATTTTTATATTTTCCAGAAACATTTTTTGAATTTTTTGAGATTTCTTTAAATTTCTATGATTTTTTAAGTGTTTTTGGAGTTTTGTAATTTTTTGATTTTTATGAGGAATTAGAAAATGAAAATTTTATAGAAAATAAAACACATAAAACACTTAGACACTTTTTTCATATTTTTTCAAAAAGTTTTTCTAATTGTATTGATTTTTTTATTGCAACAAGAGATATTTCTGGTGTTTTGATTTATTAAAAATAAAAAAAATGAATAAAATGGAAAATTATAAAATCATAATGAAAGAATGAATTAACTTGGACCTAAATTAATTTTTATGGATTTTTTATGATGGTTTGTTATTTATTAAAGCCAATTTGACACCCAATTATGTAGATGTACAGAGGTATAAATGAAAGCAAAAATAGTTTTTGGACTAAATGAATACCAAGGCCAATAAATGGAGGATCAACAATGCAATATACCCAGAAATGTGCGTACTAGTGTACGTGACTCACAATGGCACGAATATTTTTGCAAATATTTATGTTCCAGGGATTGTATAATAAAAAATAATGCAAGGATTTTATTACAGTTTTCCAATAAATCACATGTGATGCATGTTTTCAGTTCAAACATGACTAAAGTACGAATTAATTAAATAACAAGGTTATTTATGTAAAAGTTCAATGAAGCACAGAATAACACGTATCGCGAAGGGGATTTATTTGCAAAATTTAAAACAAGTAGGGGCTGGAGCACAATTTTTGTACTGGTCCATGTGATGGCTTAAGCGACTGATATGTTTTGATGCTCTGATTGAATGGTTGAGATTGAGTCGTACATGGATCGATTTTATCTGACCAGGAGGTGCAATCCACAAGTGGCTTTTAGGGATTTTTCAATAGATGATATCTGATCTGGCATATGTGTTCTTGATCCAATGGATATGAGAGTGGGAAGAGGAACTGGGATGAAGGTCATCGACATTGAACTTCAATCAACCAAATCTTTGCCAATCTTTGTCCACAACTTTTGAAGGGTGTGAATCGTTCCTGAGAAGATCCTCTCTCTATTCAATGGTTCCACGATTCTTAAAGGTGACTGAGATGTAGAGCTTGAAGTGTCTACATCTTGAAGAAAACCTCTAGGTCTTGTTCCTTTCTATCTTGTGCGCTCCAAGACCCTCCAAGAGTTTCAGTGCTCAAAGGCAATACTTCATCGACCTTTATTAGTTGAAAAAGGGGACTAATGGAGAGTGAATTAGAACCTCCTGTGGATGGTAGTTGGAAGGAGGTTGAACTCCAAATCCGAATCGATTTGGAGGTGCTCATATCATGAAAGGAGATGGAGAAGGTTCTGTCAAGGTGATGGTCAGTTTGGGTGTGAGTGAAAGTGATCAGAAAGCCCTGATCTTACATATCGGAACTGGGATGGTCTATGATCAAATCAAACAAAAATCGAAATCAATTTGCAAAATAAAAGGTAAGTGTGAAAATATATAGTCTAATCTACCTACAAATGGATTGAGTGGGGTTAATCGCCTTGATTCGCTGTGTGCGGTGAAGAAGCGAGACGTCTCCGATGGCATGCTTGGTTCTCACCTAAAAGAAAGTCTCAGGCACTCTCGATCATGCAAATCATCATGCTAGCACCTAGACTCTCTGTAGAGGTCGATCTCGGGCGTAAGAACGAGTCAAAAATGGATTAGCCAAGAAATTGGTTTTTGGGAAGTATTAATAGGTAATAACTCCGTCGAGATTTGGAATTTGAAATGCACGTAATCTGAGGCAAGATCGAAGGAATTGATGACCTGGCGATGGAGAGGGGAGTTAGGGCTAATGAAATGGAGAAGGAATCGGACACGGTTAATGGCTTGATTAGATGGGAAAAAATCGAGAAGGAAGGCTGGCGAAATACATGTGGGAGAGCATTTAATTGGGGGTTACTTAGGTCAATGTATCTGAGACCAACCAATCACTGGCCACCTAGAATAGGACAAAAGATGCTACGTGATAAAAAGTAAAAAACGAAATTAATTCAAAATAAAGTAGAAAATTAATTCAAATCCAAAATCCTTAAAAATAAAGATGTTAGTGATTAAATTATATTATTTTTGGTAATTTTAATGAATTAAATAAAATATATACGAGGGTAAAAATAAATAAAATATTTTATTCACAAGTATATACCTATATATACAACACCAAGATTTTTAATTTATTATTTTTACAAATGTACATATAGCACGTACACAATATATACATGACTTTATTTTTCTATAATTTTAAATTGTGTTCTTTAGTTGTTCTTTATATAAGTTAAATGCAATATATACAAGTAGTTAAAAGTACAATTTATACAAAAATACAAGAAAAAACATCATACAAATAATATACATAGGTATATTGTATAATTAAACCCTCAAAAGCCAAATTTCACATCTTAACTCTGATTTTTATGAAATCACTTCTATAATTTGGAGTACAATAAAAGAGAGTTTGGTTAAATTTGAGTTTTATGGAGAAGATATTGATGTGACAAATTCAGCTTTGCAGTTTTTTCAAAGTGGTGTTATTTACACAATGTACATTGATTATTCTCGCATTATTTTTATTATTTATAAACTATTTTTATGTATAAGTTTTGAGAAGAAAACAATTTTATTTGAGGTGAAATTTTTTAAGAATAAATTAATGTATGGAATTGTGTTATATATACATAAGTGTAAAATTGTGAATATGCACAAGTGGATATCGATTTTCTGGATTTAATCCTTTTCACCCCCTACTTTATTGTTGGTAAGTTAGGTCAAGTCTTGACGTACTCTCTAGGTTAGAGTTAGCATGTAATTATTTCATATATATATATAGTATTTGAGTTTCTTTATTTTTTTCTTTATTACTTTATTTCTTTATTCTAGGTCGAAATAATGATATATATACAATATTTACATAAGAATTATGTTAGTACAAGAAGGGATTTATTGATATTTACATGTGTTTTATATAGGTAAGCTAAAATAAATAAATAAATAAAGATGATAAAATGCAAATTCATCATCCCCTTATGCTTTACATTTGCCAGTCCCTTAGTAAATACTTATTTGAAGAATACGTGACGAAAAAGGAAAAAGAATAAAGTAAAAATAAAGAAGTTACAACAATGTTGTTAATTAAACTTTTCTTCATAAAATCAAAGTATGGAGCTTGGTTAGACCTTTAGATTATTAGTTAGGCAGAACCTTATTGAGAATAGGATTTAAGGCTTAACAACCCTCAAGTTCCACAATTCTTTGTTCAGGTTGCCTTAATAGTCAGGTAGAACAAGTCTACATACGTAAACTCTATGACTATGATTCTTTACTTGTACTTTGTAAGTGAAATATAACTCCCCGCTTCAAAAATGACAAAGCAACAGTCTCCTCTAACAAGGTAACTCTAATTCCTCGGTCTAGCTACTCTTTTCTCGAGGAGAGGGGTATTCCCTTCTAAGTTCAAGTACAACTAGCTCAAGAAGAGGGGGTAGAGAAGAGAATGAATTGTGACCAGTGTAGCCACATATCCTTGAAGCTTGACCAGTGTAGCCAAGTCTCCAACTGTAGGCTTCCTTGATATAAGAATTTGTGGCATATGCCTTGCTCAAGATGAGGGAGATCTTTTCTTTTTTTATCTCTATTTTTTGGAAAATATAGAAAGGGGCATCATGTACATAAGGAGTTTTTCTTCTTGAGCCAGTAGAATATCCCTCTTTGTAAGCTTTATGCAACCCATAACATCCTGTCTTTAGATGTCAGCGCCCCTAGACTAGGATGAGGTTCACTGTCCAATTATTGTGACTACGAATGTTTCCACTCATGAATTTATCCAAGCTATAGGATTCTGCCTCCTCATCACCTCATCTATGTTGAGCTACATGTAGAGTCCTTGTCCAAGTTAAGCCATTGTCAAAAATGGTCATGCGTGTCTTGTTAAATATTCTACATAGACCAATCAAGATGACATGTGAACATAGCCTTATAAACTAAAAGAATTAAGTCACTACACCTGAAAGGACCTAACTCCAGTTCTTATAAGATTCCTCTGAAATTTAGTGGATTAAGGTCTTAACCATGCTCCATTCTTCGATTTTATTCCAGACTAGTTTAAATGCCAATAGCATTCTGAAAAATGCACATGCAAATGCAAGAAATATATACAAACATTTTTTTAAAACAAAAAGGAAAATAAAAGAACAAATTTTTATGTTTATTTAAAGGAAAGGAAAAGGGTTAGTGGATTAAATGTATGTACATGAATTAGTAGAGATTATGTACAAATTTACAAGGATTTTATACAAGTATATGTACATAATTTTATTTTAATAGAGGATTTTATTCCCAGGTTTTAAGAGAAATTTATAATAGTATTTTATTTAAAACAAAGAATTTAATAGAAGTAATTACAACTCTTATACACACACGTGGATTTTACAATAAACAAATACATCCCATAGTTTATATCCCACATGATAAAATAATTTTTACAAAAAATTTTCAGTCCTATTCAAACCAATTTACACAAGATTTTGCAAACATTTTTCCAAATATTTTATAAAAGTTTTAAAAATGCCTTTGCAAGCTATTTTATAAACTTTTTACAAATAATTTTATAAATGAGTTTTTGCAAGCATTTTGCTTTCAAAAATTTTACAAATAATCTGTATAATATACATAATTTTGATACAAAAAAATAATTTACAAAAATTTTTACAAACAAAACAGTTTTACAAATAGTTTTATAGAGATTGGTATAAAAATAATTTTACAACAATTTTTACAAACATTTTTATAAATAGTTTACAAACAGTTTTACAAAAATTTTTACAACATCATTTATAAAAAAATTTGCATACAATTTTCCAAAAAAAATGTAAATCATTTTACAAATCAATTTTTATAATATTTTTTTAAAGTAATAGCCATATTATAATAAACAGAAGTACGAGTTATGGCTAAGATATATATACAATATATACGATACCCCATATACTTAACTCGATATATGTCCTCATAGTGACCAAAGAGCTACAAAGGAAGACTTAACTCGTGCTAAGTATAGAAAAGTGAAAAGAATCTATACAACAAAAACTCAAAGAATTAGATGAAGAGAAGTCAGTGATCCCGCATACTTAGGATCAAATAATCCTAAGTACGAAAGACTATACAAATGGGGAAAACCGAGGAAGAGATTGTACAAACTCAACGACTCGACTTGTCCTCTCCTATACTTCGGGTAAAATATCCCTAAGTATAGAAAAAAATATCAACAAATTAAAGGACAGGTGTGAAAATAGAAGAAATAAAAAGGAAATAAAAACTTGAAAGAGAATGAAATGAACGACATCACTCCCCCTATACTTACGGTAAAGGATCCTTAAGTATAAGAAACAACAAGAGTGATGAAATAGAATGAAAATGGAAAAACTCAAGTCATTCATCTCCCCTATACTTAGGATAGAGTACATCCTATGTATAGCACACTCACATGCTAGAGGCCAAGACCAGGCATCTCCTTCGAGCTCTGCCATCCCTCTCCGATGAACATGTAATCTCTCCTCGTCTTTCTTATTCTTCATCAATCTCCTCTTCTTCCCTCATTCATCCCCAATCTTTCTTCTTCCACATGGACCACCTCCACCTCAGCCTTTGGCCACAGTGCCTCTCATCGCCTTTCCACCTTAATCATCCACTTCAATCATCAATGTCGCATCACCTCCTCTGGTCGAGACCGCCCCTCATCATCGACCCATTACCGCACCATCTTCTCTATCTCCCCTGCTCCTTGGTCAAACACCCAACGTAATCCCTCCAACCATCAAGGTCCACACTCGCCATCACCACCCAAGAGAATCTCCACATCTAGGTGCCGCTCCAGCGCTTCACTCTGCTCTGCTTTTGCCACTCCACCACCTCCAGGAGTTGCTTCATAGCCATCACACCTCTGTGGACTTCCTTTGAGCACGACATCAACTCTCTTCCTCACCTCGGCCCCCACTTCACCAACTGCTCCACCACCTTAGCTCTGCCACCCTCAGGCTATGAGACTTTTCCATCGACAACCCTTACCACAACGAATCACCTCGACTTCACCACTCACCACCGGTCGTTCCTAGTGCCGACTCTCTATCCATGCCTCTAGGCTCAAGCAAGTTGAGCCTCTATAGCTAACGACATGGAGGTTAGGAAATCCGAACCTCAACTCCTGAGCATCCCTGAAGCACTAGCCGAGCCTCGTGCCTCAGGCACACCCTAAGCAATTACAAGCGACCATGTGGTGCCTCGGGTGTTAGACATGTGAGCCCGAGGCGAACCATTTCTGTAATAAATGTTATAAAAGTTATTGATGTATTTCACTCCCTGTTTGAGATTAAATGAATGAACTAGAATGTCCCTTAGTACAATTAGGTTTATGTACCATGGCCATCTTAATGATCATACAATTGTTGATTCAATGGTTAAATCATAGAGGCTGGTGCGTGGATGAATACCTAAAGAGTTAGATTGCGAACTCATCAAAGCACCATCAAATGATTGTAAGATATGATCTCCATCCTAAGAAAGAGATGTCAATCCTTCTCTATAGGACGATATCTAACCATCCACTTTATGCAAGTCCTCTGCATAGGAATAGAGATTCGGAGTTGTCAGATAAGTTAGGTCACAGAGTTGACTTAATGAGATTGAGATAACCAAGACATATATCGTATACTGTCACAATATAGGCATGCATCCTCTGACCAGAGATAGATGTATTGCTATATGTTTGAGTATGTACATTCAGACCAATAGGTTGATGGCCTAATCAAGGAATATACACCGACGAGCTAGTTTGCATGAAAGGGCATATAGTAATACGATCTCTTAAAGGGATCATATAGGTTCACTTGTTAATCGGAAGACATTAGCTCACTTGTGAGGTATTGGGACCAATCAAATTCCATCCATGGGCATCTTGATTTAGAGGCATGACAAGAATTTGTTGGTGTTGAACCTTGGACCCGTGAGGGTCTAAAATATACTCACTAAAAGAATAGCGAAGACAGAGTGACGCTGAGGCGACCGCTCATGAATCTAAGATTCAAACAACAAGTACCCATAACATATAATGAATTAATGAATAATAAAAATGTGGAGCACAATTTATTATACTCTACAACAAAGATGTATAACATGCAAGTATGTAGATGTCGAACCATAGAGAGAAAACATGGTAGCCTAATGATTATTGCTAATCAAAATGAATAATGTACATAAATGTCCCCTTTTTGTATGGGTTTTTTGTTTTAAACTTTTATTTGATTTTTATTTTATAAGTATTTTGTTTTATTCCTATTTTCCCTTTTTTCAATGAGAGTTTTTATAGAAATGTACATATAGGGATATATATAATGTATATAAGAAATAAGTTATATACATCATAATAAATATATGATAAATATATATTTATATATGAACCAAATAGTATTAATAAATATGGCCCTGATTATATAATATGTAAATACACATTTTTATACATTTGTACAATATATATTTGATCATAATAATACTAGATATAGACGTATAAAACAGTGTAGTAATATAATTCTAAAAATAGCTAAAAATACTCAAAATTTACAAAAGAAAATGTTTTTGGGTTTTCATATTTTTCTACTATTTTTCTTATTTTGGAGATATTTTTCGCTAATTTTTATATATTTTTAAAATAAAAAATATCCCAAATAAGGGGTGATATAAATAGGAAGAATAATTTTGAGATATAAAAATAGTAAATAAGGTCAAAAATTCTCAAACTGATTTTTATATGTAAGAAAATATATAAATAAGATGAGTACACAGAAACAAACATTTTGGGAGTTTTTGAGGATTTTTTATAATTTTTATAGTATTTTGGAGCTTTTAAATTTTTTATCATTTTCTTTTGCTATTTTAAGGGGTTTTCGGTTTGGGTTTTTAAAGTGTTATAATACAACATATCATTTTTTAGGATTTTTCAAAAAAGGTTTTCTATTTTTTAGTATTTTCAAAGCTAAATATGGACAAAATGAGCTCAATTTTATTTTTAATAATAAATTAATATGCATAAAATTGAAAAATAAAAATATGGCATGAAAGAGCGAGCATTCAGGTATATAATCCTTATTTTTCATAATTTTTGGAGCATGCGTAATATAGTCAATAAATAAACAACAAGCACAAAAATATATGAACTGACAGGGACTTATTTCCAAATATCAAGAAGTTTTCATGTATTCCAGAACCTTAAAACCAAAGTCTATGGCCTACTGTGTAAGTTATCCATGTATATTTAATTTATAAAACCTTTTATGAGCATATTTGCAATATTCAAAATTTCAAGGTTTATAGTGTAATTTAACCACAAAATTTAACACATAATATACAATTTTTAGGACTAATTATAAATGCAAAAATTCCCACAAGGGTGCATTTGCAAAATACCCACCTTACATGGTGGGCCACATGAGGTGAGCTAGCATCGACATCGATGCAAATATACAAAAATTTAGGGGGCTCAATGTAAAAGTCCCACCAATATTTACACTTAAAACAATACTTACATGACTAAAGTTAAAAATAAAAGATGGAGAAGGTAACTTGAAGTTTACCCCTTATGTGCACGCTGATGGACAGTCAGATGTGCATCACTTACGCGATCAACGATCCATATGGACCAATACTATTTCCCCATCGATGCCTGTGATTACATCTCGCCCCTAATCTGATGGAGTAGCGAGGTGATCGGATGACCCTTACATAAACTAGAGACGCGTCTGTATCCAACAGCTTTCTAGAGCTACCAGGACGAACAAGGAAGAACATCTCCTAGGGGTTGCTTCGATCGTGAAGATCTCGTGTCTCTGGCCTCCATTCACATTGTTGATGGGTCCATCATCTTTCTGGGAGCATTCCACGAGAAATAGCACCAACAATAAGATCTTGACCCTTCTCGAGAGAGGTCGAGAGCTCGTCGAAGTTAGGGAAGCTTGGTAGCCCTGTTGTGTGGGTCCCTTGACATCTGACATGTAGAGAAAAGATCAAAGGCTCGAGGCGATGCACCTTGACCCATTTTGAAGCTATTGTGCAAGGTTAAATGAAAAGGTAGAGATGCTTCAATAAATGGCGGTGGAGGAACATGGATCAAACTCAATTCGTGCAAAATCGAGGGGACAAATGGATTAGAAAATGGAGAAGATGAAGGGGGATGAGATGAGAGTGAAATGGGTGGCAAAACAGGTCAGGTTTATGGCTAAAGTGGCAAAAGTAGAGAGCTCCAGCGATTGATGATTTTGATTCTATGCTAATCTATTGATCTAGTTACTAAACTAAATGCATAATTGAAATGACGATAAGAAAATCTACTTTGGAATTAAAAATATGCAGCTCGTATCTTATGGTTGATCAGGGAGTAGGACATGCCAGAGCTCCACCATGGACCTCCTTTCCTCCTCCTGATGCACTCCAACAGCATGGGGATTCTCCTCTATCACTAGATGCACAAACACACTCTAGGGTGGAGCAAAAACAGGGCTCGAAGAGGTGTCAAAGATGAATTTGGAGGAGGGAGGTATTATTTATTGATAAAGGTCCCTGTCGACTTCAATTGGAATTATTTAGTGGCTCGATAGAGATCAATAGGATCTAATGATGGCACAAGAAACACGATTGTGATGGAAAGAGAATCGAAGAAGGACTCGAGGCATTTTGGTGATCAGAGCAGCCTGGAAAAATCAAAGAAATGTGACACTCGAGGTTCTAACAATGGTCAGAGACGCCAAAGGGGCAGTTGACCGAGGTCAACGAAAGAAGAGCTCTAGTTGGTCTACATGGACCAACTAGCAAAATGCAAGGTAAAAATGCCTTGTAAAATAAAAAATAAATAGTAAATGAATTTATTAGTTTTGGGTTACAAAATAAAAAAATGTTTAGTATTTTATGTAGTTTATTATTATTATTATTTATTTTTATGGTTTAATTTATTTTAAGTTATTATTTACAAGTAGAGTTAGAGGTATATTTACCTATATGTGGCTCTTTTTATTTTTATTTTGTATTTTATTATGTTATTATTTTATATACTTAATTTATATATTTATAACTTATTCAGATACACATAAATATATTTTTTGTATTTTTATAATATAATATGTACACTTAAATAAATATATATATATACACGAATTTTATAGGTATAACTGTAGGTAATTCATCAATATATTTTTATATACTATTTTATTTTATTGTATTTCATATTTATTTTTATATATGTTTTATTGCATTTTTTTAATACTATATACACCAACATTTACATAAGGACTTTTTCTTCTTGAGCCAGTACACTATCTCTCTTTAGAAGCTTTATTGCAACCCACAACTTCTTTCTTTAGACTTCGCCACTGGATCGGGTTGGGGTACAATGGACACAGATATGTGACTTTCGATGTTTCTATTGGCTTGTGTCTCATACCGACAAATCCAACCCTCTACCACTTCAACTGTGGTGAGCAAAGTGTAGGGTGTAGGTGTGCAAGCTAGGTTATTATCAACTAGAGTCATGTTTGTGATTCGAAATAAATATTGCGCTTAGGCAGTCAAGATGACCTTGAACAAAGCTCATTGTCTCAAAGAATTAAGTGTAGCAGACCTGAAGTGCCTCAATTCCAATTCTTATAAGGTTCCTATGATTAACTGGATTAAGGTCAAACCAAGCTCCAATCTTTGGATTTTATTTAGACTAGTTCAATTGTCATCATCAATCTGAAAAATGTATATGTTATGTACAATGCAAGAAAATATTTTTGTGATGCAATTTAATTGTTTTAACTTTTTATGAGTTTTTTAAAGAGGTTTTGCAAATTTTTATGCAATTTTTGAAAAAGTTTTGCAAATGTTTTTAGGAATTTAATTTTGCAAATTTTTAGGGATTTTTTAAAAATAAAAGGTTTTGGAACAAAAAGGGAGTATGTGCTGATATTTACACAGGCGTGCATCTTTTTATTTACAAGAATTTGGAATCAAGAATTTATTGATCTGTATATACAAAGTTTGTAAGGGTTCTTTATTTTCTTGCATTATTTACATTGTTCTCAAAATACTTCGAAAAGATTTTGCGAACATTTTGAAAACCTTGATTTGCAAAATAATTTTTACAAAAAAATTACAAAAGTTGAGAACCATTTTGCAAAGATTTTTGAAATAGTATGTATAGATTTTTCGAACTATTTTTGCAACCATTTTCCAAGCATTTGCAAATGGATTTTCAAAACATTTTATTTCAAATAGAGAAAGATGTTTTTACAAATAAAACATTTTTACAAAGGTTAAAAACATTTTACAAAATATTTTCCAAACACTTTTTGAAAGGTTTTTCAAAGAATTTTCAAAACCATTTTTCAAATATTTTGCAAATTTTTTACATGATTTATCAGAATCTATATAGAAGAGTTTTAATGTATTTTACACAAATATGTTCTTTACACTTGATTAATTAAATTTTAGCCATGCTTATGGAAAATACGAAAGTACGAGTTATGGCTAAAGTATATACAAAGTATATACGACACCCCTACACATAGCATGAGCTATGTCCTCATAGATCAGAGAGAAAAGAAAACACATAACTCGTACTAGGTATAAAAGAGCCTATACTGAAATGACTAAAGAATAAAGAATCAAGGAATGACAAGTTAGCTATTCCCCATATACTTAGGATGAAATAATCCTAAGTATGGCAGGTTGTATATAGGGTTGATGGTGGGAATGAGTAGATAAAAGATTCATATTGTCTCCCAGTTCTCCCTATGTATAGACATGAATATCAACAAGAGAGGAGACACATGAGGAATGAGAGATGGAATTAACTCATCCCCCATGTACGTAGGATGAAGGATATCCTAAGTATAGCGGTGGTAATAGAGAAGAATGAAGCAAAGAATGAAAAGAAAGAAAAAATAGAAGAAAACTAAAGAAAGAGTTTTATAGGAGCATTATCTGAATCTTTGGATGTTGCTGGAGTTGTAGAGACCGCTTCGTCAATTATCACTTGACCTGAGTCAACAACTACCAACAAAGTCTCATGCTCAAGGTACGGATTCATTAACTGACCATTGATGATAAACATTTGTGTGTCAGGCGATAAATCTGATATCAAGATGCTTCCATTATCACGCACTTCTTTCACTTGGAATGGCCCTGCCCCCATTTACTTTTTAATTTTCAGAGGAATATCTTCAACTTTTCGTCGAACAACCACATTTTCTGTCCAGTCTCGAAGGTCTTTCGTCTGATGTGCTGGTCATGCCAACATTTAACCTTCTCCTTGTGCATCAATGTGTTATCATAAGCATAGTATCGGAATTCTAGGAGCTTGTTCATATCCACTTTTCTTTGAAGACAACTTTTTTGTGAGTCCAAGCTGCAACGATTTAATGCCCGTAGATATTTATGAATTAGTTTAATGGGCAGATGGCACAATTTTCCATATACAAGATGATAAGGCGACATGATAGTCCTGTGCGCCCAAAGGAAGGAGCCCAAGAGTTGGGACCAGTTCTTTCTGTCCAGACTCACAAGCTTCTGCTAGATGGTATTGGTTTCTCTATTTGATAGTTTTGTCATGCCATTGGTCTATGGGTGGTAAGGAGAAGCGACTCGTTGCTCGATGTTGTACTTCTTCGTTAATTTCTTGACCTCTTTGTTTATGAAGTGACTACACCCATTTGATATGAGGATCTTTGGTATATCGAACTGTGAAATGATGTTCTCTCTCAAAAACTGACCAATTGTATGGCTACATGTGTCTCGGGCAGGAATAGCTTCAACTCAGCGACTCGCGTAATCAATGACAAGAATGATGTGCTCATATATGTGATTATTGGGGAAAGGGCCCATGAAATTGATGCCCCAAGCATCGAATACATTTGAAATATGAATGAAATTTAGGGGCATCGAGTCTTTTGCTGTGAGGGTTCCTCCCATTCTCTGATATTCAATGCAACGCTTCACATAAGTTGTGGCATCCTTAAATAGTGTAGGCCACCAGAGACCACACTATAGTACTTCCATTGTTGTTCTGTCTCCAAAGTGGTGTCCACCATATTAGATGAGTGACACTGCTCGAGGACACTGTGATGCTCCTCCTGAGGGATGCATCATCGCCAAATACAATCTTCTCTTTCCCTGAATAAAAGCGAATCTTCCCATTAGTAAAAATGTATAGTAGACAAGAACTTGTCCTTCTTGATTTTCATCTAGTCTTGTGGGACTGCACTTAAGATGATGTAGTTCACAATGTCGGTATACCAAGGGAGAGAATCCACGGTCAGAATTGACTCGTCAGGAAAGGTGTCGGTATACCAAGGGAGAGAATCCACGGTCAGAATCCCTTAGTGGAGGTTCTTGATGCTCAATTCTAGATACACGATCTGCTACAACATTCTGAACTATAGGTTTATCGTTAATTTTCTCATCGAACTCTTGGAGGAGAAGTATCCATCTGGTCAATATGATCTTTGCATCCTTATTCTATTGTAAGTACCAGATAGCAGAGTGGTCATTATAGATGGTGACATCAGATCCAAGCATATAGGATCTAAACTTCTCGAGGTCAAAAGCCACAGCCATCAACTCTTTCTCTATAACAGTGTAGTTACGTTGAGCTTCATCTAATGTCTTCCTGGCATAGTGAGTGGTGTAGGGAGCTTTGTCTTTCCCTTATCCTAACATAGACCCAACTGCAAAATCAGATGCATCCGTCATAATCTCGAAGGGTAGAGACCAATCAGGCGACTATATAACTGGAGCTTGAGTGATCAACTCCTTTAGTTGATTGAATGAAAGAACCTGCTGATGAATAGGAAACTCAGTCTCCTTACATAATAGCCCAGTTAGAGGTTGGGCGATGCGGTTGAAATCTCTGATGAATCTCATGTAGAAACCCACATGCCCCAGGAATGACCTCACATTTCTGACATTCTGAGGTGGCTCTAGATTGGCTAGCACATCCACCTTTGCTGGGTCGACTTCCATGCCATGCTTGGAAATGATGTGGCCCAGTACAATCCGTTCAGTGACTATGAAGTGGCTCTTTTCCCAAGATAATACGAGATTGACTTCTCAGCATTTCTGAAGTACTCTGTCTAGGTGTTGAAGACAAGAATCAAAGCTATCACCATTGTCATAAAATTCATCCATAAACACCTTGAGAAAATTAATGGTCATATCGACGAAGACTACAAGTATGCACCTTTGGAATGTGGCAGGTGCATTGCACAAACCAAAGGGAATTCTCCTAAAGGGGCACGTGCTAAACAAGCAAGTGAAGGTAGTATTCTCATGGTCGTCTGGGGCGATTGTCACTTGGTTGTAATCGAAATACCCATACAAAAAGTAGAAGAAATACTTGTCAACTAATCTTTACAGAACTTGATCAATGAATGGCAAAGGGAAGTGGTCCTTCTTTGTTGCAACATTGAGTCAACGGTAATCAACATAACATGCTAGAATGTTGGTACTCGAGTGGAAATCTCCTCTCCTCTTTCATTAGTAACCATGGTGAGTCTAGATTTCTTCGAAACTACATGCAAAGGCCCGTCCATTTGCAGTTGGAGATGGGATAAATGAACCTTGCATCACACCACTTCGTGACCTCTTTCATAACGATGTCCCATAAGTTAGGGTTCGGTCTCTCTGAAATTCTCGGGATGGTTTAGCATCATCTTCCAAATAGATGTGGTATGAGCACATAGCAGGATTTATCCTAGGGAGGTCTGATATGTGCCAACCAAGTGCCTTGTAGTTTTTCTCTAGAACCTCGAGCAGTCGAGATTCTTGATCCGGGGTCAACCTCATGCTGATGATGACCAGATACATGTTTTATGCACCCACAAAGAAAGCATGCTTGAGGCCTGTCAAAAGTGGCTTTATTTCTAGCTCGGATCGAGTCTGCTATTCAATCACTTCAGACACTGAACTGGTGTGTGGATGATCATGCATGATTTTGGAGGAGATGCTCACCTCGGTCACTAGTGGCTCTGCTGATAATGTATCGAACAAATCATCAATGAATTCATCTTGTTTGGATTGGCATGAATCTTCTGCCTCAAAGAGGTCCATCTACAACGAAGAATATGTCTCCCAGTCAACATCGGAGCATGCGAAGACTGTGTTTTCTAGGTCCTCCTTTGTAAAGATGATTTCCTGTGTCCATATGTCATTCAAAGAAAAGTCGGTATCTCTGATCTCTGCAATAAAGCCACGGTCTGCTTCTGATGGTTTTGCTTGGCCTTGATCAGTAAAGATTTTGGGTTCACTGACCATATCTATTACCACTTTGTTGCTGCTTGAGCTGAACGTGATCTTCCCAGACCCATAATCAACTACGACATCCGCGGTGTGTAGGAATAGCTGGCCAAGAATAATCAAGATCAGGAGTAATGATGCTGGAGTGTCCATATCAAGGACTGCAAAATCAATAAGAAACTCCATGTCCTACACTGTTATGACAACATCCTCCAATAAACTTCCGGGTCGCTTGATTGATCTATCAGCGAACTAAAGGTTCATGTGTGTTGGCTTGAGCGGTCCCAGCTCAAATTCAATAAGCAGCGAGGTGGGTCTAAGGTTGATTAAAGAGTCATTGTTAGGCAGAGTTCTCTCGTAATCTTGGTCAAAGATCTTGCATATGATCAAAGGTGCTCCTTTGTGATGCTTCTTCTCTCAGAGATTGTTGATGGTTGCACTTGTAGCCATGGTGGGGACATGCTTCTCAACTCGTCGATGTCTATTGGTAGTTCAACAGTCGAGTTGTTAATAATATCCACAACACCTAGTTCAGATAATGCAATTTTTTTTGTTTTACCATTTTTTGGATCTTTTATGGTCGGTAGTCTACACCTAATATACATCTTGGACTATCGGTTGCTACTGAATCGACGGAGGTTGATGTGGCAGTGCCGGCTCATCTTTCTTCTCAGCAAGAGTGTCAGGCAGTGGAGTCGCAAACTGACAGGCACTGACGGTACTCACTAGCAACTCCAGTTGCTTGGTGATCTGATCCAATTTGTCCAAGTTTTGGGTTCATGGTTCATTCACAACGAGTTTTTCCATACCATGTGATCGTTTATCGATGATATCAACCTTTGAGAGATGGCTCCCAATGTTGTTGAGGTTGGAGCTCTCATCTCTCTCACCTCGCGAGAAGATTCCCATGTGTACTAGATTTTGGAGGATTTGAGGCTGTCTCTGATAAGCATGGGATGAAGAGAGGGAGGCCTCTCCTTCGTCCATTTCTTTAAAGACCTACCAGACTACATCTTCATCCTTGTTAAGGTAGAATCCCCCATAGGCAACGTCAACTAATCTTAGACTTTCAATATTCAGACCCCCGAAAAAGTGTTGGACTAAGTTGTTCCTTGGTATCTCATGGTGGGGCATTTCTCCTGCAGATCATTAAATCGCTCCCATGCTTCATGATGGAATCGTGGGTAGCCTGGGAGAAGTTGCTAATCCTGGCTCAAATCTGGTTAAGCCAACCTAGAGTATAAAACTTTTGAAGGAACGCAGACTTAAGTTCCTCCCAAGTCGTCACGACCTTTCCCAAGTGGTTGTCCCAGTACAAGGCCTTGTCTTGGAGACTAAAGGGAAATGTGGTCATCATAACTACACATAACTGGATGTTAGGGTAGTGTGTGGTGCGGCAGATGCGAGAAAACTGATGTAGGTGAATGTATGGTTAGTCATTGGTGTTGTTGTGGAATAAGGGTAGGAGTGCAAGGAACTGAGGCTTTAGCTCAAAGTGAGCATGCATCGAAGGGATGCAGATCTACTCGGTCATCTAGTTGTCTCTATGGTTGTATGTCTCTTTCAGCGTCGTTTTGTGGTTCTCATTCATTGCCCACTCTTATTCTTGATCATCACGAGGTATTTCACCATCTCCTCCTCTTCCTCCTCTGGGTTTGTTCCTCATATCATTCAGCATGTCTTGAAATGCGGTTTGCATGAGTGGTTGCTCAGTCATTTGCTACTGGATGGCTTGGATGGAAGCTAGCAATTGAGCATTCACCTAGTTCTAGTCTAGCATCTGGTTCTGCTCTATTGGGGAGGTTGTTGCCCATTCCCTTTGCCCTGAGGATCCATATTTTTGTCTAGATCTGAAGATATGAAATTTGGATTGGGATCCAGGACTGACTTCTAACTGCAATACAAAAGGTATCCCCAATCCAATCACTATGAATTTGAAGGCCGGCTGAAGTGAAGAATATGGTATTAGGGTCAATCCTAGGTAATTGAGAATGGAGTAAAAGATGTAGACTGAAATCGGCCTCCATTAGCAATGGGTGAAAGTAGGACAAGAGTAGTCCTGGTTTATTAGGAATTAAAGAGAGTGGAAACGAGACGTAGAGTCTAGAGATCGCTTCGCAAGGTCCGAACTGGGTTCGTGGGAATGGTCTCGAATTGATGTCGAGTCCATGGAATCTATGTAGGCATCGACGGAGTCCCGACTGGACCATCCATTGATCAATGTCATGGAGAAAAAGAGGATTGATGTAGGAAGAAGGATACAATGGTTAATAGGGAATAAAAAGGAGTGTAAAATAGTAGAAAGGCTCAAAACTAGCAGGGTGTCAAAGATAAAAACATATAACAAAATTTGTGGAAGTGTGTGGGACTTGATCTTTGGACCTTAATCTAGATCCATAAAATACACATTATAAATTGGGTTTATCAACTCTACGCATGTGAAGCCATAAAAGATCAGCTATTTTTATCTTGTCATTTTTAGAGTTGTTCTTTCAGGCATATCTTTTAACAAGTCCTTAGACGGTATCCCTATAGGAGCGAGAGTAGTGCCAGAAAAGTATCGCGTACCTATCCCCACTTTGTAACCTATAGTCTGCACTTTTTGAGGTTGTTGTAACCCTTTCTGGATCCCTACTCAGCCAAAGAATAAGAGGAAGGAAGCCAATAGGCGAAACCACTACTTCGGACCTCACTCGCAACATAATCACATGTGACCATGCTAGGACCTACTTGGACGCAAATCGATGAGATAAACGCACCTGTGAGGGTGTTGCCTAAGCTTGGTATTTCGGACCAAGTCGATGTCCCACACAAAGCAGGAACACCGTCGATGAGAAGGCCCTACTCGGTCACGTACGATAGAAGCGCCAATACTTCGGAAATCCATGTGATACACAAGGCAGCTACAGAATGGGTTTTGGCTCTAATCCTTAGAGGGTCGTGCCTCTCTCATGGGAGGGAGTTTGGTCCCCTCCTAAGGTACCTAAAAACAATGAGGGCCTTATGAACCCCAAACAATGTAGTCCATTATAGATTTTAATTAAAGTCAAAGTTTATTAGCAATCCCCTTGTTTTAGTTTTTTGGGTTTTCACTTTTTTGTATAGTTTGCATACAAGCGCCTAATGATTTTGTAAATTTTAGTTTAAGTCCTAGGCGCTCAAAACCAGAGAGAGATAGATAAAATGACGTGCAAGTCAATTTGATGATGGTAATCTCATAATAGAATCTAATGATGCATGCAAAGTTAGAGGACTTATAGTGCTTCCCAGCTTTCTCCATGTTGTATGCAAAAAACAAAACTTTTAAACCTATCTACATGGTAGTGTGCAATAAACAAAATCACCCTAAACAGTAGATTCTATTAGTCGTAAAGAACCATATGTTAATTATCTTGAGATGAACCCTAGGGTCGGGTCTTCGAGACATCTTGGTGCCCACCACAACGGGTCCTATCGGTGTTGTATGATGGCTCTCCTGGCACATGGGTTCAAGTCCAAATAACTAACAATTATTAAGTTGACTAGATCGAAATGTAAAAGACTATAGGCACATAATTCTTGTTATGGTTTTGGACCTAATTACTGATACAAGCAATCCTAAAGTATAGGGGATCCATGCACACAAAACAAATAATAAAAGGCAGAAAACTCAAAACATCGGGAAACAAAGTAAAATAAAAGTGGTGAAAACTTGAGAAAACCACAACGAGGACCTCAGATGAACAATCACCCGGGAAATAGACCTCATGGAGCATAGTAATGTCCAAGTCCCTTTATTATTACAGATAATGAATAATAAATAGAAGAATCACTCTCTCACCAAAAAATAAAACAAATCCTAAGCTATCATCTGTGCTAAGTGTCTTCCTTGTTATGCATGTTGCCTCTCCTACTGGTCAAGGCAAGAAGACCAGTCTCTACCATGCCCTATTGCCTCGACTCCCTAAGAAGTTGTCCTCGCGTAGAGGACCCTCGCATCAAACATAACAAGAGAGATATTAGCACAAATAATCAAATAATTTGCACAAAGAAATGGAAGATATAATATGTACAAGTAAGAAAAAAAGAAAAGCAAAGAAAAGAAAAGTATATAAAATGGAAATAAAACATCACATCAAAAAAAATGGAAATAAAACAACATTCAATCATGTTAATGCTACACTACGTTACTCCCCAGCACTTGTGCCGTTTATTGAACCATGGACCTGCGAGGGTCTAAAATATCCTCACTAAAATAATAGTGAAGATGGAGTGTCACTGAGGCGACCATTCACAAATCCAAGATTCAGACAACAAGTACCATCAACACATAATGAATCAACTAATAACAAAGACGTGGAGCACAATTTGTTATACTCTACAACCAATAAGAATAGCATGTAAGTATGTAGAGGTGGAACCACATAGAGCAAACAATGGTAGCCTAATGCTTATTGCTAAAATGAATAATGTATATAAATGTCCCTATTTCTATTTGGGTTTTTTTAAACTTTTATTTGATTTTTCTTTTTTAAGTATTTAATTTTATTCATATTTTTTCCTTTTTTTCAAAGAGGGTTCCTATATAAATGTATATATAGTGATATATATATAATATGAATAAAATATGTAAGTTACATACATCATAATAAATAAATATATATATATATATCAAATAGTATTAAAATATAACCATGATTATATAATATGTATATACACATTTTTTTAAACATATATACAATATATGTAATAATTGATGGTAATAATAAGACTAGATATAGATATATAATACAATGTCTAGTAATACAATTCAAAACATAGCTAAAATTACTTAAAATTTGCAAATAAAATGCTTTTGAGTTTCTCAAATTTTTCTACTATTTTTGTGAATTTGGGGATATTTTTGCTAATTTTTAGATATTTTTAAAGTCAAAAATATCCTAAATCAAGGATTAATTAAGTAGGCAAATTATTTTGAGATTTAAAAATAGTAAGTAAGGTGAAAAATTCTCAAAACTAACTTTCATATGTAATAAAATATATAAATAAGATTAGCAAACAAAAACAAACATTTTTGGGGTTTTTGAGGAATTTTTATATTTTTATAGGATTTTTGAGTTTTTAATCTTTTATCGTTTTCTTTTTCTATTTTAGGGATCTTTGTTCTGGGGTTGTAAAATTCCAAAAAAAATAACATATCATTTTTGTATTTTCAAAAAGGTTTTGTATTTTTTGATGTTTTTAAAGCAAAACAGGGCAAAATGGGCTCCATTTGATTTTTAGTAAATAAGCTATTTGCATAAAATGCAAAAATAAAAATATGGCGTGAAAGACCAAGCATCCAGGTACATTGTCCTAATTATTCATAATTTTTGGAATATGGGTGATATTTTTAATAAATAAACACCAAGTACAAAAATATATGAACTGGAAAGGACTATTTGCAAATATCAAGAAGCTTTCACACATTCCAAAACCCTAAAACAGAAGCCTAGGGGCTACTGTGCAATTTATCGATGTATATTTAATTGAAAAATACTTGGTAGGGACATTTTTGCATTTTTTGAAACTTTCAAGGTCCACTGTGCAATTTAACCACAAAATTTAACACATAATATATGATTTTTAGGATTAATACAAATACAAATTCCAATAAGGGGGCCTTTGCAAAATACCCACCTCACGTGGGGAGCCACGTGAGGTGAGATGGCACGGACATTGATGCAAATATACAAAAATATAGGAGGTTCACCATTATTTACACTACAAATAATATTTATAGGACTAAAATTAAAAACAAAAGATGGATGGGGTTACTTGATGTTTAACCCTTAGGTGCACTTTGATGGAATGTCAGAAGTGCTCACTTACACGATCAACGGTCTGGATGGACCGATACCACTACGCCATCGACGCATGTCATTACATCTCGCCCCTGATCTAACAGTGGAGTGGGGAGGTAATCGGACGACCCTGACATAAACTGGAGCCCCGTCTACATCCAGCAGCTTTGGAGCTACTAGGATGAAAAGGGAAGAACAACTCCATGGGGCTGCTTCGATCGTGATGATCTCGTGTCTCTGGCCTCCGTTCGTGGTGCTGATGGGTCCATTGTCTTCCTAGGAGAATTCCACGACAACTAGCACCATTTATAAGGTCTTGACCCTATTTGGGAGAGGTTGAAAGCTCATCGAAGTATTAGGTGCCTGGGAGCCTCTTTCATCTTGAAGATTGACCCATATTAGGTCTCTTGATGTCCGACCTGCATAAGAAAGCTCACAGGCTCGAGTTGATGCATCTCGATCTGCAAGGTGAAATGAAAAAGGCAGAGGTGTTATGATAAATTGTGACGAGGAACACGGATCGAACTCGATTCATGAAAAATTGAGGGGATAAATGGATTGGGATGTGGAGAAGATGAAGGGGAATGAGATGCAAGCGAAATAGGCTGCGGATCAGGTCCGCTTTATTGGGAAACACGGTCAGGACAAAGTGCTCCGGTGATCAAAGATTTAATTTACTTATCTAATTACTAAATAAATGCATAATTGAAATGACGATAAGAAAATCTGCCTAGTAATTTAAAATGTGTAGCCCATTCCTGATAGTTGATCAAGGAGCAAGACGGGCCAAAGCTCCGTGTGGACCTCCTCTCCTCCTCCTGCTGCACTCCAATACCATAGGGATTCTACTCTATTAATGGATGCACACACACTAAGATGGAGAGAAAATAGGGCACAAAGAGGGATCAAAGTTGAATTTGAAGGAGGGATGTATTATTTATAGACAAAGGTCCTGACCAACTTCGATTGAAATTATTTATTGGCTCGATAGAGATCAATAGGATCTAATGATGGTGTGGGAAAGATGGATGTGATGGGAAGAGAATCGAATAAGGACTCGAGGCATTTTGGTGATCAGAGCAGCATGGAAAAATCGAGGAAATGAGACGCTTGAGGTTTTGACAATGGTCAAAGATGCCAAAGGGGTAGTTGACCAAGGTCAACGAAAGAACATCTCTAGTTGGTCCACGTGGACTAACCAGAAAAACACAAGGCAAAAATGCCTTGTAAAATAAATAATAAATAGTAAATGAATTTATTAATTTTAGGTTATAAAATAAAAAAAACATTTATTATTTTCCATAGTATTTTATTATGATTTATTTTTATGGATTAATTTATTGGAAGTTATTATTTACAAGTAGAGTTATAGGTATATTTACCTATGTGTAGGTCTTTTTATTTTTGTTTTTATTTTATATTTTATTATTTTATAGACTTAGTTTATATATTTATAAACTATTCAGATACAAATACACGCACACACACACACACACACACATATATATATATATGTGTCTGTGTGTGTGTGTGTTATTCTGATATAATATGTACACTTAAGTAAATATGTATACTTATTTTATATGTATAAGCGTAGGTATATCATCTGTATATTTTTATATACTATTTTATTATATTATATTTTTTATAGTTTTATTCTATTCTAAATATGTTATTGTAAATAATAGTTATAAAATTATAAAAATATAAAATTGTGAAAAATATAAAGAATAATTAAAACAAATATTTTATGCAGGTAAACTATACAATAGGGGTTCAAAATCTAAATTTTACATCTTAACTCCACATTAAATGAAACCACCTTCATTAAATAGCAAATTAAAAGTTATATACAATTAAAGGTGATTTTGGGTGATTTTGAGTTTTTATGGAGAATATATGGGTCCGTGAAGTTTGAGGTTTGGAATTTTGTTCTGAGTATAACATGTACAATGTGTGATAGTTTTGAGTGAAATAAATTTTGTATTTCTATTCATTTTTATCTACAACTTTTATGTACAAGTTTATTGATTTGAAGCATACATAACAAAGATTTAAATGGGTTCCAAAAGTGATTTATTGAATAAATAAATAATTAGGGTTTTATTGTGTTTTTGACCCTTATCTCCCCCTACTTTATTCCTTGTCGACCAAATCGATTCTTGACTCAGTCTCGGGATTTAGAACCTTTAGCATTTTATTTCTTTTATTTTTTTCTTTTCTTTATTCTTTTATTTTGGCAATAAACACAGTATTTATACAATAATTAATATAGTATTTTGTTCAATTTACATAGTGTTTATTTTGAAAAATTAATGTTATATACATGCATTTATCTAGTGTTTAAAGGCCAAAATGAAAGAATAATGGTGATGAAATGGAGATTCAAAAGTAGGTATGATATAGTTTTTGGAAAGTATATGATTGATACCAACTCCCAATGATCGAATGACAAACTTAATGATAAAAACCTGAAGGAGACAGTCAATAATTGATCTAAAACTCCGGATATATTCTAGAACTTCGGAATACCTGAGGGTGATGTGATCATAAACGATTCTATAATCATGGCGCTTCCATTCTGAGGGAGTGATAAAATAGGTCTGGATTTTAGTGACTCCTCTCAAAAGAGAAGTAATCTAATCTTAGTCCAAATGTTGGACAATGATATGAATGTGATTCAGTTGCAATGAGAATATTAGATCTCTAGCCTTGATTTAATCAAGCATCTATGAGAGGTCCCCAAGAACTGGATTTGAGATGTGATCTCAACATCCAACTCACTATGCGTGGAAAATACAATCGCCATGTCCTTATCTCCAAGTATTAACAGAGAAAGCACATTATTCTTGAAAGGGTTCAAGAATAATCCAGAAATAAATGTGTATCCAAGCATTGAGAAAAAAAATAATTAAAATATACTTAATTATCATGAATAATGTGAATTTGATTCATATTATTTACATGCATGAGAATGATGATCCAAGATAATTAAATGTGATTTAATTATCATGGATATGAATAATGTGGATAGAACTATCCATAATAATAATATATTATAATTGTGATCTATAATATATTAGAATGAGCAATTTGTAAATAGCATTTATGATTTAAATGTTGACTAATTGAAAATGTAATTTACATTTTATTTTAGGAGTGTGTATATGACTCACAAATTTCTAATGGCATGATTGAAATTTCACAAAATAATTTGGAATTATTTTTGGGAGATAATTTACAATAAAGGTTGTTATAAATAATTAAAGGATAATCTGAGATACATGATCTCACAAAATAGAAAAAGAGGAACTCTTTCCATAGAGAGAGGGGGGACGACCAACCTAGTCATATTTCTTGATGGCCGTCCACACTCCTCTTTATGAAGGAGCTTGCCTCCTTTCCTAATTCTTTAATACTTGTTTAAGTTAATTTATATTTATGATTATTCAATATATTTAATTTAATTTAATTAATTGTTGTTGTGTTTTTACAAAGAAAATCACGTCTATCGAAAGAAACACAAATCAATCTCAACTATTGGATTTGTGTTGTCCACGGATTGAGATCCATGGACTCCCAAAATATTATAAAAGAAGAGGTAACCCGAGATCTTCTTTTACAACAAATAATTCACAATTTCTCTCTCTCTCTCTCTTTCTCATCATCATTCACGTCCCCTCTATATCTCTAAGTTGTTGTCCACTTTGTGACCTAGAGAGGACCGTCATCGTCGCTATGCGGTCATGCTGCCACTTCGACTGCTCGTGGATCTTCGTCTTCCTCGGTGCTTCTGGTTTGTGAATAAGATCTTGGATTTCATGTCATGAAATCAGGAGATCCTTAACTTGGATCAACATCTTGGATTGCGAGAAGGAAGCATTTCATCAACGTGCTCGCAAGCATCTCCTCCGTCAGGTCGGACTTGAGGCAGGTGGTCTCTTTATTTAGAGGCTTTGATTGCAACCATGCTTCAAGAGTTATTTCGATATCTACTTTGTGGTTTAGATGAAATGATTCGAGAAGTGTTCTTTGATCATGTGGTTTTATCGTTTTAATTTTTTTTAAATTACACTGCCCTGAGCAACTAGTGCGACTAGTCCCTCCCAACCGCATATGATGTGATCTTTGCTCTTCTGTGATGCACTTAAGGTTTTTTTTTTCCATAATATTCAAGTGGTATCAGATCCTTCGTCAGGTCCTGGATATGATTCGAAACCCTAGGTGATCAAGGATTATGTTTCCGATGCATGGAATCATTGTTAATGCATTGGATGCAAGATTTGAATTGGTTTTTCGCTAAAAACAAATCCTAGTATTTGTTGTTTGGACGTGTTTTTTGTTATTAAAATGTATTTAGAATGTATAAATATATCCCAAAATAGTAACCTATTATTGGTATCAAAAGTACATGAATATGATTCGAAGAAATCCCGCCATGAAAATTGCTTTTGCATGTATTCACATATCTGTAAGAAAATTAATTTTGCCTTCTAGTTTACCCTCATAGAACATGAAATAAAACACTTGGATTAAGTATATAATCAAACCAGCAAAATGCTCTATTTTATTTCGTGCAATTTTGACTCCGTTTGCACTTGATATTCGATATTTACTGGAGATGGGTCGACAGATGATTAGAACGCCAAATCTCTTTACTTAATATGTTTGTTATTCAATGGAAATCATAGAAATTATGAATTTACCTTGATTAATTATGATGCCTAATAATTATAAAAATAATTGATTACACATCATTGGCCATTGAATGTATGTTTCATGAAAATCGTAGTTTATCCTACAATAGTTGGATGACGACTTTTACATGCAAAACATGGTTGCTCGATATGCTTAGAAATTTTAGGATCTCAAAATTGTTTTAAGGTGCCTAATATTTTTGAGAGATTATTATATAGTATAATGTCAATAATCAAATTTGATCGATAGAACCGCAAGTACATTGGCATTATTTGTTTGTATTGTTCTCAATCGGATTGGTGAAGGTGTCTAGTCCAGATATGTTGGCTTGGTTTATTAATTACCACCTTGCATGTCAAGGAAATACTCCCTCCCCTATCATAACTCGTGCGTATTGATCAGATCCTTTTTTGAGGAAAGAATATTATGTGTAAGTCAAGATGTACTCTAATTATTAAAATACAAAATAATACGTACTTGCGAGGGTGTATACTATATAGTAATATCAAGCAAACCCTAATAGTTTTGTTGGTTGATTGAATTGATAATTGATTTAATATGATTAAACTAATTAGGTCCAATTAAATACTCTAATAGAATAGAGTTGTATTTCTTTTGGAATAATTAATTATGTTGATATGATTCATAATTATAAATTAAAATTTGAACATGATATGGAGGATCACATAAGTGACATACACGATCTCTTGTCAAGGCGAAGGATTCCGTCACCATGGATTGTATGTAGAAGATGCGTGTTCGAAGTGAAAGCTCCTGCATAAAAGCGCACATGGTTTGGGCTCTTTGCTTCTTGAAAGAGTAAAGTCGTATGCATAGTGACCTCAATATAGGTTCCTCGTATTATTGGGACGATATTGGATTGCTCATAGTGGGTTCTAATCCTGTTGACGGTTGATTCAGTTAACGATGGGTCAACATCACCTTAGGGGTGTTGGGCTCCAGTGTTAAAGACCAAATTGAAAAATGCAAGTTGGACTTGCAAGGAGGAATGAGTTGCCACGTCTTTTTAATTGAGTTATAGTTTCTCATATTATTGGATTGTAACAAAGGTAGAAAATGAGATCCCAGTTCTTACTAGAGATATAACTATAAGTATATCTCTTGCTTTGAAAGTGATTAAGGGAATAAACTTTTAGAGTTGAAAAGGCAAAGAGTAATTTGACTAAAAATCCTTAATCAAAGAATTTAATATTGAATATATATAATTATTTATATGTTTTAATATAGTGTATTTTTAATTTCAGACAATGAAGTCTATGAACCCACTCAATAGGCTCCTCGAGGTCAACTAGTTGACCGGACCAAATTACTTGGATTTGATCAGTAATTTAGATCTTATCCTTTCTACATATTGCATATATTATGTGCTATCTAAGGACATGCATGCAAACACTAAGATGATGGAAGAAATCAAGTTCAATGATAGGCATGATGAAGATCGTACATTGGCTCGGTGTTATATTCTGGGATCCCTGTCCAACGTGATGCAGAAGCAAAATGTGGAGATGGACTCCTGACAGGATATAATGCATAATCTGAAAGATATGTTAGGTAATGTCAAAGCACACAATGTTATAATGCCATGAAAGAACTAATTTGCAGAAAAATGCACGAAGGGACTTCGATCCGAGAACATGTAATCAGAATGTTTGGTTACCTTTCATAGCTGGAGACTCTGAGGACGGAAATGGACACAGAAATGTAGTCCATCTTTATTTTGTTGTCTCTCCCCAAGTCTTTCACAAATTATGTGGTATCGTACAACATAAATAAAATGAGATTATCTAACGCCGAACTCATGGCTTCGTTGAAGTCTACAGAAGCCGTAACGAAGAAAGAGAATACCTCTTGCAGTGTAATGGTTGCACAACTCAAAGGGAAGCACGGTCGGAAGCAAGAGTCTCGGAAGGGTCCAACCTAGAAGAAGAAGAAGAAGAAGAGTCAATGTGTTGGCTCATCTTCTAATGCTTCCACGCTGATGGCATCGAAGAGAACCAGTGTATGCCATCACTAAAAGTAGCCAACTCACTAGAAGCATAACTCCAAATTACCTGAAATCTGTAGAAAAAGGTAAAGCCCTGACAGTTATACATTCTACTATCATCATTGAAACCAATTTTCTTATAGGACGAGAAGGTAGTTGGATCATCGATTCTGGTACTTTTGTTCATGTATGCAAGTTGTTTCATCTATCTTAGGAAACTAAGAATCTCGATGAAGGGTAGATAGTCATCCAGATGGGATCTGATTTTGTTGCAGCAGTTGTCGTCGGGACCTGCAGACTATCATTATCTTTTGGAAGAGTCCTAGTAGTTAAAAAAAGTCTTTATGTTCCAGATGTTAGAAGGAACTTTATATCTGTGTCTAAGTTAGTCAGAAATAGTATATGTTTCTACTATGAAATAAACTTGTCATAAGTCGTTATGATAAATACATTACGGATGGTTTTTTAACTTCTGGTGGATTCTATGAATTGTGCATTGATGAAAATTTCATGAATGTTACACAACTAATAAAAACCCTAAAAGAACCAGGGAGGATGGAAATTATTCTAATAGGATTTGGCATCAAAGGCTTGGTCATTTATCTGTTGATAGGATCAATAGATTGATAAAGGACGGACCCTTAGATTTTCAACAGGTCCAAATTTTGCCTATATGTGAACATTGTATTCAAGGTAAAATGACTAGGATGCCTTTCCACAACAAGGTTATAAGATGCGAAGGCATTCTTGACCTACTACATATTGTTGTTCATGGTCCCTTCAGTAATGCAATCCAAAATGGATATCTATATTATTTAACATTTACTAATGATCATTCGTAATACGGGTTTATCTTCCTACTACATCATAAATCTGAAACCTTTGAAAAGTTCAAAGAGTTCATGGCTTTGGTTGAGAACAAAACTGATTGGAAGACTAAACAGATTTGATCTGACTGAGGTGGCGAGTACCTCTCAGATGAATTTAAGGAATACCTCAAAGAAAGAGGAATTATCTCCAATCTCAGTCCTCCAGGAACTCCCCAACTTAATGGTATTGTTGAATGACACAACAGGACCATTATGGACATGGTCTGTTCAATGATGAGAAAAGCACATTTGCCTCTTAGTTTCTGGGGATATGTAGTATATCCTGAATAAGATTCTTAGCAAATATGTACCTCATTAGTTTTCGTACGGAACCAAATCTAGTGTTAGATACTTAAGGATTTGGGATTGCTTGGTCCATGCGAATAACATGGACACAAGTAACCTGGAATATCGAACTAGAGAGTGCTACTTCATTGGGTATGTTAAAGATGGTATTGGATATCAACTTTATGACCTTGAGACTCAAAAGGTCTTTGTCTCTATAGATGCAAAATTTCTGAAGGATGACTTCCTTAAAAGTCAAGACAAAAATGAAGTAAAGGAACTCATTGAATCCCATGAGGATACTGAGATTCCTTAACCAGAAAATGAAGAATAAATGAAGATGAAATACATGTACCTCTTCGAAGGAGTTCGAGGGTGGTTGGACCACTTGAAAGGTACGGATTCCATGTGTTGGGTGAAAATGATAATGATCCAGCTTCATTTGATGAAGCACTCGCGGATCATGACATGGATAGATGGATATTAGCAATGAAGTAAGAAATTGACTCCATGCAAAAAATGATGTATGGAACCTAGAGGATCCACCTAGAGGGGTAAAAACCATAGGGTATAAATGGGTCTTCAAGAGAAAAAGAGGACCTGATGGGAAGGTAGATACCTTCAAAGCACGGCACGTAGCCAACGGTTACCCATAGAGAGAAGGCATCAATTACAATGAGACATTCTCTCTTGTGGCTATGCTTAAGTCTATCAGGACACTGGTAGCTATAGCTGCATATCTTGACTACGACATCTAGCAGGTGGACATCAAGACGGCTTTCCTCATTAAATAACTCGAAGAGGATATCTATATGGAGCAGCCCCAGGGATTCATAACTGAAGAAGGCAAAGTATGCAAGCTGAAGAAATCCATCTATGGGCTCAATCAAGCTTCTCATAGCTAGAACATCAGATTCAATGAAATCATAAAGAGTTATGATTTTGTTAAGAATCCTGATGAATCGTGTGTGTACAAGAATCTTAGTGGGAGCGCCATTGTGCTCATCCTGCTTTATGTAGATGGCATCCTTATCCTTGGGAATGATATGGGAATGTTGTCCAGTGTTAAGATTTGGTCGTTCCATACCTTTGAGGTGAAAGATCTTGGAGAAGCCTCTTATATCTTGGGTCTGAAGCTATTCTGAAATAGAGAAAAAGGGACTTGGAATTATCGTAGCATGGGTACATTAAGAAGATCTTGTAATGTTTCCATATGGAGAATTCCAAGAAATGCTTCATTTCCTTAAGACATGGTTCCATCTATCTAAAGGGATGGCCGCTCAAAGTGTTGAGGATAAGAAAGCCATGACTGGATGCCCTTACTCATCAGTTGTGGCAAGCCTAATGTACACCATGATATGCACAAGGCCAGATATCTGCCATGCAGTAGGAGTGGTAAGCCGTTATCAATCCTACTATGGAGAGCAACACTGGAATGCAGTGTGAAACATCTTTATGTATCTAATACAGATACAAGATTTCATCTTGGTCTATGGAGATGGTGATCTCCAAGTCTTAGGATACACGGATTCTAACTTCCAGTTTGATATTGATGATCGAATGTCGACATTAGGTTTATGTTCCTCTTGAATGGTGGTCTTGTGAGATGGAGAAGCAATAAGCAGGACACTACAGCTGATTCAACAACAGAAGGTGAATACATTACCGCATCGAATGCTACAAAGGAGGAGACATGGTTGCGCAAGTTCATTATGGAACTTGGTGTAGTTTCCTTTGATACTCCCATCCTGCTACTCTACGATAACACATGAGCCATAGCTTAAGAGAAGGAACCCAGATGGCTTTAAAAGAGTAAGCACATGGAAAAGAAATACCACACCTTTTGGGAGATATAAAAGCATGGTGACATCATCACCACTATTGTGGCCTCTGTCGAAAACCTCACTGATCCGCTTAACAAACCTTTAACACGGAAGGATTTTGACCAGCATGTAATAATCATGGGTTTAAGGATTGTACCTGAATGTTTATAAGGGCTAGTAGGAGATTGTTAGCCATGTGAGACTGAGGCGAACCATTTCTACAATAAATGTTATTGTAATGATTGATATATCAATAAAAGTTATTGATTTACTTCACTCCATGTCTGAGATTAAATGAATGAATGCACTATAAGGTCCCTTAGTATAATTAGGGTTATGTACTATGGTCATCTTAATGATCATACAGTTGTTGATTCAATGGTTGAATCATAGAGGTCGGTGTTTGGATGAATATCTAAGAGTTAGATTGAGGACTCATCGAAGCAACATCAAATGATTGTTAGGATATGATCTCTATCCTGAGAAGGAGATAGCAATCCATCTCTATAGGTTGATATCTGACCAACCACTTGATGCAGGTCATTTGCATAGAAATAGAGATTCGGAGGTGTTAGATAAATTAGGTCAAAGAGTTGACATAAAGAGATCAAGATAACCAAGACCCATGTCTATCACAATATAGGCATGCATCCTCTGACCAGAGACATATGTATTGCTATATGTCTGAGTATGTACATTTTGCAGACCGATAGGTTGATGGCCTAATCAAGGCCTATACACTGACGAGTTGGTGTGCATGGAAGGGCATATGAGTAATACGATCTCTCAAAGGGGTCATACATGTTCACTTGTGAATCGGAGAACACGAGCTCACTCGTGAGGTATTAGGACCAATCAAATTCCATGTCTGGTCATCTTTCTTTGGAATCATGACAAGAATTTGTAGGTATGATATATGCTTTTGGAGAGTATATAATCGATACCAACTCCCAATGACTAAATGAGAAACTTAACGATGAAACCCTGAAGGAGATAGTCTAAAATTGATCTAAAGCTTCATGTTTATTCTAGATCTTTCAGGTATGCAGGATGTACAGGTATTGGGAATATATGAGGGTGATGTGATCATAAACGATTGTATAACTATGATGCTTTCATTCCGAGGGACTGATGAAACAGGTATGGATTTTAGTGACTCCTCTCAGTAGAGAAGTAATCTAATCTTAGTATAAATTTTGGACATAGATCTAAGTGTAATTCAGATGCAATGAGAAGATTAGATCTACAGCCTTGATTTTTAATTAAGCATCTATGAGGTCGCCGAGATCTTGATTTGAGTTGTGATCTCAACATCCATGTCACTATACGTGGAACGTAGAATTGCCTTGTTCTTATATCCAAGTATCCATAGAGAAAGAGCATTATTCTTGAAAGGGTTCAAGAATAATTCCATAATAAGTGTATATCTAAGCACTGAGAAATGGATAATTAAATGAGATTTAATTATCATGAATAATGTCAATTTGATTTATATTATTTAGATGCATGAGAATGATGATCCAAGATAATTAAATGTAATTTAATTAACATTAATATGAATAATGTGGATGGTAATATCCATATTAATCATATATATATATATATATATTAAAATGTGATTTATAATATATTAGAAAGAGCTATTTGTAAATATCATTTACAATTTATATGTTGATGTCAATTGGATTCACATTGGACAATTAATTGAAAATGTAATTTACATTTTATTTTGGGTGTGTGAATATGATTTACAAATTTTCAATGGCATGATTGAAATTTCATAAAATAATTTAAGATTATTTTTTATGAGATAATTTACAATAAAAGTAGTTGGAAATAATTAAAGGATAATGCCAGATACATGATCTCACAAAATATGAAAAAGAGGAGCTTCTTCCTTAGAGAGAGAAGGGAAGACCACCCTAGTCTTATTTCTTAGTGAGCATGGTGAAGTCGAGGCTGTTGTGCTTCTGATGGCAGTTTATGACATCGAGCGGAGGTTATGGATGGAGTGGAGGATGATTGATGGACTGATAGAATTGAAGGTGGGGTGGCTACGAAGAAGGCGAGGTGGTGGTCGATGCAGGATGAGCGGGGTTGGAAGATGACGGTGGCGATGAATGGTGCAGTGCAATAGGAGACAGAGAAGAAGGTGATGAAGGTGGATTTGCAATTTGGGAAAGATGAAAGAGAAGAAGAACATAGGAAAAGGGAGATAAGGAAGAAGGTAGAGATGCCTGAGTATGGAGTGGTTGAGGCCAACTCTGGTGATTGTCTCGCCGCGGGTGGAGCATGACGTAGCTACGATTCTCCTGAAGGAAGCAGTAGTAGAGGAGGAAGAAGGCCTTCCTCTGGATCTGGCCTTGAGATCTTCACTCAAGAGGGGAGGGTTGTCATCGTCTCTTTTGCTCTTCAGGCCTCGTCTCTCACCGCAACGACCTCCACCCATCAGAGCTTCTTCACCGACGTCCGACAACCATGTGTCAGCCACCGATCTTCACGGAGCATCACCTTCTCGTCCAGTTGCCGTTAATGCCACGAAGGAGGTGATCACTCAAGTGTGGGATATAGGGACCTACGATCGAGAGCTTCCCCAATCTTAAATGTTGGATGCCATCCAATTTTTAGCCTTCGGATCGTTCTTCATCAATGACCATAAATCAATCTCCGAGCTATCCTTCGTGCCTTACACCTCAGTTGCCTGAAGTAATTTAGAGCTGCCAAGTGGCAGCTTGTGACCAAGCCGCCGCCCGAACCTCGCCCCACCAGCTAGTGATGTCAACGCACGTGCATGGCACATGCACACTAGGAAATTTGCGGCCTTTCCCTCCAACTCTAGACGAATTCCAGATACACCCCCACAAATACATAAATTACAGAAATAACCCAGGCGTTCCTGCAAATTACGAATAGGCCTCTCCAAGGGTATATTTGCAAGCATTTAATTTATTTTATTTACTAATAAGTCCCGAGAACTTTAACTATTATTAACTCGAGTATATGCGATCTGATGTTTGCACACTTGGTGTCATTTAGAAGCTTATTTGATCCTCTATCATATTGAACGCTGAGATTTCACTTTTTAGACATTATTTGACATTAATTATTTAAGGATTCATTTCTAAAATTGCGAGAATAATTATTCTTGATATTCATTTCTTTTAATAATTTGTGATTTGATATGGGATTTATTTGGGAGATTAATTGAACCATTAGTTAAACTAGAGAGGAGGGCACTTAAATTTATTAGCTTGGCTTGACTTGGGTTGACTTGCTGCTCCACATCCCTCACATTACATAATCAGTTCATCATATTATTGCATCATTCAAAAATCACAGAAATATCACATTTATTTATTTCTCACCACATAACATATCATTATTTTCTCTGCATTAAAAACCATTTAAAAAAAATCATGAAGCATATTTCTTTTCACAATTAATTACATCTTTAAATAGAAATCCTTAAAAAGCTGGAAAAGAGAAAATAACAAAAATAATTCTTCTTCCTTTGGAAACCTAATTTCTTATATTATTGGAGAAGCAATCTTAGAACCTTACATTATCTCCCTGAGTTCGACCTTGGGACTTACTCAAGTAAAATAAATAAATCTGATTGCAGCATTACTTGATTTCCCGTATCATTTCTTGATGTCACCGTTGTTGATGAATCGTTGGATTTCCTAACTACAACTTCGACAATCAATCGTTAATTTCAATGATATAACTTAGGGATTTCTGCGCTCTTAAAATGGTGCCATGGCAGGAGAGATATACGGTTTAGGTTTAATTTTTAGGTAATTTAGTTTTTAGGTTTCTCTATCCCCGGGTAGTCTGACCTTCGATTTTCTTGTATTTATTTGTCCATTTATTTTCTCAACATTTTTTATTTTATTTATTTTTGCTATAAACATCTCTCTAATATTTTCTCTCTTATTTTTCATGCGAGGTACCTGGTGGACTTAGAGCAACTTTCTTTGAAGATGATGCAACTCGGAGCTACTGGAGGCGCGAAGAATTTTTATTTTTGGAGAGGAAATGTTAATCTTTTATTTGTAATTAACTGCTCATTTCTAGCGATTCCCGATCAGGTTATCACATGTGTAAAGAGACTAGACTTTTTTTGTGGTATGTCAGACCTATTTCACTCTCCAGTGAGGGTGGGGACTGACTTGAATGGTTAGTAGGTTAGACTTGCGATGAACCCTCGAATACCCTCAGTTAATTATGTGAAATCAATGTTGATTTTTGTTGTAGTTAGGCAAATTTAGATTAATAAAAAATCGCTAAATTGATTAGTTATCCAATTTAAGTGAGGGGTCAATTTTTTTACTTAGACAAGCCAAAAGGTCGAACTCAGGGAGGCCACTTTCTCCTTAGGTTGATTTATAGTTGATCTAGAATCAGGTTTTTAGATTGTATTTTTAAATGCAATTAATGAGTGAAAAATAATTTTGACAAAGTTCGGGGACTAAAATGTAATTTATGATCGAATTAAGAAAAATCCTCAAACTTGTCTAAAATGTGAAATATGATGAAATTAAGATATACCAAGTTTTTTGGAATTTTTGAATGAAATATGAATTAATGATGAATAAAATATGCATACTAGGTGATTTTGAGAAAATTAATTTTAATAAATACTAAACACCAATATTTTTTAGAGACTAAATATATGAGAGACATCCGGAACAATTTTTTCATTCCAAAAAATACTAAGTGAGGAATTAATTAAAAACCAATTACTAAAATCACTATTTCATTTATTGTGACCTTGATATGCATGCACAGATGATGATTTTTGGTTATAATGTAGAACACAACTAAATCTATGTATTGTGAATTTTCGAAAATTTTTGGAGCTATAAGTAATTTAATACCAATAAAAAATCACGCAAAGGGAGAAAAATGTTATTTTCCACAATAATAATTATATTAAATAAACCACTGCTCCTAAAATTACAAATAAATGTCCACGTGATAAAGCAAAAGTTGTTCTACAGAATGTAATTTTTAAAATGATAAAATGATGCAAATGATAGTTCAAATTCCAAGACAAATGTAGGGGTCTATATGCAAATTATGGAATAAAATAAATAAACATGTGTCAATGCACAGGGACTTAATGAAAATTACCTAAACTTATGGGGGCATGAATGCAGTTTTTACACCTAGCACGTGCGAGGCACACATACTCTTGGTCGACGGGCCTTCCTGTGAATCAAGAAAGAGGTGAGGGGTCGCTTGCAATTTTTTAGAGGGCACGTGCACAACATGTGCCCTTTCTTGGGAATGGGCGCCGTACAAATTGCTACTTTATAGGGGCTCATGCGTAATTACCCCCACCCTCACCTCCTATACAGGTGTAGGGGTGGATAAGGGTGATGGGCTAATCGAGGTGGCACAAAGACCTATAAAAATAGGGAAGATGGGCGATCACTAGCGAGCTGTGAGGTGGTTCTCACCGGAGCCTTGGCCTTTGCGATGGAGTACCGTTGAGGGTGCTAGAGCGGGAGAGTACGAAGCAGAGACACATGCGCGAGGGCTAAAATGACTGATGAAGCCGGCTGAGGGCTGAGGTGATTCTACTGTGAAGATGAAGGTGGGCGGCGAGGTCAATTAGCGACGCATATGAGGGAGGTCTACAACCCCATGGTGGTTTTGCAGTTGAGGGCGGAGGTGACTGACTACAGGGCACAGGGCAAGGATGTGAAGGCAAACCATGTATGAAGGGAAGAGATGGCGGAGCCTGTGCCTCAGGCGATACATGCTTGAGGTCTAAGGAGGTGGCGTGGAGCTTGAGGCAGATAGGAAGCTTTCGGTGTGGGGTCAGCCAGGTAAACGAGGGCGATAGTAGGGTGGCTAACGTTACGCAGGGACTGTCGATGGAGACACACGTCCGAGGCGAAGGCGGAGCAGGCGGCGAGATGCGAAGGAGGTGAAGCTGCTGCTGTGGTCCAAGGTGGGGTGTTGCGATAGTGAAATGGTCACCAGATCTCACCATGGATAATTTGCTAGGCGTCGTCGCTGTCAACCCGGACCTTGAGCTGTCACCTTGAGGATGGGGAAGCTAGGCCTAACCTCTCATGATGGCGTATGGGGTACCTCGGCGAGGGGGTGTGGGCTTTTATGGCCAGTTGGGTTGTGCGGATTGGTCGGGGAGATCTGGGGGAAGAGAATGAGGAAAGCACAGGTTGAGGGGATCATGAGGGTATTGTAGGTGCACAAAGGTCGAGTCCAACGGGGGTGCTGGTTGCGAGGTGGATGGACAAGGGATGAGCTTCGCACGGGTTAGGTTGAGAGGAATGCAGAGTGGATAGGGGAGAGGTGGGGATGAGGGAGTGAGAGAGAAATGTAGGGGCGAGAGGGAAGGTGGCTGGGTCAAAGAGGGAGAGGGCATGATGGGAGTAGGAGGAGAACGTGCATGGGTTGCATGGGTAGTTAGAGAGAGAGAGAGAGAGTGAGGGAAGAGAGAGAGAGAGAGAAGAAGAAGACAAAGGGAAGAGAAATGAGTGGTGGACATGTGACACGTAGGGTGCGACCACATGGCCGACAAAAAATAGAAATAAAAAAGTAATAAAATAAATAATAATAATAAATATAAAAATAAAATAAGATAAAATAAATAAATAAAAATAATTATATAAAAATAAATAAATAACTAAAATAATATAATAAAATAAACAATTAAAAGAGAAATGGGGGTGACATGTGGCGGCTCTAGGAGTGACCACGTGTCGCTCCCAGAAAAATCGAAGATTAAATCAAAAGAAAAATAAAAAGGGGTTATTTGAATGCACAAAAAAGGCCCATAACCCAAGTTTCACATAGAACTTTGATTCTTTTGAATTTGATCTTGTTTTGAAGGTAATTGAATGCACATTAATTCAAAAGTGAGTAGGGGGTCCATAGGAGACTGTATGAGAGAGATATTCACATTTTAAGATTCTTAATCTCAAACTAGGGTTTGGGTTTTATTGGTCAATTTTACAAGTTACTATTTTTTTGATATTTTTTACTTTATTAGGTTTAGTAAATAAAAATAAATAAAAATAAGGGAAAAATATGGTTACTTACAGGTGATATTTACAAGGGAATTTATCTTCTTATTTAATGCAAATATGAATGCTAAAATGCACATATTATTTACACATGCATGAATGCTAATTATGCAATATAAGTGATGAAATCCTACTAATTACTCGGGAACAAAGCTCTATTTTCAACTTTTAGTGTGATGAATCACAGATTCATCAATCCCCTATACCTGAACCTTGCTCGTCTCCGAGCAACTAAAATGAAATGCAAGAGTGAAATGATTTTGGGTTCCATACCAAGGTCATGAAGAAAAGGTGAAAATGGAGCTTAACGTTACCTTTGGATTAATAGTGTGGCAGAACCTTATTGGGAATTGAATTTAAGGCCTAATAGCCTTTAAGTTCCACAAGTCTCTATTTAGGTCGCCTCAACATTTAGGTTAGAACAGATCCTCATACGAAAATTCTGATGACTAGGAATCTTACTAGTACCGTGTAAGTGAAATATAACTCTCCACATCAGAAATGGCAAAGAAACAACCTCCTCTAATAAGGTAACTCTAATTACCTGATAGAGGAACTCTTTTCTTGAGGAGCAAGGTATTCCTTTCTAAGTTCAAGTGCAACCGACTCAAGAAGAGGGGGTAGAGAGGAGAATGGATTGTGACAAGTGTAGTTACATATCCATGGAGCTTGACCAGTGTAGCCAAGTCTCCAGCTAGAGGCTTCCTTGGAATGAGATATTGAAGCATATGCCTTTCTTATTTGACTATACATATACACACTCCGGCAGGCATTTTATTTTCAATTGGGCCTGCCCCATTTTTTGGAGATATCCTTTTTTTCTTCATTTTCACTTTTTTTGAACTATATACAAGGGGCAACACGTACATAAGGAGTTTTTCTTCTTGAGCCAGTAGGCTATCCTTCTTTTGAAGCTTTATTGCAACCCACAACATCCCGTCATTAGACGTCGACACCACAAGACTAGGTTGAGATGCACAACCTCGTCACTGAAGAGCTACATGCATGGTGCTTGTCCAAGTTAGGTCAATATCTAAAAGAATCATGTGTGTATATGAAATGTTCTACTTAGACCAATAAAGATGACATGTGAACATAGACTTGCGGACTCAAAGAATTCAGTCACTCAACCTGGAAAATCTTAACTTCAGTTCCTATAGGGTTCCTATGAAATTAGGTAGATTAAAGTCAAATCAAATCCATTCTTGAATTCTATTAATAACTTGGTTATGAACCAACTAACTTTTCACTTTGCATATGCTAGATATGCAGATGAAAATGCAGATGACATGCAATGCATATGAAGTGCAAGACACATGTTGTAAGGATGATATGTGAGGGTAAATAAGAACCCCCCTTATTACTATTTTATTATTATTTTTCCAAGTTTTTTTTTCAAAAATCTAGTATACCTCCTATTTTACAACAAATTTTACAAAAGTATTATGTCCACGATTTTTTACAAAATTATACAAGTATTATACAATATACATATTATACAAGCATACAAAAAGTTTTTTTTCACAATTTTACCGACTCCGTAACTTTTGCATGATATATACAAAAATACATGAAAGTACGAGCTATGGATGTAATATATACACGCCACCCTATACTGAACATGTGCTATGTCCTCAGAGCATAAGAAGCGAAGAAAAAGACATATCTCGTGCTAAGCATATGAGAGCTAAAATAACAAAAAGTATAGAAGTCGACCTGGCCCCCTATACTTAGGCTCTGGTTAGCCTAAGTGTAGATGAAGAGAAAAAATGGGGCGGACAAAGTAAATAGGAGAAATGGATGAGTATATACATAAGGAGGGCATCGGTCCCCTCTATACTTAGGCTCTAGTCAGCCTAAGTCTAGGTCAGGGGTGGGTATGAGAACTGATGGGGTTGGGGAATATACAAAGAGATCATACTCTGAATCTTTTTGATGCTGCTGATGGCTAGAGATCAATGTTGCAAAGATTCATGCGCGACTCTATGTGTGTCTTCTGAATATGTGTTACGCATGAAAACAATCTCCTCAACACGAACTAATTGTTCATCTGGTCAGACAAAGTGTTTCAACAGTTGTCCATTCACTAGGGATGTCTGTGTATCTGTAAGATCTGAGATCTCTACACATCTACTGTCATACACAGTACAAACTATAAATGGACCCATCCACTTGGGTTTGAGCTTCCCTTGGAAAACCTTCAGCCTCGCATTGAATAACCATGCCTTTTATCCATGAACAAAGGTCTTTCGTCTGATAAATCTGTTGTGCCAATGCTTAACCTTATCCTTGTACACCAAACTGTTGTTGTATGCTCGATTTCTAATTTCCACAAGTTCATTCAGATCCATCTCTCTCTATTTTGCCCCTTATTGACTCTTAATTGCCCATTCTGATTTATGCACTAACTCTGTGGGAAAATGACACGGCTTCCCAAATACTATCCTGAATGAGGAGGTTCCTAATGGTGTCTTGAAAGCCATCCGGTAGGACCAAAGGACTTGGTCCAAGATCTGAGGCGGACGAGCTTTTGCAATATGGTTTTAACCTTGCTATTCCAACCCTCTGCCATGCCATTGGTCTGTGGGTGGTAAGGACTAGAGACATGGTGCTCGATGCTGTAATCCTTCACAAGTTTCTTCACATCTCTGTTCACAAAATGGCTACCCCCATCGGATATCAATACTTTGGGGACCCCGAACCTAGAAATGATATGCTCTTTGACAAACTTACAAACAATTCTGCTGTCTGCGGCTTGGGTTGGGATAGCCTCCACCCACCTTGACAATTAATCTACCACGAGAGGGATATACTCAAAACCAGGGCTAATTGAGAATGGGCCCATTAAGTCGATGCCCTAAGCATCAAAGACATCACAAATGATGATGGGATGCATTGACATCTCATCTTTGGAACCAACGGTTCCCCCATTCGCTGGCATACCGAGCATGACTTCACAAAGGTGAGAGCATCGCGAAACAGAGAACCAATATAAGCCACACTATAATACCTTCCATGCGGTCCTCTTCCCGGAGTGGTGTCCTCCTACCTCATGACTATGGCAGTAAGTAAGGACACTTTGGTATTCCTCCTGAGGAATACACATCCTCTAGACACAATCCAGTCCTTCAAAGAAAAGATCAGATCCTTCCCATGGTAGTGTCTCGAATCTGACTTGAGTCGGTCTATGCCGCTCTTAGGCCAATCTTCAAGAACTTTCTTGGAGACAAGATTGTTCACTATATTGGCGTACCATGGGAGTGAGTCGATAAAAAAAAACCCGACTCGTCAAGGAAGGAGTCTCGAATAGGTGTGTCATCAAAAGCATTAAGAATCTCGAGATGGGAGAGGTGATCAACCACTGCATTCTTCTTTACAAGTTTATCTCTGATGTCCAAGTCAAACTACTAGATAAGTAAAATCCACCTAAGAAGATGCACCTTCATGCCCTTATTTTCCATGAGGTACCGTCACGCTGTATGATCTGTGAACACAATAACCTTAGATCCAACGAGATGAGATCTGAATTTATCCAAGGCAAACACTATCGCAAGCATCTCTTTTTCTTTAACCGTATAGTTACACTGAGCAGGATGAAGAACTTTGCTTGCATAGTATATAGCAAATGGAACACCGTCCCTTTTTTGTCCTAACACAACCCCAACATCAAAATTTGAGGGTCTGTTATGATCTCAAAAGGAAGAGACCAATCTAGGGCCTGTAGGATCAGGGCGTCCATGATCATCCCTTGAAGTAACTTAAAGGCGTCAAGACACTTGTGATCGACAATAAACCCCATATCTTTACCTAAAAGCTCAGTTAACAGTTGGGCGATCTTTGAAAAATTTTATAAATCACCTATAAAATCCAACAAGCCCGAGGAAAGACTGCAACTGTTTTACATTATTTGGTGGTTGGAATCGTATGATGACGTCCACCTTGGCATTGTCGAACTCCATTCCTCTCTTGGAGATGACATGCCCCAACGCAATGCCCTCCATCACCATGAAGTGACTTTTCTCCCAGAAGAGCACCAGATTGACCTCATAACATCGTTTGAGGACTTGTTCCAAATTTCTAAGACAGGAATCAAAGGAATCATTGTGGACCGAGAAGTTATCCATGAAGATGTCTAGGAATTTACTTACCATCTCGACAAATACAACAACCATGCATCTTTGAAATGTATCGAGAGCGTTGCATAACCCAAAGGGCATGCACCTGAAAGCATAGGTACCAAAGGGGCAAGTGAAGGTGGTTTTCTCCTGGTCCTCATGAGCAATAACTACTTGGTTGTAGCCTGAGAACCCGTCTAAGAAATATAATAATTCTTTTCTTGCTAATCTCTCTAAGATCTGATCCATAAATGGTAGGGGAAAATGATCCTTCTTCATTGCAACATTCAAGCGTCTATAATACACACAAACACGCCATGACTGGGTACTCGTGTCACATTCTCCTCTCCATCTTCGTTGGTGGTTATCTAAATTCAAGTCTTCTTTGGGACAACATGGATAGGCGCCACCCACTTGGAATCAGAGATGGGATAAATACAAACCCGCATCGCACCGTTTCTCAATTTCTTTTTTCATGACCTCTTGTAAATTTGGATTCAACCTACGCTTGATCTTATGAGAGGGTTTGTCATCATTCTCAAGGAAGATATGATGCGAACCTAGAGCGTGATTTATCCCATGGAGATTGGAGGTGCTCTAGCCTATTGCCTTGTAGTTTTTCTCCAGGATCTCTAGTAAACAAGATTCCTTCTCCTCGGTCAATCACGAACTGATAATGACCGGAAACTTTTTCTCTTGTCCCACAAGGAAGGCATATTTTAGTGTTGTGGGCAATGGTTTGAGCTCAGGCAAAGTGTGGTCATCAAGAAAATCTTCTCAGTCAATTCTGGTTCTATGCTGATAGTGGTTAGACCTGTCTCTAAAGTAAGTGCCACCAATTGATTCAGCTCTAGAGTCGGATCATCAAAAGTATCCAAGCAATTGACAAAATCCATGTCCGACTCATCATCATCATCTTATGATCGTCCTAAAGAGGAAAGGACAGATAGACCCATCTGGGCCTCTATGTCATTGAAGATGTAGGGGGATGCACTCTTTGTATGATCTGCACCTTATTGTTCATTCCAAAGGATTCACAAACTATTTCGTGTACAAGATTCTCTTTAGAGGAGAGGAACTCATCGATGTTGGTTGGGTTCTATCACCATAGCCAAACAATGTCTACATGAAAACAATCTGTTTCTGATAAAGTGTACTCGATGCAAGATTCGGAATCTAGCCTTTGCCACCTTGTCTGATTCATCTCTAGTTCCTCATCTCCGCATGGTGTTTGGAACTAAAGCTTCTCAACCTTATAGTTAAATAAGGCCCCTGTTGTCCTTAGGAAGGGCCACCCAAGTATGATATGGGAATCTCTCCAATTTCTAGGGGCCTCCATATCAAGGATTGTAAAGTCCACCATGTAATCCCGTCCCTCGACATTTATGATAATGTTCCTCAATTCTTAGTTGGACCTCTTAATGTATTTGTCAGCAAACTGGAGTAGGGCTCTGGATTTCCGAAGAGGTCCTAGATTTAGCCCTCATAAAGGGTTGTTGGCATCAGGTTAATTAAGGATCCATTATCGAAGAGAGTGCGTGCAAATGCAGTGTCATTGAGATGACTCACCACACAATGGGCACCCATGTCCTTTCGTTTCCTTGGAAATGCATTCTTAATCATGCAAGTAGTGGCTACTGACTAAATGTGCTTCTCAACATGGCTTCTTGTTTTCTTGCTGACCCTTGTAGGTGTGCATCTAGCCTTAAGGTACTTCTGGAATGCAGCTGTCATATCCACATACTTTTAAAAGGGGATTGTGACCTTGATGTACTTTTTGAAAAACTATTCCATCTCAGGGTCATCTTTTTGGATTTTTTGGATTTCTTCTTTACACCCTTAAGAGCACGTGGGAATGGATTATTGAAGATAACTTAGATTCTGAAACTAAAATATTTTCGTTCAAATGGAAAAATGAGTTCTGTACAGGAATGGGACTCTGGCTCTTCTTAGAAAGAAATTCATGAAAAGAAATATGGGGTGCGTCCTCCTCAGATGGAGGTGCAAGCTCTTCATCAGGCTCGCTTGATTCATTGTTGGTGCTCCTCTCCATCTTTTTGTTCTTTTTGTTTTTCTTATTTTTTTGATATTTTGGGGATTTTGAATCCATTTTATTCAGCTGAAGGTGATGGTGTTGGTGATGATGATGCTACTCCTTTGCCTCCAAGTTCTCTTTAGTTGAGACTTGGCAACGTCCTCCTCATATTCCCATGTCTGATCAGGTACGGTCATAGTCCTTCCGCTCCTGAGGGACATATGATTCACATTATCATACGAAAGGATCTCATGTTCAGATAGAGAACCGTCTGAATATTATACCTAATCTTGTGGTCGCTGCACACCCTGATTCAGGTTATTGGGATTGGCCTGAACTTGGACAGGAATTGGATCCTTGGTGCCATCTTCTGATCCTGGTGGCAGGAGACACAGTTCAGATCTGTCCTTACGTCATGGTAATCATTCTACATCCCCTAAACCATGTCTGTCAAAGACAGAATAGCCAAGGTAAGGGTCCCTAGATCACTCGTGGGTGGGGTTTGCTAATGACTGTTGGATGGGTCATTCTGTTACCTATACTAGCCCTGCTGGCCATGCTGATACTGCTGCTAAGGGTGGGACTGTGAGGTGTAAGGTGGTGGTGGTCCCTGCTGGCCCGAGTGGAAAGTGCGCTATTGCTGGTGCTGGTATCCTTGCCCTAGCTGAGACTGCACAAAATGCAGTGTGGGGACAGAGGTGGTGTCCTGGTAAGCTAGGGAGGGTCGGTGTGTCTGACCACTCCCCATCCCCGACTATCTGCATATGAGGTCATGGCTGTACCATAACCCATTGATCTCAAACACCTACAGAGGCTCCTTGTAAACTGACTCCACCTATGGGGGTGCATGCTGCTCCTGCTGAGTGTACTATTTCTCCTCACCTAGCTTCTTTGAGGCCTCTGTACCTGCTCTTTTACGAGGTGAAATCAATGTACAAGTGCAGGTGGTACAGAAGGGGAAGGTGTTCGTATCTTGTCTACCTTCTCAGATAACTCCTCAACTTTTTTGGCAATCGTGAAAGCGCCTCAAGGTCAGTGACCCTCTTGTGGATTTGTTCTACCATGGTAAGCTTATCAGCTATTATCCCCATGCTAGGGATGAGGTCATCTGTTAGATCCTCTACAGTCCTCCTAGGTGTCTAACGAGATAGGCTTGAGCGAGACACCTAATAGGACCTGGTGACCTGAGATCTGCCTGTTTCTGCCATGTGCTCTATGATCTTCCGTACGACATCTTCGTTCTTATTCAAATAGCTACCTCCACAGTCTGCACTCACTAACCCCATCATTTTAGTGGTCATGCCACATGACAAGGTCTAGACTAAGATCGCCTTGGTAATGCCATGTCAAAGGCATTTCTATGTCAAATTATTGAATCTATCCATGGGGGCCCTGACATAAACTAGCAATCTTTGTCATCATCTGGTTAGTCCTACTGAGTGGGTAGAACTTCTTCAAAAATAGGTATTTGAATTGCAACCAGGACTTACATATAACCACGAGATTCTTCAACTAATGGGAAACCTTATCTCCTAAGGCAAATGGGGTAGCCTTCAGCATGATGTAATCTTGTCCAACCCTAGGATGACGAAGGTTGTTACACACCAACTCGAAGTCTCTCACGAACGCATATGGTTCTTTGGTTGCATTCCCATTAATCTTCGATAGCAACCCAAGGAAATGTGGCTTAAGCTAAAATGCCTCTGGTGGAACCTCAGGTACGAGCGAACTGTGTATCTCATTCTCTGCTGGGTTGTAGGCATATACCATCGGTCTGTATATTCCACCCACTTCAATCACCAATCCCATCCTAGCCATAAGATCTGCATTCAGCTGCTCAGCTCTAGCTAAACGAGCAAAAAGGATTCGCTGCATGGGGTCTTCTCTGTGCTCCTCTTCCTTAGGGTTTCTCTTAGGAGGCATCTTGGTCTTGGGTTCATCTTCTTCACCTTCAGAATAAAGAGGGTTGTTATTAATAGAGTTGATAGAATTAGATCTTGAAGTATCGAGGGGGGTGGGGTCTTCCTCTATGTGGTGAGAAAAGAGAGGATTGGCCTGGGTCTGACCACTCTCAAGATGAAAGAAGGACTTATTGACTTAGGTCTCATGGGAAGAGTCTTTATGAAACAATGAGGGTTGTGGGCAAGAGTGAACCCTAGCCCGTGAGGACGGTCAGGTTGAGGTGCTCAGTGAGAGGCTCGCGAAGTTCGAGCAAACATCACCCCAATCCTCCATTCTCAATGTCAAACGATTCGGAGAGAGATCACGAGTCATGAATTCAAGAGAGATGGTGAAGGCGCAAGAGTGCAGTTTTTGATTATGATCTTGATACAAGCACACAATACAAACGCAATATAAAGTTTAATTTCACCAACTGTACACGCTAAGGGCCGTAAGGGTTCCGCCAAATTATCAGATCAATTTTATTTGGCTATAAATGCAAGATTTGAAAGAGTTAACGAGCTGTTAGGTTCCTATATTTCCTTACAGACTGGCCCGATTGTTAGGACTAGTTGCACCCACTTTCAACCAGTATGGGAGTAAGTACATATCGTAAAAATATGGCTACTCAGTACTTGAAGATGAAGCCTTACACGGTGTCCTCTAAACCACCCACTCTGCTAAGGAAATGCAGACCGTATACTGGCTATCCATAGACCCTCACTAAGAAGTAGTTAATTATTTTTGTATAGAACTAGTAATTTATATGAAAATCCTGGCCTGTATCTATCTTAGTGTTCGTCCCTCTCTCACTTGCAAGCAAATGAAAACAACGAGGGGATTATTCTCCCCAAAATAATTTTCAGTTTTTAATGCAATTTATTGGTCAAAATTGTATTAACAGTCCCGAATTTATGTTTTATTTTCACTAAATTAAATCCACCACACAAGGCATGCCTACTGTCAGTCCTAATTTCCTTTAATCCTAAGTTATAAAACCAAGATGAAGAGAGTCGAGAAAAGCCAATGCAATCAAATATATCAATGATGCATGCCTAGTTCAGAAGACTTACTGTGATCCTCTCTCTCTACGTGCGGGATGCAATATAGAATTGAAACTTTTATTCTGAACGTATGCAAGCAAGAAAATTGTTCCTAAACATGCAGTTCATTAGCGAGTGATGAACAATTTAATTTTAGCTAATAGATCTGTGGTCTAAGTGCATCTCGTTAAGTGTAATGTATGGTCATATATTTTACGAGCATAAATAGATAAAAACCTCTAAGAGCCTCATGTGCAGGTCTAACCTACGAGCCACTCAAGTTGAGCCCCACCCTCACCAGAGAGTGAAACAAGTCTCAACACACCACAAAAAATGTCCAAGTTCGTGTACACATGCGAGATCCTGAACAGAATTCGCTGTAAATGTGTAATTATTACAAATTAAAATAAACACAGAAAAATCCTAGACTCCACACTCTCTCACGACTAGACTCAATCTTAAATTTATGTGTTCCTTCAGTCGGCTTATCACCAGAGAAGCCGACCTCCGAAGCTCTTGAGATGCTCGACCACCTGAGCGGCTTCTCCATCATGTCAAGTCCCTCGCACAAAAACAAGATGTTGGTAAGAGAGATAGACACAAAATAAATAAACAAAGCAAAAACATGCAAGAAAAATAAATAGAGAATTAATTACAAGAAAAATCAGGTGTTAAACTACCCGGGAGTGGAAAACCTTATTTCTTGATTTTCTAAAAAAATAACCTAAGCGGTGCCTCCCCAGCAACGACGTCGTATTGATGAACCCTCTAATGCCCTCAATTAATTATGTGAAATAATGTTGATTTTCGTTGCACTCGGGTAAATTCGGATTAATCAGAAATCACTAAATTGATTAATTATCCTATTACAATACCGGTCAATTTTTTTTACTTGGACAAGCCCAAGGTCAAACTTAGGGAGGACATTGTCTTGTTAGGTTGATTTATAGTCGATATAGAATGAGGTTTTCAGAGAAGCAATTTTTTTGTATTTTTAATGCAATTAAAGAGTGAAATGCAATTTCAACAAAGTTCAGGGACTAAAATGCAATTTATGATCAAATTAAATCCAAAAATCCTAAAACTTGGCTAGAATGTTAAATATAATAAAATTTAGCTACGATAATGTTTTTGGAATTTTTGGATGAAGTTTGAATTAATGATGAATAAAATATGTAGACTAGGTGATTTCGAGAAAATTAATTTTAATAAATACCAAACGTCAATATTTTCTAGAGATTAAATTATCCTTGATAGTTCTATGTAAGAGACATCCAAAACAATTTTTTAATTCCTAAAAATGCAAAGTAAGGAATTAATTAAAAATTAATTACTAAGATCACCATTTCATTTATTATAACCTCAATATGCATGAAAAGATGATGACTTTTAGGCATAATGTAGAACACAATTAAATATATGTACTGTGAATTTGGAGTTATAACTAATTAATACAATTAAAAATCACGTAGAGGGTGAAATATGTTATTTTCCACAATAATAATTAAATTAAATCAACCGCTACTCCTAAAATTAGAAATAAATATCCACACGATAAAGCAAAAGTTGTCCTACAGAATGCAAATTTTAAAATGATAAAATTATGCAATTAATAGTTCAAATTCCAAGACAAATGTATTGGTCTATATGCAAATTATAGAATAAATAAACATGTGACACATGGGGACTTAATGAACATTACCTAAACTTATGGGGGCCTGAATGCAGTTTTTACACCCAGCACACACGAGGTACGTGCGCTCCTGGTTGGCAGTCCTTTCTGCGCATCAAGAAAGAGGCAGGGGTTCGCTTGTAATTTTCTAGGGGGCACGTGCTATTGGTCAATGGGTGCCTTGCAAATTGCTGCTTTCACGGGGGCTCGGGCGCAATTACCCCTGCCTCATGTGCTATGCACGTGCATGGGTGGATAAGGGAGATGGGCAGACCGAGGTGGCGCGAAGGCCTGCGAGCGTCGGGAAGGAGAGCGGTCAAGGGCGAGCTGCGAGGTGGTTCTCGCCAGAGCCTTGGTCTTTGTGGTGGAGTACCCTTGAGGGTGCTGGAGTGGGAGAGTGCGAAGTGGAGCCGCAAGCAAGAGGGCTAAAACGGTCGATGAAGCTGGCTAAGGGCTGAGGGGATTTCGCTGTGAAGATGAAGGCGTACAACAAGGTCGATTGGCGGCATACATGAGGGAGGTCTACAACCCCACGGTGGGTGTGCGGTAGAGTGCAGAGGTGACCAACCATGGGGCACGGGGCGAGGAGGTGAAGGTGCACCACATGCTAAGGGGAGAGCTGGCAGAGCCTGGGCCTCAGGAAACACAAGCCCGAGGTCCAAGGAGGAGGCATGGAGCTTGAGGCAGCTAGGAAGCTTCTGGTGTAGGGTCGTCATGGTAAATGAGGGTGATAGTGGGGTGGCCAGCGTAGGCGGGGTGCGAGGCAACTATCGATGGAGGCACACGTCCGAGGTGAAGGCGGAGAAGGTGGTAAGATGCAAAGGAGGTGAAGCTGCTGCTGTGGTCGTATGAAGTGCGTGCTCGGCTAGAGCACGCAGTGGATTACGTGGGGGGATTGAAGATGGTGATCGATGGTTTGCAGAAAAACTCAGAAGTGGAGAAGGTTGAGGTTGGATAAAAATCAAGAAAAAGTCGTGGAAGAAGAACAGAGGAGGAGAAATGCATGGGGGAAAGAGAAACAAGGGAGAAGAGGTCTACCTGGGAGTGGATTGGATGCCTGGGATTGCTGGAGCAAATCCAGCGAGTCTTCGCTCAATGATGCGACAAACTTTGAGCTTAGTAGCTTCGAGGTGGGGTGCTGCGATGGTGAAATGGTCACCTGATCTCACCTGGGATAATTTGCTAGGTCGTCGTCACCGTCAACCCAAACCTCGAGCTGTCACCTTAAGGATGCGGAAGCTAGTCCTAACCTCTTGTGATGGCGGATGGCGTACCTCGGTGAGGGGGCGGATTGGTCAGTGAGATGTGGGGTGATGAATATGTGATTCATTACTGTAAAAGTTGAAAATAGAGCTTTGTTCTCGAGTAATTAGCTGCATATTTCCGCCTATATTACATAATTAGCATTCATGCATACATAGATAATACTTGCATTTTAGCATTCACATCTGCATTAATAAGAAGTCAAATTCACCTATAAAAATTACCTATATGTATATATTTTATACTAGCTCCAAATCCCATAAATTCAACTCTATAGTGTATATATTACTAACACTAATACAAGAAAGATACCAAAAAAGTGATAACTTGTAAAATTGACCAACAAAAGCTGAGTCCAATATGAGACTACAAACCTTAAAATGCACATATCTCTCTCATACAACTATCGATTTAGGTCTATTCACTTTTAAAATAATATACATTCAGAGACCTTTAAAACAAGACCAATTTCATTAAAATCAGAGCTCGTATGCAAAACTTAGGTTTTGGTCCCCCATTGTACATTGTATGTATTTGTATTTGTAACCATGTATTTTATCACTTCATTTGACCTCTTTTCCATTTTTGTCAACATGAAACTTGTAGATCTCATCGAGATCTACAACTTTCATGTTTTGAGTTTTTCCAAATTCGGCCATCTTCCCCCCTTTATTTCATTTTCTTCCTCACAATAATATTGGGTCACGTGGCGCCTTCTGGTTGCGCCACGTAGCCCATCTAACCACGCACCACGTAGCCCATCTTTTCCAGCCATTGGATTGCCTCCAAGCACTTCCATTGTAGCCATTCATTTCCGCTTCCATCGTAGCCCTTGGATCAGATCTCAGATTGCATCTGAGCTGCCTGCTGGCGCCTTCACCCTCTCTCCCACGTCTTCCCTATTGCAAACCCGTCGTCCCCCTTCCCATTTCCCTCGCTTCTTCCGGCACCACCTCCACTTCCCAACGAACCATGACATAGCCCATTCATCCTTCTTCCTCATGGGTCGTCATTCACCCCACGACGGTGTCGCAACCCTGATTCTCGGGCCGTCGGACCCTCCCATATCCGGATCTGGTTACTCAACAATAATTTATTCAGCAATCACAACTAACATTCATAAATAGACTGCAAATAAAAATACTCAGAAGGAAGTATTTCAACACTTTGACATTCACAAAATAAAGTTTACATGATCCATTGTCCCACTACAACGCTTTACATGTACATCAGTTGGAAGGAAATACACAAAAATATTACTAACTACCTTATAAAGAAAAGCCACTGCGGCTGGCTAGATGTCTAGTATGTAAGCTGGCTGTATTTTTAAAGTCCTTGGGATGGATCACCGACACCTGTTGGGTTTTCCATAAATCATAGGATAAAAATTAGCGAATGCTAAGTAAGGAAGAAGAGAAAAGCAAACAAATTATGCAATTTTGCAAAACTTGTTATCACAAAAGGTTTCATTCCTTCTTGTAAATTTAAGTGTTATTCCTTTCTATTCCACTTTAGGGATTAGTCCAGGGGAACCCCACCATTCTTGGACTCCGAAGCTATGGACACTTCGGGATTGGAGATTGCGTTGATCTTGGTAAGCTTATGCCACCGCACGTCGCCTCAACCAATCCTCCAATACTACCCTGACAATTTTCCTTTTCTTTTATTAACCAGGGTCTCAACCCTCAACCTGGATTACAAATGAGCATGCCGTCCTCGAGGACTCGGTTGCTTAAAACCTCAGGCTAACATTATAACCTAGCGGCTTAAAATACATGTTGTCGTGACCCAACCGCTATTGAACCTCCCGTGCCTCCACATGGCACGACCACATCTTCCGTCATTCAACACACATATATATTGGCTCCTGGTACCATGCGTTGCAAATCATTCATTTCATACATACTTATCATAATAGGACAACCGTATACCACCTAGGTAGGGAAACACCAATACGGGTTCCTTCCGACAAACCTACAGGTTGCATGCCCGACCTGTAGTTTCACTCCCAGTTACCCTTAACGTGACTCATGACCCTTTTCAGGATCCAACTCAAAACACATCAATTCCCATGATGTAATTCCTCTGTCAAGCCTTAGATTATCGTAACCATAATTACCGAGTATAGACTAACACATATAGTAATTCATATATTTAAATACCCAACTTATGCTCTTTTTAACTTCTAAACCATAACTTTCCAAACCACTGCATCTATACGATGCTTAGACCTTATTTTAGTGGGAATCACAAAGAAACTTTTCATACCTTCTTAAAGATAGCCAAATTAGGGTTCTTCGTAGCTAAGAAAGTAAAATCAGGAATTTCAACGATCTCATATGAAAACCCAACAATAAAAGGAAGGATTTCGTTACCTAATCAAGCTCTCTCTTGCATATGCAGTGCTTTATTGTGTTTCGTTTTCAGAAAGGATAATTTAAGGCTCCTGAAATGATCGAATTTCATTTTCATATAAAAAACGCTAAGAGCGTGTCAAGAATGCAAAGAACGAACGAAGAACACGAAGAACGCAAAGAACACAAAGAACACGAAGAATTCTAAGAACATATTTTCTCTTAAAATTTCAGCAGAGCTTCCCCTTATACGGGGTGATATTTCTAGGAAAATTTCGGCAGAGTTTCCTCTTATATCGGGACATATTTCTCGGAATTTTTCGGTAGAGTATACCTTTATATCGGGACATATTTCAAAATAAAAATGAAAAGAGTTTCCTCTATAAAATCAATCGAGAGGAAAACAACAACGAAACTGAAGGAATATAATTAAACTGCAAGCGATGGAGAATCGGTAGACACCACGCATCATAGGTGATACGAATGTGTGACAAATCACGGGGTTCACTGACATGCACAACCATCCGCACCTAAGTAGGGTATTACATGGATTTCTCCATCAAAATAACTATAAAAGTAGAAAAGAAAGAACAATAAGCAATGGAAAATCGGTAGACACCACACGTCTTAGGTGTGTGAATGTGTGACGAATCACGGGGTTCACTGACGTGCACATGTGCCCGCACCTAAGTAGGGTGTTACACAGATTTCTCCTCGAACCACAACAGGAAACGAATCGGAAAGAAAGATGAATCAAGAACAAAACTTGGAAGAACAAGAGTATGAATTGAAAGCCTAGCTTACGAAGCAAACTAAGAGAGGATCATACCTTCCTCCTCCTCGTTCTCCCGGCAGTGCTTCGCTAGCGCTCTTTCCTCGCCTCCCACTCCTCCTCCCGACCTCTCAACCCTAGCCCTTGGGTGGTAGTGGTAATTGAAATTGTAGAGAATGAATGGGTGGGGGGGAGGGTATTTATAGGCTCCAGAAAACCAATAACCATGGTTAGAAAACCATGGTTTAGAGGTTAACCATGGTTTAGTGACCCATGGTTTTGGCCCGTGATTTGGACAAAACTTATCCCAAACTTGGAGCTTAAGTTAGAACATTCTAGAGGATTCTAGATTCGCTAATGACGCTTAATTAACACTAATCGTGATTAACTTTCACTAATCGTGATTTAACTTTCGCGACTTACGCTTATCTTTTGCTAACTATTGATTAGTGTTTGCTAATGATCATTAGCAATTTTTATTCCGTCATTAGTTTATTCAATCATGCTTAATTAGTCTTAATGACAATCATTATGGGTTAATGATGTCTTAAACCTCTTTACTTCTCTTTCTTCCAAAAATCATAACAATTCCAAACGAAGTCTGATCCACATGAAACAAATTCCGTTGGTTTTCTCTTGACGAGTCAGATCTTATGATATAGGATCAGAGAGATGCCAAGTTCATGGCTTTACAATTATAGCAACCTTAAAGGAAGTCTCGTCCTCAAGACTAGAAATGTAGGCATAACAACCTTAAAGAGGATTGAACCATAACAACCTTAAAGAGAATGAATGTCCTTTCATTATAATGAACATATACAGAATACATAGTTTTATCATTCAAACAAGTACGGGTATTTCTCTCTCATTTCTGTCTCAAGTTCCCATGTGGCTTCTTCAAACTCTTGTTTCTGCCACAATACTTTAACTAGAGGCACCTCTTTGTTTCTCAACTTCTTGATATCCCTTTCAAGTATTTGCACAGGTATCTCTTGGTATGTCATGTCTGGCTCAACATGTAAATCATCATAACTTATCTTATGCTCTGGATCCTTGACGTACTTTCTCAGATTTGATACATGAAAAATATCATGTACTGCCGAAAAATGTGGAGGAAGCGCAAGTCTATATGCAACTTTTCCAATTTGTTGAATAATTTCAAAGGGACCCACGAACCTGGGTGCTAACTTCCCACGCAAGCCAAACCTCTGAACACCCTTCATAGGTGATACTTTGAGAAATACAAAGTCACCTACCTCAAATTCATGGTCTCTTCTCCTGGTATCACTATAGCTTTTCTGGCGACTCTGGGCAGTTATTAGTTTTTTTCAAGTAAGCTCTACAGCTTCTCGTGTCTCCTGGAGTATATCTGAATCCTAAATATTCTTTATACAACCTCTTGCCAACACAAAGGAGTAGTACACCTACGTCCATAAAGTGCTTCAAATGGTGCCATACCAATACTTGTATGGTAACTATTATTGTAGGTGAATACTGCAAGAGGCAAATGTTTAATCCACGATCCCTTCCATTCTAAGCAACATGCTCATAGCATATCCTCTAGTGTATGAATCGTACGTTCTCACTGACCGTCTATTTGTGGATGATATGTAGCATAGTTGTGTACCTAAGGCTTTTGTGAAGTTCTTCCAATAGTGTGAGGTGAATCGTGAATCTCGATCAGAAACTACTTCCTTTGGGATACCATGGAGGAGAATCACATGTGTAATATATAACTCAGCAAGCTGGTCTAGAGTGAAAGATATGCTTATTGGAATAAAGTGTGCCACCTTGGTCAGACGATCTATTATAACCCATATACTATCCTTACCATCAGTTGTCTGAGGTAAGCCAGTAACGAAGTCCATGGAAATGCTTTCCCATTTCCACTCAGGTATGGGGATGGGTTGTAACAATCCTGGTGGCTTTTAGTGTGAAGCTTTTACCTGTTGGCAAGTGAAACATGAATTCATAAACTCAACAACATCTTTCTTCATTCCTGACCACCAAAAGTATGAATGAAGATCCTTATACAACTTCGTAATTCTTGGATGAATAGATAATCTAGAACAATGAGCTTCACATAAGATGTCTTTCCTCAGTTCAGGTATGTCTGGTACACAAGCTCTGTGATGGTTATATAGTAACCCATCTTGTATCTGGAATCTCTCTATCTCATTCTTCTCAAGTTGTTGTCTCAAGTCTTTAAGGACTGGATCATCCTCCTGTCCTTTCTTTATTTTATCCTAGATCTCTGGTTTGTATCGGTGAGGAATAGTTATAGTATCAATACTACTATCAAATGGTTTCCATTTACTTAACGTTGATAGTAAACCCCAGAAGTTGATAGCACTTACTAACTCATAATCCGAGAAATCCTGGATAATTGTATAGTACTGATAGCGGGACGTCAGTTATATGTTTCACTACTACTAATAGAAATGGAGGACTTTGATCTTATCCTAGAGATGGATTGGCTAAAAAGGCATCATGCATGTCTTGATTGTTTTCAGAAGACAATAACATTTCACCTTCCTAACTCGATAGAGTTCCAGTTCACTGGAAAGACATCCAATGATAATGTCTAATATATCTCTACTTTGAAGGCACAACAATTGTTAGAGAAAGGGTGCCAAGGCTATTTAGCTTATGTAACCACTACATCAGGGTTAGACAGAATGATGGAAGATATACCTATAATGTGCAAATTTCCTGATGTATTTCCAGGGGAACTACCTGGATTACCACCTGAGCAAGAGATTGAATTTGAAATCTCTCTCATACCTGATACTCAACCTATCTCTATCCCTACGTATAGGATGGCACCATCTGAGTTACGAGAGTTAAAGGTGTAGTTGCAAGAACTATTAGATAAAGGATTCATTTATCCTAGTACTTCACCATGGGGTGCACCTATCTTATTTGTCAGAAAAAAGGATGGGTCGATGCAGTTGTGCATTGACTATAGACAACTAAATAAGAGGATAATAAAGAATAAGTATCCACTACCAAGAATAGATGATCTCTTTGATCAGTTACAGGGTTCAACTGTGTATTCCAAGATTGATTTAAGATCTGGATATCATCAGTTGAAGATTAAAGATACAGATATTTCCAAGACAGCTTTTCAAATTAGATGGGCATTATAAATTCTTAGTTATGCCTTTTGGACTGACAAATGCCCCAACAGCCTTCATGGATCTCATGAATAGAATATTCAAGAAGTTCTTAGATCACTTTGTAGTAGTCTTTATTGATGATGTGCTTATTTACTCCAAGGATAAGTATCTGCATGAACATCATCTCAGGAAGGCATTTGAAACTCTAAGGAAGAACAAACTATATGCTAAATATAGCAAATGTGACTTCTGGCAATCTGAAGTATCTTTCTTAGGCCATGTTATTTCTGGGGAAGGTATATTAGTTGATCCTACGAAGGTTAGTGCGGTGACGAGTTGGGAACGCCCGAAGAATGTCACAGAAATACGATCTTTTCTGGGATTACCTGGATATTATAGAAGATTTGTGAAGGACTTTTCACGAATAGCATTGCCAATAACTAGGTTAACCCAGAAGGAAGTTCCATTCATATGGTCTGATGCATGCGAAACTAGTTTCCAAACACTAAAAGAATGCCTAACATCTGCACCCATCCTTACTCTACCCTCCGAGAGTGAAGGGTTTACAGTGTACACTAACGCATCTAAAGAAGGACTTAGGGCGGTTCTTATGCAACATTGTAAGGGAGTTACGTATGCATCACAACAGCTCACGACACATGAGAAGAACTACCCAACACATGACCTTGAATTAATTGTCGTAGTTTTCGCCTTAAAGATATGGAGACACTACATGTATGGTAATACTTTTGAAACTTCACCTATCATAAAAGCATGAAATATCTGTTTGATCAAAAGGAGCTCAATATGAGACAGAGACAGTGGCTAGAGTTGTTGAAAGACTATGATTGCACAATCTCCTACCTCCCGGTAAGGGGAACATCGTAGCAGATGTCCTTAGTAGAAGAACTTATTCACATGGGTTCTGGTCCCTTGATCAGATAGGACTGTTGTACTTCTACTGGTATCTTACCCAAAGTGGGTACTAACCGTCGAGCAATAAATGAATGTGAAGCACCATAATCAAATAAAGCATACATTGAAAAGCCATGAATAGTAACAATACCTCATACGACTGTGCCTGAATTATATGCTTGTTCTTCAGTGATTGCATTGAGCTGGCCATTAGGAATAGGAAAGCTAGAACCTGCAACACTTTGTGGTGGTTGCAGTGTAGGAGACGCTCCTTGTGAGCCACGACCTCTACCATGTCTTCCTCCGCGTGTTTTTCCATTGCTCGAGGTGGATGTTATACTATTGATTGGGGTTGGTTTAAACCTTGACCCTCTCAACTTCAGACAATCTTTCTTGATGTGGCCTTCCCGATGACAGTAAAAACACACCCGTGCTCCTGTTTGAGCTAAAGACAACCACAGAGATGCTAGCTCCTGCTGCTGAGTCGCGAGGATATAGTGGAGGTCTAGAGAAGCCCCTTCTTCCAGATAATTCCTGGCCCAAAGTCTATGGCGAGCTTATATTAGACCCGACTGGGTGATAACGAATTTCTCTTCGGTTATAATTCGTCTTACGTTTGGATGGTCCACCAGTAAAGTGAAAGCTTCTTCTTTGGCGGTTTTCATCCCTCTCCATCTCAATGCGAGAGGCGATGTCCATGGCTTCATCTACAGTGGTAGCTCTAAAACCTGCAAGCTTCTCTTTCAAATCTCCCTGAAGACTGCTAACAAATTTGGTAAGACACTCTTGTGGTGAAGCTTCTAGAGCTGTGGAGTAACGTAGCAGCTCCGTAAAGTGAATATGATAATATCGTACATTCTTGGATCCTTGGGTCAAAGAAGCTAACTCCCTCCTCTTCAATTCTTCCCAATGGGAGGGATAGAAGTGGGCTCGGAACATTTCTTCAAAAACATCCCATGGAACATGATCTACTAATTTCTTGGAAAGGGCTCTCCACCATCGTCTTGGATAGTCTGCTAAGGAGTAATCAGCAAAGTGCACCCAAGTATTTGTTGGTGCGTGTATTATTCTCAACATCCTGCCAACGTAACAAGCCATAGTTCTGCCTCAAGAGGTGTCTCTATGCCTTTAAATCGAGGAATCTTTCCCTTTTGGTAATTGTCTAGTAATGTTTGGTGTCTCATAAGGGCTTCTCCATTGCTCCTTCAGCTGGGGTAGGAGCAGACTCAGTTGAAGGATGGTAACTAGATTCTTCCTCAGAAAGATGGACAGAACCTTCAATCCTAGCATCATCAGGCTTAGATGCCTCGTGTCTCACATCTTGTGCATTGAGCCTCTCCTCCAATGCCTGCTGCCTTTGCCCATGTCTTGGAGCATTGTCATCATAGCCGCTAATTTTCTAGACACATCTTGGTCTACCATGATCTTGGGATAAGTCAAGGCCAAAGGTTAGTTCCTCTAAGTCTTAGCATGATGTACATAAGGGACAATGACTTGTGAATGGTATTGTAGTCAATTATTAAGATCAAAGGATCTTAATATAACCTTAGTTTCTGAATACCACTCGTATTAATTACTATAAATTAATGGAGTAACCGGGCTCTGATACCAATCTATCACGACCCTGATTCTCGGGCCGTCGGATCCTCCCATATCCGGATCTGGTTACTCAGTTATAATTTATTCAGTAATCACAACTAACATTCATAAAGAGACTACAAATAAAAATACTCAGAAGGAAGTATTTCGACAATTTGACATTCACAAAATAAATTTTACATGATCCATTGTCCCACTACAACCCTTTACATGTACATCAACTAGAAGAAAATACACAGAAATATTACTAACTACCTTACAAAGAAAAGCTATTGCGGCTGGCTGGATGTCTAGTATGTAAGCTGGCTATATTTTTAAAGTCTTTGGGATGGCTCACCGACACCTGTTGGGTTTTCCATAAATCATAGGATAAAAATTAGCGAATGCTAAGTAACGAAGAAGAGAAAAGCAAACAAATTATGCAATTTTGCAAAACTTGTTATCACAAAAGGTTTCATTCCTTCTTGTTAATTTAAGTCCTATTCCTTTCTATTCCATATCAGGGATTGGTCCAGGAGAACCCCACCATTCTTGGACTCCGAAGCTGTGGACACTTTGGGATTGGAGATTACGTTGATCTTGGTAAGCTTTTGCCGCCGCACGTAGCCTCAACTAATCCTCCAGTACTACCCTGACAATTTTTCTTTTCTTTTATTAACCAGGGTCTCAACCTTCGACCTGGAAAACAAATGAGCACCCCGTCCTCAAGAACTCGGTTGCTTAAAACCTCAAGCTAACATTATAACCTAGCGGCTTAAATTACATGTTGTCGTGACCCAACCGCTATTGAACCGTCCGTGCCTCCACATGGCACGACCACATCTTCCGTCGTTCAACCCACATATATATTGGCTCCTGGTACCACGTGTTGTGAATCACTCATTTCATGCGTACTTATCATAACAGGGAAATCGTGTACCACCTAGGTAGGGAAACATCAATACGGGTTCCTTCCGACAAACCTATAGGTTGCATGCCCGACCTGTAGTTCTACTCCCAGTCATCCTTAACGTAACTCATGACCTTTTTCAGGATCCAACTCAAAACGCATCAGTTCCCATGATGTAATTCCTCTGTTAAGCCTTAGATTAGCGTAACCATAATTATCGAGTATAGACTAACACATATAGTAATTCATATATTTAAATACCGAACTTATGCTCTTTTTAACTTCTAAACCCTAACTTTCCAAACCACTCCATGTATACGATGCTTAGACCTTATTTTAGTGGGAATCACAAAGCAACTTTTCATACCTTCTTAAAAATGGCCAAATTAGGATTCTTCGTAGCGAAGAAAGTAAAATCAAGAATTTCAACGATCTCGTATGAAAACCAACAACAAAAGGAAGGATTTCGTTACCTAATCAAGCTCTCTCTTGCGTATGCAGTGCTTTATTGTGTTTCGTTTTCAGAAAGGATGATTTAAGGCTCCTGAAATGATTGAATTTCATTTTCATATCAAAAATGCTAAGAGCGTGTCAAGAACGCGGAGAACGGACGAAGAACACAAAGAACGCGAAGAACACGAAGAACACGAAGAATGCCAAGAACATATTTTCTCTTAAATTTCAGCAGAGCTTCCCCTTATAAAGGGTGATATTTTTGGGAAAATTTCAATAGAGTTTCCCCTTATATCGGGACATATTTCTTGGAAAATTTCGGCAGAGTTTCCCCTTATATCGGGTCATATTTCAAAATAAAAATGAACTATAAAATCAATCGAGAGGAAAACAACAGCGAAACAGAAAGAATATAATTAAACTGCAAGCGATGGAGAATCGGTAGACACCACGCGTCTTAGGTGAGCGAATGTGTGACGAATCACAGGGTTCACTGATGTGCACAACCACCTGTACCTAAGTAGGCTATTACATGGATTTCTCCATCAAAATAACTATAAAAGTAGAAAAGAAAGAACAATAAGCAATGGAAATCGGTAGACACCACGCGTCTTAGGTGAGTGAATGTGTGACGAATCACGGGGTTCACTGATTGAGCATTATTTCAACATTGCATGTCCTTGCATTTGTTGCATTTTTAAAAATCAAAATAGAAAAGTGCATATCTTCATTTTTACTTAATGCAACATGTCATGTCTTCATGCATTATTGAGCTACAATTATTAATCCAACACTTAACCTAAATAATAAGAGTCTAAATTAGACTAAAGAGGTGCGTGTCATTGAGTTCGACCTTGGGCTTGCCCAAGTAAAATATACATTCGATCGTTTGATTGGATTGTTAATTTAATTAAATGGTCTTTGATCGATCCAATTTAGTCTGACTGCAATGACATTAGAAGTGCTAATTTAACACTATTAAAGGGATGAATTACATGTTCTTCATATGGTGCCGTTGCCGGGGAGGCACGACTTAGGTTAATTTCTAGAAAATTTGGATTTTAGGTTTTCCATCCTCGGGTAGTCTGATTCCTGATTTTATTCTTGTGAATATTTTTCTGCCCAATTTTTATTTATTTTTGTGTCGTCCTTTATCTGACCATCATTTATTGTCGTGCGAGGAATACAAGGAGTCGAAGGCGCTTCGCCAAGCGAGCTGAGGAACCTGCATTGAAATTAATTGAGTGGGTTTTGAGAGGACTTGTAATTTTTTTTGCATTTCCAACGGTTCCCGTTTTGGTTCTAGCACATGTAAGTCATAATAAAACGAGTCTCTGCGTGCTGTGTGGTTGCTTAAAGTAGGATAGGACCTGCACTTGTGACTCTTAGAGCTCTCTTAGGACTGTCTGTGCTTGTAATATGTAGGACCACACCTCACCATTAAAAGAAGCACTTAGACCGCAGGACTTTAGCCAAATATAACTTGTTCTGCACTCTCTAATAGAACTACTTGTCTAGGAGAGGCTTTTTCACTTGCATCCATATAGTATAAAGTTTCAAATCTGTTTTGTATCCCACATATAGAGCGCGAGGATCACTGTAAGTCTTCTGAACGTGGCATACATCATTGTTTTATTGTGCATCGGCTTTTCTCGACTCCTTCTTCCTTGGTTTTCTAACTTAGGATTAAAGGGGATTGGGACTGGACGATAGGCGTACCTTGTGTGTGGACTAATCAAGTGGTCATCTAACTTAAAATCAGGGCTGCTAAACAAACTGACCAAAAAAATCAAACTAAAATCATAAATTCTATTTGTGGGAGAATAACCCCGACCTTGATTTCAAGCTGAGGTTTGTGTGCACACCCTAAGGCATAGCCAAAATCCCCGCCTTCCATATCACGTACCCCAATCCGAGCAAATATCACAGGCTAAATTATGGATTCAACTGACTAGCGCCAAGTAGCCTCCACCTGCTCCAGTAGGTAGATAGGAATGAAATTGCACTGCATCGCGACAAGTCGCCAGTAGTCTCCGCCTGCTCCGGCAGGTGGATAGGGGTGAAATTAAAGCCTTGTCTGCCTCCGCCTACTTCGATAGGTAGATAGGGGCAGGTCCTTGAACTTCTTAGTTGGTGATAGGAGCGAAGAAAGGTAGGGCATTGGTATCTTAGGCGACAGGTTAAATAGAGAAAATGCATCCGGCTTTGAGCCGACTTCCCTATAGGATGTGTAACCCTTGCTATTTGTCTAAAAAATCACACTTAAAATCAACCAGATTAATCGAACCTGACTTTGGGTCCTTCACTGTGTTGAGTGTGAACTCAGGGCTTGCTCTTGTGTTTGTCTTTCTGTCTGTCTGTGTGTTATCCTATGTAATTGCACGTTTTCTACCTCGATCTGCTTCAAGATCTCGGGATATTGGTCCCTATACCCTGAGACCTCTGGTTTATTCCTCCTCGACCATATACCATTCATCTTCACCTTCTCCTTCTTCCATGTATCCTCCACCATCCACGCGAGACACTTACCCATTGTCGGTTCCACCTCGACCCGATTATGAAGTCAGAACTGACTGACTTCTCCACTTCTTCGCATTTCTCACCAACTCCATATTCTAACAAACCTAATCCACTTCCATCTTGGGATGACTGTCCTTATTCTCGAGAGCTTGCTGGAATCAATGAACTATATGAAGAGCAAGCCACTGTTGAGACAGATGACTGGCAGAATTACTTGGTTTATAGAATAACCCAATGGAGAGGCCTGCACATCATGATTTCTTAGACTTGATTGACTTTAGTGATCAAGCTTACATTGACCAACCCTCATACCAGCCATTTAGAGAGCCTAGTCAATCAAGAGCTTTTACTCATGAGCTAGACTTACCAGTCCCCCGTTCATTGATTCCATTACATAAGGCTCCGACTGATATCTGCCACACAGATAATCCATACTCAACCCATAATTACATGGCAGAGTGTAGGTATGTTGAGTATGAGACCTCAATATCTCAGCAGTATCCTTCAATTGATGAGAACTCAACCATGATTTGTCTTGAGAACATTTTGGAGGATTACGTTTCCAGACTTATTGTGAAAAATGAATCATTTAATAACAAGTTGAGAGATGTCATGGAAATGTTGCACTCAATTTCTGCCATCCTCGGTATGAAAGTAGAGAAAGAAGTAAGTAGATTTGATGTTGAAAACCTAGCGAGCATTAGGGAACCCACACCTTTTGTACAGCTAGAGTCCATTCTACCTCCTTCTTCTACTAACCCCTTGCCTTCCAATCCAGAGTATGACCATTCGTCCATCAAAAACACCAAAAAAATTGAAAATCCAAAAAAGATAAAAAACATCAAAAAATCAGAAAAAATTCATAAAAATAGAAAATGAAAAAGACTTGGAAAAATTGGATCCTGCCCTAAGGGCAGCACTCGATGAGGAATTGATTTTTAAACTTCCCTTAATAAAGGCCATAGATCACTTCCCCGATCTCAAAAGATTTGTAAGGAGTAAATTGATGCCCAAGAGGCTGGGCAATAAGAGAACAAGGACTGAAAGACACATAGTGTCTATGGCCACCTCCTTGGTGATGTGGAGAAAGACCTAGAGCCGCAGAGTGAAGCGGTTGCCCCGAGTTGAGTGTGAAATCAAAGACACTATCTTTACCCATGCAGGAATCAATGATGACTCTCCGATAAATATCCTCCCGACCTATGTGTTTGACAAACTCAAACTCAGGCCAATCAGAAAGTTAAGAGAGTCCGTTCAGCTGGCTGATCGATCTATCAAACGGTCGAGAGGAAACATTTCAGTCATCAAAACTTTCCAAGGTTCTCTACTCTAGGTGGACTTCATGGTCATTGATGTTGAGCACCGAGGAGAGTTTACCCAGTCTCCTATTATTCTGTGGAAGCTGTTCTTAGCCTTAGCTAAGGCGACTATAAATTGCGAGACTCGGGAAATCGATTTTACAGCATTGGGAGTGCCTCGACCTCACCCGTTATTTGATACACTTTAGTCTAAGGTGACACGCATATATGCTAACAGCCGTGACCATCGAGAGGTAGATGAGTCCCACCTCTCTGCTACACCTGAGAGACCAACTGTCCGGACGACCGTTGGTTCAGAGTCTCCCCACACCTCCACTTCACCAACTGCTTGCACCACCACCAACTTCTAAGGAGGATTCACAACCATAAGCTATCATTGAGTTGGACACGACCTTTGTTGATTTCCTTGACCATTTTGATGATCCGACACAAGAGCCCAACAATGCCAAGCCAATTGAGATCAGTAGCACCTTCTCGAAATGCTGCTGACCCTTCAGGAATATTACAATCTATATGGTGACTCATCTGATGAGGAACCCATGGTCAGTATCGCACCACATCCCGAACCTTCAAAGCAAACAACCTAGACTAAATTGACTCCATATAAAAACACGGTTGCTCCATCCTCTAGTCGGTTATCTAGTGAGAGGAAGTCGAGAATTGATTCCTCGAGGTGTTCCTCCGAACCCCTCAAGGCATATCTCTCTCCACTCCCTCTTAATGATTCAGGTTCTACAAAACCGACCAAAAAAGTTTCCTTCAACATTCCGGAGAAGGAATTTTCAGAGGAATCCTCATCAGGTCCGAATAAGGTGATTTATATGACTGAGCTCAGCTCGGCTGTTCCTAAAACCATATCTGAGCAAGCAGCCATGTGTCGACCCTCGTTGGACGATCCCTACACCTCAATATTATTCATCTGAGGACGATTCCGACAACAACTCACTTGTATATTCCTCATCTCCTCTCTCCCACAAGAAGGTTCGTCACAAACCTTCTTAATCCTTGTATATTCTCACTCCTCCTTGTATATATTGTCTTTCCCTCCCTCCCGAGTGATTTGAATCACTCACCCGGCTCCATATCGTTTCATTTTATGGCTATACATAGGATGACCAAATCCTAAGTATAGGGGGGAGACTGACCTGAGTCTCTTCACCACTCTCTATATATTCTCTAGATCTCATCGGTTCTCACACTCACTCTTTTCCTATACTTAGGCTGACTAGAGCCTAAGTATAGGAGGAACTGATGCCCATCATGTATACATATAAATCCATTTCCCATCTTGACCTCGTTCGCCCCATTTTGATCTTCTTCTACACTTAGGCTGCCAGAGCCTAAGTATAGGGGGTCGAAGCGACTTCTATACATTTTGTTGTTTTAGCTCTCCTATGCTTAGCACGAGCTATGTCTTTTCCTCGCTTTTCATGCTCTGAAGACATAGCACACGCTAAGTATAGGGGGGCGTGTATATATTACATATATACTTTACCCATAGCTCATACTTTTGCGTATTTTCGCATATGTTTCTGTATAATTACGGGGTGGGTAAAAATTGTTTTTTTTGTAAAATACATGTATATTTGTAATACTCTTGTATAATTTTGCGAAAAAAGGCTTCTTATTTACTCTTGCATATCATCCCTACATTTAAAAATAAAAAAAGAGAGAGTCTTGCATTCATCTACATAGCATGTCATCTGCACCTCATCTGCATATCTAGCATATGCAAAGTGAAAAATTAGTGTGTTCTGAACCAAGTTATGAATAGATGTTTAGGAGGGACTTCATTTGACCTTAATCTACCTAATTTCAGAGGAACCTCATATGAACCAGAGTTAAGATTTTTCAGGTCAAGTGACTTAATTCTTTGAGTCCGCAAGTCTATGTTCAAATGTCATCTTGATCGGTCTAAGTAGAATATTTTATACACACATGATTCTTATAGACAGTGACCTAACTTGGAAAAGCACCATGCACGTAGCTTTTCATTGATGAGGTGGTGAGGAGGTAGAATCCTTTGGCTTGGAGTAGCACACGGGTGGAAACATCCGTCCTCCTATAGGGAGGGAAGTGCATCTCAACCTAGTCTGGTGGTGTTGACATCTAAGGACGGGATGCTGTGGGTTGCAATAATGCTTCAAAAGAGGGATAGTCTACTGGCTCAAAAGGAAAAAATCCTGATGTACATGCTGCACATTGTATATAGTCAAAAAATGTAAGAACTCCAAAAATCTGGACAAGCCTGATTGAAAATAAAATGCCCGATGGAGTATGTATAATTGCAAGAAACTTACAGCTGGATGACCTTGCTACACTGGTCAGGCATCCTAGGATAAGTAGCTACACTAGCTACCATCCATTCTTCTCTCCACCCCCTCTTCTTGAGATGGCCGCAGTTGAACTTAGAAGGGAATACCTCGAGCTTTGCCATTTCTGATGTGGAGAGCTATATATCACTTACACAGTACAAGTAAGAATCATAGTCATCAGAAATTTGCATATGCGGATTTGTTCTGACCTGACTATTAAGGCATCTTGAATACAAGACTTGTAGAACTTAAAGTCTGTTAGGTCTTAAACTCAGATCCCAATAAGGTTCCACCACACAATTAATCCAAAGGTCGAGTCAAGCTCCATTTTCAACTTTTGTTCATGACCTTGATATGGAACCCAAAATCATTTCACCTTTGCATTTCATTTTAGTTGCTCGGGGACAAGCAATGTTTAAGTATTGGGGGTTGATGAATCTGTGATTCATCACTCTAAAAGTTGAAAATAGAGCTTTATTCCCAAGTAATTAGCTGCATATTTTCGCCAATATTGCATAATTAGCATTCACACATACATAGATAATACCTGCATTTTAGCATTCACATCTGCATTAAATAAGAAGCCAAATTCACTTGTAGAAATCACCTATTTGTATATATTTTATACTAACTCCAAATCCCATTATATATTACTAACATTAATACAAGAAAAATACCAAAAAAATACTAACTTGTAAAATTGACCAATAAAACCCGAGTCCAAGTATGAGACTATGAACCTTAAAATACACATATCTCTCTCATGCAGCTTCTGATTTCGGTCTACTCACTTTTAAAATAATATACATCCAGAGACATTCAAAACAAGACCAATTTCATTAAAATCAGAGCTCGTATGCAAAACTTGGGTTTTGGCCCCCCATTGTATATTATATGTATTTGTATTTGTAACCTTGCATTTTATCACTTCATTTGACCTCATTTCCGTTTTTGGTCACCATGAAACTTGTAGATCCCATCGAGATCTACAACTTCCATGTTTTGAGTTTTTCCAAATTCAGCCATCTTCCACCTTTATTTCATTTTCTTCCTCGCAATAATATGATTGGGCCACGTGGCGCCTTCTGTTGCACCACATAGCCCATCTAACCACGTGCCACGTAGCCCATCTTTTCCAGCCGTTGGATCGACTCCAGGCACTTCCATCACATCCATTCATTTCTGCATCAATCACAACCCTTGGATAATATCTTAGATTGCATCTGAGCCGCCTGTTGGCGCCTTCACCCTCTCTCCCACGTCTTCCCTCTCACAAACCCGTCGTCCCCCTTCCCATTTCCCTTGCCTCTTCCGCCACCACCTCCACTTCCCAACGAGTCCACGACATAGCCCATTCATCCTTCTTCCTCTTGGGTTGTCATTCACCCCACAACGACCTCCCCCTCGCTCCATAATCGCCACGCAAACCACGTCCACATCCATGGAAACCACCACCTTCGCTCCTTAAATACTCTGCCTCCACCCACCTCACAACCCGTCCACCTTCATGAGGGGCGAGTCTCAGCCCTCCTCCACCTCCCTGTGACAGGGGGAGGTGCTAGGATCGAGTTAAGATGACCATCGCCCCTGGTGAGACCTGCCGCCGTTCATGGCGGTGATGCGGCGGCTCCGCCCCTCTTGAGCTCTGAGGATAGGCCGCCCTCGACGTGCAAAGACCCTGAGCCTCTTCAAGAGGCTCACACCTTGGCCCCTGCTGCGCCATTTGACAGGTAAGATCCCTTCAATATTCTTATTATTTTTTTCCTTATTTCTCGTAATTATGTAGGACACTACCGACATTCCCACCCTCAACTCACCCTCGCATCACCTTTGCCACTAATCAATCCCCCTCGCACACATCCCCGATCGCCTTTCCCCCTTCCTCATCATATGAACACCTCCTCCACCTTCATCTCTGCTCGTTGGAGGTGAAGACCACCGATATCCCACATCCCTTCACTCGCATGCCCTACATTCCACTCATGCACACATTTCCTTCGCTTCGGCTATACAATAACCCTGCAGGATCGTCAATGGACGGAGTTCACGGTCGAGCTCCGATATCCTCCTCTGCCACCGACGAAGATTCATCAATTGGTGCATCCAACCATTCCTACGCAGCCTTTGAGATCCAGCCTTCGTCGCGAGGACTTCAGCAGCCTTCAGCATCCTTCAGGCGAGCGTGGGAAGCATAGAGGAGTTCCAGGCTTCTCATTGGAGCTCCAAACACGCCACCAGCCCTGCGGCGGAGGGAGAAGCTCCGGGAATTGCAAATACCGTTGGATCTCTTGAGGATCTGACGGTCCAAGGCACGCCACGTCTCCAGCTCCAGCCATGGTTTGATAATTGCGATCAGATGGTCCATTTTTTGCCACGTAGCTTCTCCGAGCCTCTTCCCCGTACCTTAGGCTCGGAGCATCCGATCCACATCCAAAGCTACGTTGAAGCAAATCCGAGCCAACAAAGACCTGAAGCAGCATCCGAGCCTCCAATGCTTCCCAAGCCTAGACCTCATGTGGTCTTCACATGCGGTCTGGGTAATTTACATCGCATCCCCTACAAGTTTTCAGAATTACACTCAAGTCCCTGCTAGGCTACGCCATGTGGGGCACACGTGTTCCAGCAGAGAAATTGCACTCATACCCTCTGCATTATAGGTAATTACATTTTAGTCCCTGTACGCACAATTCTGATTTAGTGAATTTTATTATTGTTTGCATTTACACCCTTGTGTTTGCACGTTTATTTAGACACTCATTTAGCATCATTTTATAATTCCAAAAATTGCTTGTCGTAGAGAACTTGTGCTCTATGATTGTGAAGACTTGTTACATTTTTGTGAGCTTCGAGAAATTTAATATAATTATTTTTGTAAAAATTTACATAGTTTGCCACTATGTGCCTTTAATTGCATATTAAATTATTTGTTGCTCCAAAAGTCACCACAAAATCACAATAGATCTAGTTTAAGTAGTTCTACTCTATGCCAAAAATCACATAATTTGCATGCATAATGAGGTCTTAATAAATTAATTGGTGTTTTACTTAATTGATTTTTAATAGGTCCAAAATTAATCATTTTTGAGGTCTAGTAATTTTCCTGGATATCACATAGAAGTATCTAAATTAATTTTTGTATCTGAAAATGATTTAATTTGGTATTTATTAAAAAATAATTTTACAAAAATCACCATGCATTCATTTTTTATTCATTTCTAATTCATTGAGTCGAAAAATTCAAAAAAATTGCAGTAGCTTAATTTCATTGCATTTCATATTCTGGGTAGGTTTCATCACTTTTGGACTTCATTTGACTATACTTTGTGTTTTAACCATCAAATTTGGCTTGAATTGCATCACATTTTCTTAATTGCATTAGAAAGTACCAAAAAAATTCTCTTGAAAACCAAACTTTGTAATTGAATTTAACTTAATTTAAGGAAAAAGTTGCCTCCCTGAGTTTGACCTTGGGCTTTCCCACGTAAAATAAAAAAAATTGCTGCTAGCGTGAAATTTGACATTTATCAAAGTGGTTTTGAATAGTACGAAGTTATCCGACTACAATGAACATCATTAAAATTTAATCGTTAATTCAGTTGAATTAAGTAGGGTAACTACATGCTCCTCATGGGGGAAGAGAACGAGGAAGGCGTAGGTTGAGGGGATCGTTAGGGGATTGTAGGTGCGTAAATGCTGAGTCCTACGGGGGTGTTGTTGGGAGATGGATGGGCGAGGGATGAGCTTCGCGCGGGGTAGGTTGAGAGGAATGCAAAGTGTATCGGGGAGAGAGAGGGATGAGGGAGTGAGAGAAACCTGGGGGTGAGAGGGAAGGTGGTTGGGTAAAGAGGGAGTGGGAGCGATGGGAGTGGGATGAGAACATGCATGGGTAGTTAGAGTGAGAGAAAGAGAGAGAGAGAGAGGGAAGAGAGAGAGAGAGAGGAAGACGGAGGGAAGAGAAATGAGTGCTGGCCACATGGCACACAAGGGTGCGACCACGTGGCCGGTGAAAATATAATAAAATGTAATAAATAAATAAATAAATAATAATAGATATAAAATAAAATACAATAAATAATTGTAAATAATTAAAAAAAATAAATAATTATTTAAAGTAATAAATAAACAAAATAATTAAATAAACACTTTAATAAAATAAATAATTCAAAGAGAAATGGGGGTGACATGTGGTGGCTCTAAGAGCGGCCATCTGTCCCTCCTAGAAAAATCAAAGATTAAATAAAAAGTAAAAATGAAATAATAAAAGGAGTCAAATAAAAAAGTGATCAACACGAAAGTTGCTTGTCTTGCCATGATCTACAACTTTTATGAAGGATCACAAATAAAAAGAAGTCATATGTACAAAATGTATTTTTGGGGGTATCTTATAGGTATAAATACCACATTTTATCTTGTACAAATTTTTTTGGTATTTTGAAAAATTAGATAAAAATCAATAGAAATTAAAGAAAATATACGACAAATCTTTACAAATAAATTTATTTTGTTGTATATTTAATAATTATAAAAATAAAAAGATACAATAAAGGGTAGTTTGCGCTATTTTTATACAATATACAATAGGGACCCAAAACCTAAGTTTCACGTATGAACTCCGATGCTTTTGAATTCAGTCTTGTTTTTAAGGTACTTGAATGTATGTTAATTCAAAAGTGAGTAAGGGTCCTTAGGAGACTATATGAGAGATATATTAACATTTTAAGGTTCTTAGTCTCAAACTAGGGTTTGGGTTTATTGGTCAATTTTACAAGTTAGTATTTTGTTGATATTTTTTCTTTATTAATGTTAGTAATATATACACTATAGAGTTGATTTTATTCACATCTGAATTAGTTAAAAATAAATAAAAAAGGGGAAAATATGGTTATTTACATGTGATATTTACAAGATAATTTGGCTTCTTATTTAAAGCAAATATGAATGCTAAAATGCACATATTATTTACATATGCATGAATGCTAATTATGCAATATAAGTGATGAAATGCTGCTAATTACTCGAGAACAAAGCTTTATTTTCAACTTTTAGTGTGATGAATCACATATTCATCAACCTACACATATGACTATTGGAGATACTAGGGTTTCATTTCTTGTTCTCGTAGAACTTAAAACCACACTTTGCAATTAATAGATGCACTTTTAAATCGTTCAACCTAGTCAAAATTTAACTCAATTCTTCCCCTCTAATAGAATTTCTGCTTGTGCAGTTTTTATTGGCTTGCATTTCATATAGAATAGATTTGAAATTCTTGTATTGCAACCCATATGAAGATTGCGAGGATTCACTGTAAGTCTTCTAACTGAGCATTCATCATCGTGTTTTAGCGCGTATCATCTTTTCTCGATTTCCTTCCCCTATTTTGTTACTTCAGATCTAAAGAAAATCAGGACTGGTTGGTAGACATGTATTTTCTGCTCACCTATATCTTCAGTGATCACCTAAATAAAATTAGTACTGGTAAATAATGCTGACTTAAATTAACCAATAAAATTGAAAAACTTTGTGGGAGAATAACCATGTCCTTTGATTTATTTATTGTTCTGAGTGAGTGAGGGACGTACACATAGGATAGAGCTAAGCTCTGGAATCTTCATTTAGTCTACTGATTCTAAAAAAATGACTACCTACTTCTCAGTGAGGGAACTACGGTCTCCCTTAGCAGAGTAGATGGTTAAAGGACCACATAATTGGCACCATCCTCAAGTAACACAGGTAGCCATTTAACAGTTCCTACTTACAACCATACTGGTTGAAATGGATGCAACTAGCCGTACGAATTCATGGCAGTCTTTAGGAGAATTTCCGACACCTAATAGCTCGCTTAAAAATGCAAAAGTGGAATTATCACCAACTTAAAATCGAACAGATAAACAACTGAACTTTCACGGCCTTCACAATGTGAGTTGGTGAATTTTGGGGTATGCGTTGTGTATTGAATTGCAAAGCTCATTTGTACTTGCATACGAAGATCGAGGTTCGTGAATCACTCTTAACCCTTCATTTTCAAAGATGTCAGAATATTGGTATCCTTATCCAGACTCCGTGGGTCGCACTTACACGATCGAATCCTGACCATTTTCGTCTTCATTCTCATATAAGGAGAATCCTCCCTTTAAGTCAGTTTTCCCCCAGCCATCATACACTCTACCGTCATTCCAACCCACTCCTTCTTCTATTGAATATTCATGACATGAACCGCTTGCAAAACCAGATTATTATTATGTAAACACAAGAGAGCGAACAAACTCAAGGATGGACATGTGCATAACCGAATTTGATAGAGAAATACGATTCTCGGTTACGATTGAGAATTCACTGCTTGAACCATCAACTACTCGGGATGACTCTCTCCCCACATACAATCTATTTTCCTTTGACTAGACCCATAAGAGCTAGAGTCAAGGAAATATGACTCATGATCCAACCACCATCACTGAGAATGACTATTACTTGGCTCATGAATACATGCCGGAGTCATGATATGTCGAGTACAGTAAATCGTCTTTGAGTCATGTGAAGATGGTGGATGACATGGCTCGAATTAATCAGCCGATGCTTTGACAGAACAACTTCATAATGTCATCCAAATAGTAAAAGATATAATGAGCATCAAAGAAGTGTGGACCACACAGAGCGAACTCGAGACATTTCATGTGTAAAATTTTCAAACACATACACCACATGCACTACAAGCATCTGACCAATCCACTGACCCTTCTACTGATCCATTAAAAATACCAAAAAATTAAAAAAATAGAAAATTCAAAAATGTTGGACAACACTGATATGGAAGCATTTTGTACAAGTATAATTTCAGAGCTTCCATTAATCAAGGCCATAGAGTATGTTCCTGATCTTCAGAGATTTTTAAAGAGTCGATTATCACCCAAGAATATGTGCATAAAGAATCTAGAAACGAATTCCATTAGTTACTATGGCCAGTTCAATGGTGATCACAAAGAAAAGAAAAAGCTGTAGAGTGAAACGGTTGTCTAGGATTGCATGTGAAATTGAGAAAACAGATTTCACCCATGCTTGGATTGATGATGACTTGACCTTGAACATTCTCCTAAAGTAAGTGTTTGACTCAAACTCGGACCGCTAAAAAAGAATAGAGTGATCACTCAATTTCCTGACGGATCCACAAAAGACCTATGAATTATTTCTGTCGCTATAAACTTCTAAGGTGTCAAACATAGAGTGGACTTCATTATCCTGGAAATTGAGCACCAAGTAGAATTGTTCGAGTCTCCCATCATTCTGGGAAAGTCATTATTAGCCTATACTAGACCGATTATCGATTGTGAGACTCAGGACATTAAATTTCCGAACTAGAACCTTAATAATCAAACTCTCGAGGACACACCTGACCCTGAGATAACCGAACATGAGACCTACAGTCGTGATCAGAAGACTACCACTTCACATGATCAGACCTCTCCTCATGAAACACATACCCAAACCTAGGAGAGACATCCAAGAAACTGTTTGTTAGAACCAAACTTTGAGTCTCATGACACCTTTACAAAGAACCACCCTGACACTGCTCCTATGATAAATCCATATGCAAGAGCTTATAAGGAATCAGCGCATATTTATGAGGATTATCACAATTATTTGAGTGGTCAAATTTTTGAGACGACTGTAATTAATGAAATACTTAAACCACTCAAAGATCTGACTCAGGGAATCTACGAGGAATCTTTAGATCCCACACATTCCAGATCTATTACCTATGGTGAGAAAAAGAATTATGACCATTATCCCAGAAATAAACCAGGCACATCTGATTCACCACACCCATACACAGTTATTTTAGATCGCCTTTCTACACAAGCGAAGTCGACATGGATCACCACATACACATAATACGTGAGATGTCCACTGACTAGGGAAGAATATTAGAATGATTATACATCTGATGAGGATCTGATTATCAGCACCTCACCTCCTGGATTGCCACTAAAAGAGACAACTAGGACTAGATTGATCCATTCCAATAAACCGGTTGCTCCGTCCTCTAGTTGGTTATTTGGTAAGAAGAAGAGCACTGATCCCTCGAGGCATTCCCCCAAACACCTCATGCCGTATCATTCTCATTTTCTCTTGATGCTTCAGGTTCTAGAAAATCGACTAAGAGAGTTACCTTCGACATACCCAGGAAGGATTTTTCTGAGAATTCCTCGTCAGATAAGGAGATTTATACGAGTGAGCCCAACTCGGATGCCCTGTAGCCTTATAGGAGTAAGAAGTCGTATATCCACCCACGTTGGAATTTCCCCTCCCCTCACTATTATTCTTTTAGGGCAGACTCCTCGAGTCCCATTCGATACACCTGAACAATTTGTTATGACCAGACTGATACTTGTTCATTAGAGTATTCATTCGAGGATGAATCGATTTACCCTAAGACTGAGCGAACTTTGAGAAATCAACTTAAAAATAGGAATAGTTGGAGTGCCTCCATCTTTCAGTATTATTCTTCTAAGGATAATTCTGATGATGGTTTGGAAACTTATACTTCATCTTCTTTCTACCATTATTCTCTTCCACCACATGCCTCCAGAAGCTCGGCCGTAAAGCTTCTTGATCATCGGACATCCTCCCTCTCACCCTCATTAGTTCCCTTGCAAATCTTCTTCCTGTACTCAGGACAAGGCCTCAATATAGGGGGGTACCAATGCCATATATATTTACTCATCATTCTATACCTCACTAATACATACTCCCAGTATTGTTTCATTTTTAGCTTTCTTACGCTTAGCCCGAGCTACTGCTTCTTTGTGCATTTTGTGCTCTAAGGACATAACACTCGCAAACTATAAGGGGTGTGTATACTTCGTATAGATATTTTATCCATAGCTCGTACTTTCATGTAAGTCTATATTTTATTTACGAGGTGGGTAACATTTTGTAAAAAAAGGCTTGAAATCTAAAAAAAATTAAAAAATGAAAAAAAAAGTGTTTGCATTTCACGCATCTGTACTTCATCCATCATTACATGCATTCACATTGGTGAAAAGACCTTGGGTTCTGAACCACGTTATCAGCAAAAACCGAGAATGATCTTGACTTAACCTTAATCCACCTAATTTTCAGATAGACATCATCGAGAAATAGGATTTTAGAAGCTTCAGGTTTTTGACTTAATTCTTTGAGTTCCACATGACAATGTGTAGACCTTGACTCTTAGTGTCTAACATGGTCACCTTATTCTGGGTATGACTTCTGAATAGGGAATTAATCTGTACTCACGCACTATGAACTTAGCTCAACTCAGACAGGGTGTTGGAAAATTGTATGAGTCTCTTTTCTGGTAGTGTGGACATCTAAAGACAAGAGTACATATTGAAATATAGCTTTGGATGAGGGATGGATGGCTAGCATATTTTTTCTAAGACCTCAAATCATGTGCGGAAAGAAAGATTCTATATCTGCAGGGGAACAAAAATATCCATGTGGAGGAACCAAAAATCCATACAAAAAAGAAGCCAACTAACAAATAAATATTTGACCAAAAGGTCCTAGCTTCATACAATATGCAGATCTTGGTGGAGATTTGGCTAAACTGGCCAGCTTCACAAGGCGTTGTGACTACGCTGGTCACCCTCCAGTTCCTTTCCCTCTTCTTCTAAAAATTTCTTCCCCCTTCGATTGTGAACATAGTGCAATTGAACTCAGAAGGAAATACCAGACTTCCCGAGGATGAGTTATTGGAGAGGAGGTTTGCATGGTAGTTCGACATTCTTGATGGGAAGAGCTAACTCCCTTTACAAATATGAGACGATTATTTAATGTTCATTGGGTATGCTCTGGGAGGAGTATTGATCTAAGATGACTTCTGAGATGAAACTGTTACAATGATGTGTAGAACTTGGAGGCTATTGATTTTAAAACCCTAGTTCTCATAGGAGTTCTGATAAACTATTAATCCAAATGTTTGGTCTAGCTCCATTTTCACCTTTTGCTCATGATCTTGGTATGGAACCTAAAATCATTTCACTTTTGCTTTTCATCCTTAGTTGCTCGGGGATGAGAAAGGCTTAAATATAGGGGGATGATGAATCTATGATTCATTACCTTAATTAGCTAAAAAGAGAGCTTCGTTCTGAGAATTTTACATGTTAACTTTGTAAAATTAATTTCATTCACTCATAATTAATTTCCATAAATTATCACTCATGTCTGCATTCATATTTATCTACATATTTTCACTTAACTTCATGTATTTTTAGATAATTTGTTCTAACTCCAATTGACCTAGAATAACTCTAGTGTCTACATATCACTAACCTTAATCCATAAAAAATACTAAAAATACCAACTTGTAAAATTGACCAATAAAACCAAACCCTAATTTCAAGATAGATAGACTAAAATATTGATATCTCTCCCATACAGTGCCTGATTTCACTCTACTCACTTCTAAAGTAATATACATTCAAATAACTTCAAAACAAGTCCAATTTCATAAAAATCAGAGATCATTTGTGAAAGTTGGGGTTTGGTCCTCTTTTGTGCATTGTACATTTTCGCTGATTTTGACCTATCATTTCATGTGCATTTTTTATTCATTCTAACTATTTTCTCTTTCATTTCTTTAACTCATTCATTATTTTAATAAATCATATAAAATTCAAAATCCAAAAAAAAATCAGAAAAGCAATAAAAAAGACAGGTTCTGACTTGACCTTATTTACCTAATCCACTTGTACATAATTAACTTCCCTAATTTTTCTAACCTATTCAAAAACCATAAAAATTCCAAAAAAATTCATTTGAGTCCATTGCATTATTCCTAACAGTATTGATTTGCATGTTTTTATCTATCATCAGAAAATCAAATAAAATTGCAAATCATAAAATTGGCATTTTATGTACATAAAATATAACAAAAAAATTCGTATCTTGCATTTTGCATTTCATTTGCTCTGGGTCCCTTCATGAAAGTTGTAGATCTCATCGAGACAAACAACTTTCACGAAGAAAAGTTTTTGATTTGAGATCATCCTTTATTTATTTTCTATTTTCCTTTGTCATATAGTTTTTAAAATTTTTAAGCACGACACGTGGTAGCTCCTGGAGCCTCCACGTGCCGCGCTACCCCCGCATGTGCCAAACCCCCAGCCACCTTACGTGCCACGCACGTGAGGGTCTCCTTCTCAGCTGTACTACCGCTCCCAATGACCGAGCAACCACCTCCGACTATCCCTTTCACCTGACTCCACAACCACCTCACGTCGTTTGACGTCGACCCACCAACCTTATCTTCTTCTCAAGCAGATCAAACTTCCCAACAAACTTTATCCCACCCTTATCACCAACTTACCAAACCTCCATCGCGATATGCCTAATCTGTACCCCTGTAGTCCTCTATGATTCTCTTTCTCTCCTATTGAAGAGCCATCAACGTCAACTTTCAAATCATCCACATATCCACAGGATCTGCAGAAGAGAGAGCGCTCGGAGAGGAGGTGGTGACAGCCCTCCCCTCTTGAGCGAAGATCTCAAGGCGAGATCCAGAGGAGTGCCTTCTTCCTCTGTTGTTGCTTCCTCCAGGAGCAGCGTAGCTAAGACGTGCTTCGTCCGCAGTGAGGCGATCACTGGAGTTCGCCTCTGCCACTCCAAACTCAGGCGTCTCCACCTTCTTCATTCTCTCTTTTTTCCTCTGTTCTTCTACTCTTTCATCTTTCCCAAATCGCAACTCCACCTTCGTCACCTTCTTCTTTGTACGCCATTACAACACCCTTCATCACCACCGTTGTCTTCCCACCTCGCTCATCCCACATCGACCATCACCTTGCCTTCTATGTAGCCACCTCACCTTCGATTCTATCATTCTACCGATCATCCTCCGCTCTGTACTTAACCTCCTCTCGACGTCATCAACTGCCATCGGAAGCACAAAAACCCTCGACTTTGCCACGCTCATCTTCATCGCTTCTTTCGCTCTTCAAACCCTACCTCTCTCTGCAACAGCCTCCTTCCCTCAGATCTTCTTCAACCGTGTGTCAGCAACAGATCTTCACGAGGCATTACCTTCTCATCCAGTTGCTGTCATATTCACCAAGGAGGAGATCTCTCAAGTGCAGAGTGATGAATCTGTGATTCATCACTCTTAAAGTTAAAAATAGAGCTTTGTCCCTGGGTATTTTGCTTCATATTTGATGAATCTCTATTTCATCACCTTTATTCTATCATTTTGGCCTCAAAAACCCCAGCAAATGCATGTAAATAGCATTAATTGTCCCATAAAAGCATTCATTACTTGTTGCATTAATTATACATTAAATAAGGTTTTTAATGCCAAAATTATAGAATAAAGAGAAGAAAAGAAAAAGGAATAAAATATTGCAAATATTTTATGACCCGAACCCCGAGACCAAGGCCAGCATGGAATTGGTCGACAAGGAATAAAGTAGGGGGAGATAAGGGCCAGCATACAATAACCTCATTCATTAATTCATTCATTTATGCATGCTTGACACCTATTTTGTATATATTTATTCATTCATCAAACAAAGAAACTTTGTACATGAAAGTTGTAGATAATAATGTAAATAAAAATACAAAATTGAGTTTGCCTAAAAATAATACTCAGTGTACATTTTATACACAGAATAAGAAGCCATAATCTCTACTTCACATATCCATATCTTGCAAATAAAAACTCCAAATCACTCAAACTCACCTTTAATTGTATATAGCTTTCCAAGAACTATTTAATAAAATTGGTTTCATAATTTTTGGAGTCCATCTGCAAAAGTTAGGTTTTTGGCCTTCATTGTGCAATCTGCCTGATTAAAATATTCAATTTATTCATTGTCCATTATTTTTATCAAATTATATTTTTAGAATTTTGTAAATAATGTGTATAATACATGTACATATTGAGATTAGAATAAACTAAAAAGGATTTATAAAATAAAATAATTCTATGCAAGATAATAGGCATAATACCTATGTTAAGTATATATCTAAATAAAGAAGGGAAACATTCTTTAATTCTGTCATATTTTTATAATATTATAAATATTACATATAACTTACTAAAAATACAAATCTAAAATAAAAACCAAGAAAACACATTAAATAAATAAAGTATATATAATATATAGGTAAAAGACCTATAAGTATACCTACATATACATATACCTATTTATTTAAATATGAAAATAAACTCATAAAAATTAAATAAAAATACCCTCACACTCACAAAAATAAATTATAAATTTATAAAATAAGACAATAAAATAATAAAATAAAATAATAAAATAAAATAAACAAAAAAAATAAAATACACAAAATACATGTAAATACAAGCATAAATACATTATTAAAATAAAACCATAATAAAATACATCGAAAATTAAATAAAAATCATAAATAAATACTACTTGAATTAATACACATTTTTTATTTTATAAGAAAATTCTAATAAAATCATTTATTATGTTAAATAAATCATTTTAGAATAAGGTTTCCTATTTTGTCCTCTAGCGTCCGAGGTGGACCAATGGGGCGCCAGCCTTTGTTGACCGCCCGGTCAACTGTCCCATCCGGGACCTGGCGTCTCAAAACTGTCTTTTCCCCGAATTTCATCCCTTTTTTACGGCCATCTCGTCCATCGATCGCGCTCGTGTTCTTCACAAGAAATCATCCCTGATGATCCCTGATGCCCGCCGATATCTTAGACCAACATGACGCTCAATGGATTAATCAATAAACGCCGATCAATAAGGGTTCATTCTTGTGTTTATAAATAAGAAGCTCCGCCCCCTCCTCAAATTTGGCCAATTTCATCCAACCAAAAGCCTCGAATTTGATCCTGGGAGGTTCCTCATGACAGAGGGAGCATCTCAACACCTCGAATAGGCCGGAGGAGGGATACATTTTGACGCGGCGTAGCTCTGGCGTCCGTCCTTCTCCCTGGTGGCCCCCAGGTATAAGAGCTGCTCTTTCGTACTTTTTAGATAGATTTTAATGTTAGCTATTTATTCCCGTGCTTAGTTTAATCTTTAGTTAAGTAGTGTAGCGTAAAATCGCCAACTCGAAGTTCGCCGGAGCTCAGCTCCGGCGACTTCTTCGCTGTGACATCGACCGTCTCCGACCACCATTCACCTCTCACCTCATTCCCCATCGTATTCTCCATCTATCGATCATCTTTGTTCAACCAAGGACCCCCAGTCCTTGCGAATCAGAGCTCCACCTCCGCCTATCGCCGGAGCTCCTCCGCCTCATCTCATTTTGCGCCAGAGCTTCAAAACCCGGGGTCGAGGAGATAGCCTTCGTTCCCCCGGTTCTTCCTCTGTAGGTCAAACGCAGCAGCGACCCCTTTTGGGCTCGATTCGAACCAGGAAGAGGCTCCTGGAGGTCCCGACCTTCATCGACCTCGTCCGAGCTCCTTGGACCTCCAGGAGCCATGAGAAGACCGCCGGCAGACGCGGAACGCCTTCAGCTACGAGCAGAGTATCTCAGATGAGAAGAAGAAGCCCGGAGGAGCCCATGCTCCACGATCGAAGCTCGCTTGGGGCGAGCTTCTTCCCTGTTCCTCCAGACACCTCCCTCGCCGTCCGATCAGGAGGAGCGTCCCAGATTGAACGAGAGCCGTCAGATGAAGCCCTGCACCGACCGTCAGATCAGCTCGGCTGATCTAATCTCGACCCTTCATCGGCAAAGCGGTACCAGCCGTTGGATGCGCAACGCGTGTCCAAGTGAACTGATCCACGCCGTCCATCAACGCGCGTTTAGGGGTAAATTTCTTATTTAGCCCCATCCTTTTTTGTATTTATCGTTCACCCCTGTAAATAAAAGTTGAAGTTTATTTTAGTGTGTAAATTTTGCATGGACCCCCCTGTATGATTGGCATATTACTTTTAGGTCCAGTCCACGTCACCTCACGTGTCGTCCCACGTGAGGTGGCTAATTTGCATATGACCCCCTATATGTTTGTACATTTATTTTTAGTCCATAAAATTAAATTCCAAGTGTATAATTTATGTGGAAATTTGCATCGAGGACCCTGGATTTTCTAAAATTGCTTTTTGGTCCCTATAGGTGCGGATCACGTTTAGTCTCACGTGATGGTCATTTTGCGCGGGGGTCCCTGGCGGGTTTTATATTTCGTTCTAGCCCTTAAAGTTGCAGACCATGTGTTATATTTTTGGTGCCTTTACATCCAAGCCCCTGACTTTATTTTTATTTGCAAAAATGCCCCTGCCAGGCCATATATTTTTGTATGATTTGTCCATTTATTTCATGCACCATATTAACTTGAAAAATTCCACAAAAATGAATATAAGCTCCTGTTAGCTTGCTCGTGCATGCCATATTTTTAGTTTTCATTTTTGTTGCATTTTTGCATTCATTAAAAATAAAAAACATGCATTTTGTCTACTTTCTATCTTAGAAAATACCAAAAAAATAGTAAACCCCCTCGAAAAATTCCAAAAAAACCTATGGTCTATTCTATCATATTTTAGTGTCAGTCCAAAATTCCCTAAAAATCTCAAAAGAAAAACCTTAAAAATTTGAAATACTCAAAAACATCTAAAAAATATAAAAAATTCTATAAAACTCCAAAAATTGCAAACTCAAGTTCTGTAGGTTCTATCTTTTATTATCTTTATTTTAAAAAATATTTGGAAAAAAATTGTGGCTGTTTGCTATTTTTAAGCCCTGTTTTACTCACAGCCAGTAGTTACCTCACTGTTTTGCTTTATTTCAGTATTAAAAAATACCAAAAATATTTTAAAAAATACCCAAAAATCACAAAAACAGTAGAAAATCATGGAAATGCCAAAAAGATTTTATTTCTGAATTTTTGACTATTTTTTATATTTTATAAATATTGTATCACCCCTCTCTCTACAATATATATATTCCCATATTGAAAAAGAAAATTAAAAGAATATATATATAAGTATATATAGATATATTTATGTATAAAAAAATTATATACATATATATATATACTTTATTCTCTATACTTACCCTTCATATCTTTAGGTATCTATATTTTATAAATCATATATATATATATAAGTATATAATATTAGACAATATATATATATATATAAGAAAAAAAAGAAAAAGAAAAACCCTAAAAAACAGGACTCATACAAGGATGACTCTGTGTACATGATCACCATAGGCTACTTCATTTTTTGCATTGCTCTCTGTGGTTCGACCTCTACATACTTATTCACTGTGCATCTTGTGGTAGAGTAATAAACGTTAATTCACACTTTTGGTACTCAATTGGTTTATTCTTTTATTGTGGGTTAGCTAAGGAACTGGTGTTCTGTGAGCGGTCGCCTCAGTGACATTATATACATATCATTGTGACCCTCACTAAATGCCTGTTATCAGATGGCGCCGTTGCCGGGGAGCAATGAGCGTAGCCTATTAATTTTGTCATTCTTGTTTAGAAATTGATGTACCATTAATTTGTGAGCAGCTAGTTATTTTGCAAATTGATCACTATGCTTTATTGATTTATTTATTGTGATTAATTCTTTCCTGCTTTATTTTATTGATTGAGCTATACTAATTCGATCTCTTTGTGACTTTGATGCGAGGGCCCCCCACGTGAGGATGGTTTCTTAGGGAGCCAAGGCAGCCGAGCTTGGAGGAGGGTGGTCTTCACCTCATGACCATCTGGAGAGAGCACCAAGGATACAAGGGGATTGGATTAGATAGGTTTAGAGCAATTAGGACCATTTTTGTAATTTATTGTGAGAGAGAGACAATTTTGGCATGTAATAATTAACAAGACTCTACTCTTCACAATGAGGTCCAGTGCCCGGGTGATTGTTCACCTGGGGGCCTCATCGCGGTTTTCCGAGTTTTCCACCGCTTTCTTTTCTTTGTTTCTCGTAGTTTTGAGCTTTCCACCTTTATTTTATTTTGTTTTGTGTGCTTGGAGCCCCTAGATATAGGTTGCTTGATTCGGTAGCTAGGTCCAAACATTAATAAGAATGCATATTCCTATAGTCTACTTCGTATGGATCTAGTCAAACTTAAACAAGCCGTTCATCTGTCTCTTAGCCCTTGTGCCACAGCGAGCCCCATAAAACGCTATCTCCTAAACTCAAGTGTGTTGAGCAGAGGAGGGGTGAGCCAAGACCGGACCTTTCAGGCTAAAGATGAATGAGCGACTTATGGTTCTTCACGCTAATAACAGCTAATGTTTAGGGCGATTTTGTGCCTTGCATACCGACATGTAGATAGGTTTAAAAATTCTGTTTTGCATACCGCCTGGAGAGAGCTGGGATGCACTGTAAGTCTTCTAACTCAGCATGCATCATTCGGTTCAATGGTGAGATTTCCATCATGGAACCACTTGCACGACTTTTCCGCTATCTCCCTCTGATTTTGAGCACCTAGGACTTAAATGAGAATCTACAAAGACGTTAGGCGCTGGTATGAAAACAGACTCAAAAAAAAGTGAAAACCCAAAAATTAAAATAAGGGGACTGCTAAATAAACTTCGACCTTAATTAAAATCTGTAATGGACTATCATTGTACCGGGTTCATAAAGCCCTCATTGTTTTCAGGTACCTTGGAGGGGGACCAAAATCCTACTCCCTTGAGCGAGTGCGACCCCCTAAGGATTAAAGCCAAAAACCCAGTCTGCAACTGCCTTGTGTATCGCCTTGATTTCCGAAGTAATGGTGCTTCTATCGCACGTAGGCGAGTAGGACTTGGTCACCAATGATGACTCTCTGTTGTGTAGAGAATCAACCCTGTCCGAAGTATTGAGCATAGGCCACGCCTTCACGGGGGTGTCTGTCTCATTACCCTGCGTCCGAGTATGTTCTTGCACGCTCACAGGTGATTCCGTTGCGAGCGAGAACCGAAGTATTGATTTCGCCTATCGGATTCCTCTCTCTATTTCTTTGGCTCAGTAGGGATCCAGGAAGGGTTACAAGGACTCCAAAAAGTACAGACTATAGGTTACACAGGAGGAGGACAAGTACGAGATACTCTTTTGGCAGTACTCTCTCTCCTATAGGGTAGCGTACTAAGGACTTGTTAAAAGATTTGCCTGAAATCACAACTCTAAAAAAGAAAAAGATAATAAATAGCCGAACCTTCACGGCTTCACATGGCGTGAGTTGGTGAACCCAATTTTGCATTACGTTTGTATGGATCTAGATTAAGGTTCAAAGATCGAGTCCCGCGCCTTTGCGCACATTTTGTTGTTTCTCCCTTTGACCACCCTGCTCAGCCGAGCCTCTCTACTGTTTTACACTCCTTTTATTCCTTGTTGACCATCGTATCTTTCTTCCAATATCCGATCTTCTCTTGTGCTTCGCGAAGTTGATCCATGGATGGTTTCCGTCGGGACCTCATCGACACCCACATCGATTCCATGAACTCAACTCTGCCAATAAATTCGAGCTGATTCCCGAGAACCTGATCCGGACCTTGCGGATCGATCTCCAGACTCCTCGTTTTCTACCTTTCTCTTGGCCACCCAATAAACTGGGACCACTTTTGTCTCGCCCTCGCCATTGTGAATGGAAGTCGATTACAGTCCACATCCTTTTCCTTTCACAACATGCTTGGGTTGACCTGAATTCCATCTTCATCATGACGACTGAACAAAATTGCAAGTGGTCTGATTTGGACTATCTCATTCTGCAGATAGAAGCCAGAGCGATCCCTGGAGACTACTCCGGAGTTCATTTCGTCCGAATAAGACCCTGATATGACTCCCAGAGGAAAGGGCAAGGGTCAGCAGCCACCCCAACCAGAAGGACAGATGCCAGACCAGAATCAAGTCAATGCACAACTACTGGTGTCTATCCAGGCCATCCAACAACAGCTGACTGAACAGGCCCTCACGCAGACAACATTTCAGGATATGTTGAACGATATGATGAACCGAGATGAGGGAGGAGGAGGCAGAGGCAGAGGCAGAGGAGGTGGAGTGGCGGAGGTGGTGGGCCTAACAATGACGATCTTGAATTCCCACCACCACCCATGCCTACACTTAACGAGACATACAATCCGGGAGACAGCCAGATGACCGAGTGGATCCTCATTCCACCGGTACACGCTCACTTTGAGCTGAAACCCCAGTTCATTGCTCTTCTCCCTGCATTCCATGGAAATACCAGTGAAGAGACGTACATTCACCTGCAGCAATTCTCCCGCATTTGCCGCACCACTCACTATCCCAATGTCCCTCTGGACATTGTCAAGATGATGGCGTTCCCCTTCAGCTTACAAGACAAGGCCCTCTATTGGGTCAACCATCTGGGGAAGGTTGTGATGACCTGGGAGGAGCTGATGTCAGCTTTTCTGCATAAGTATTACCCTCTCGGTCGGCTCAACCAGATGCGAGCCCGAATCAGTAATTTCTCCCAAGGACCCCATGAGTCAATACACGAAGCCTGAGAGAGATTCACCGATCTGCAGGAGAAGTGTCCCCATCATGAGATTCCAAAGACCAGCCTGGTCCAGCACTTCTTTGAGGGACTGAACATCGAGAGCCAAAGGCTCGTTGACGCAACATGTGGGGGTTCACACTTCAACAAGGATGAAGATGCAGTCTGGTAGATATTCGAAGAAATGGCCAAAGGAGAGGCCGCCCTCTCTTCATCCAAGGCATATCAGAAGCGGACCCAGATCCTCTAGAAACAAGTACACATGGCAGCGTCCAAAGAGGCAGAGAAAGATGAGAGCTCCAACCTCAGTATCATCGGGGGTCATCTCTCAAAAGTTGACATCATTGAGAAGCGATCACAGGACCTCGAAAAACTCGCTGTGATCGAGAAGAGGACTCAGAATTTAGACAAGCTTGATCAGATCAACAAGTACCTTGAACTGTTGGTGGGCACCATCAACTCTGTTCAGTCGGCGACACCATCAGAAGCTCCAGCTGAGAAGAAGGACGAGCAGCAACCGCAGCATCAGCCTCAGCCGAGCCAGCAGCCACCGGCAGTCCAGCACGTGTACTACGTGTAGGCGCCCGACCAGGGCCAGCCGCAGCAGCAGATGGTTGTGTACCAACCAGAGTTTCTTTCAGGACATGATCCAGTTTCCCCACCACCACCCCTGATTCAGGAAGTGAACGGGGTATGGACCAACGATGCACAACCGACCCGTCCTATGGGACAACCTCAGGGTCAGCCACTTGCCAACAGGCAATACCACCAACCTCAGGGTTGTCTCTTTGGACAGTCCTCTCAGCCTCATCAGTAGTATCATCAGCCTCCCCAGTATGCAAATCAATGGAGGCAAAATCTACCATACCAGCAGCAGCCGCAGTACCGTCATCCACAACCATTTCATCAGTATGCGGCTGCCCCATCTCAACAATACCAGCAGTATCCTCCCCCCTCTTATCAGCAACTTCAACTTCCTGCACCACCCCAACATCACCAGCAACAACCTCCACACCCATCCATGGAACAACAGCGTGGTCTGCACGCTGAACCCACCGAGGTACCCCCTGCGAACCCCTCCATGGATTGTCTGGCCCAACTTGTCAAAGGGCTAGCGGATATGACCAAGAGTCTTGATGACCTGACCGCCACTCGAACTACCATTCCAGCTCAGGTCGAAGCCAACCCCAATAATTTCAAGAAGAAAGAGCAGGTAGATTGTGATGTCCTGTCCGTGTCTGACAATGATATTACTACTTATTCTAATGCTGTTACTCTCAGGAGTGGTAGGGACTTGCCTCCGCCTGCCACCAAGAATGGGGTGAATATAGAAATAGGTGGATCGTCATCTTCTGCATCAACCGTGCCAGCTACAGGGGCGGGAGAGGAGGAAGAAGAAGGAGAAGACATTCCAGCCGTCGTGCATTCCCATCAGTTCCAGCCAAAAATAAAAAAAATCAGCAAAATCAAAAACAACAAAAATAAGCTTGCAGCCTAAGCGAAGCCGCGCCAGCCTTGGAGGAGCCACCAACAGCAACCGATCCCTCGCCAGCCGACGACGCAGACGCTACACTTTTTGCTCGTGATGCAGCACCAGCATGCCAAGATACAGTTTGTACTCCTTTTTGTAGTCCGGATGTACAACATTCTATGGGCGATGATTTTGATGTAAATAAGAACTTTACTTTTCCTGCTAGAGATGTACATATTACTTTTCCTCGTGCAATAGAAAATCCAAAAAAATTGCAAAACGAAAAAAGGCATTGTCTGATCCAGGAGTTGTGGAAATACTAGATAAGTTGACTGTTGAGATTTTCTTGTTGAAGGTCGCGGAATACATGCCCGCTATGAAGAAAGGACTAAAGGAGGCATGTACCAACAAGCGTCGCCCAACAGAAGAAAACAGACGCAGAGATGTAGAAAAGCACGTGCTATCCATGGCCACTGTGGCAGCCATCAGCAATCTCCCACTGAAGAAGCAAGACACATGAGCACCTCTTATCAGTTGTGAGATTTTTGACCAGGTCTTCGAGCGCACTCTCCTCGATAGTGGGTCTTCCATCAACCTTTTGCCATCATCTATAATGCAAGAATTTGGGCTGGGACCGCTCAAGCAGACACGAATGATCCTTCAGTTCGCTGACCGATCCATTAAGCGACCCTAGGGTCTTTTGGAAGACGTTGTAGTTAAAGTGCAGGAGATGCAATTTCCAGCAGATTTTGTAGTCCTTGACATGGACTCACCAGCACCCCTTCTCTAGACTCCTATCATCCTTGGTCGACCATTTCTACGTACCTCAGGTGCCGTGGTTGATTACGGGTCTGGCAAGATTACTTTTAGCTCGAATACCCAGCAGATCACTATAAACATGAGCAAAGAACCGAATTCCACGACTGATGAGAGTCATGCATCATCTGAAGCAGACTGTGACTTTATTGCAGAAATTAGAGATTCATCCTTGTCATTGAACGATTCATGGACCCGAGAAATCCTCACTCTTGAGGAGGACTTGGAAAGCACAGTTATCTTAAGCTCCGATGATTCTTGGGAGACAGATTCTCAGATGCAGGCGCATCTCTTTGATCATTCACTCCAGACCGAACATGATCATCCTACAATAGAACCATTCGACACATTACTGGGATCTCAGCAGAATGATGAGGATGTTAGCCCCTCCAAAGAAGTACATCCCACCACCAGCATAGTATCTGAAGTGACCGACAAGTTGGACATGTCAAAACTAGAACTCAAGCCACTTCCGGCAGGCCTGAAGTATGCTTTCCTTGTGGGTGGAGAACAAATGTATTCGGTCATCATCAGCAGCAGCCTGAATTCAGATCAGGAATCTCGACTTCTCGAGATTCTAGAAAAGAACCGCAAGGCACTTGGTTGGCGTGTATCAGATCTCTGAGGGATAAATCCAGCCTTGTGTTTACACCACATCTATCTGGAAGAAGATGTCAAGCCGTCCTGTGAATATCAAAGAAGGCTGAACCCTAACCTTCGGGACGTCGTCATGAAAGAGATAACGAAATGGTGTGATGCAGGCTTTATCTATCCCATCTCCAACTCAAAATGGGTAAGCCCACTACATGTAGTTCCAAAGAAATCCGGGCTTATTGTGGTTACAAATGACAAAGGAGAGGAAATATCCACTCGGGTACCAACATCCTGGCGGGTGTGTGTTGACTACCGCCGTCTTAATGCAGCCACTAAGAAGGACCACTTCCCCTTACCATTCATTGATCAAGTTCTGGAAAGATTAGCAGGTAAGGAGTTCTTCTGCTTTTTGGATGGGTACTCTGGGTACAACCAAGTGGCAATCGCCCCTGAAGATCAAGAGAAGACTACCTTCACTTGCCCGTTCGGCACCTACGCCTTCAAGAGAATGCCCTTTGGGTTATGCAATGCACCTGCAATCTTCCAAAGATGCATGTTAGCAGTCTTCGCCGAGATGGTAGGCAGTTTTCTCGAGGTGTTCATGGACGACTTCTCTATCTATGGTGATAGTTTTGATTCTTGTCTTGAACACCTAGACAGAGTGCTTCAGAAGTGCCGGGAAGTCAATTTAGTGCTTTCATGGGAAAAGAGCCACTTCATGGTCACTGAAGGCATTGTGCTGGGTCACGTCGTTTCCAAACGTGGCATGGAAGTCGACCCGGCAAAGGTGGATGTTATTGCAAATCTACAGCCACCTCAGTCAGTGAAGAATGTAAGGTCATTCCTGGGGCATGTGGGGTTTTACAGACGATTCATCAAGGATTTCAGCCGCATTGCCCGACCTTTGACAGAACTTCTGTGCAAGGAAACTGATTTCAATGTGGATCAGCAGGTTCTCCTTGCTTTCAATCAGCTGAAGGAGCTTATTACTCAGGCTCTGATCCTACAGCCGCCAGACTGGTCTCTTCCCTTTGAGATAATGACCGATGCGTCAGACTTTGCAGTCGGGGCTATTCTTGGGCAGAGGAAAGAGAAAGCACCCTATGCCATTCACTACGCCAGCAGAACATTAGATGAAGCCCAGAGAAATTATACAGTGACAGAGAAAGAGTTGCTGGCTGTGGTTTTCGCCCATGAGAAGTTCAGATCCTATTTGTTGGGATCAAAAGTCACAATTTTTACAGACCGCTGTGCTATCCGGTACCTCCAGCAGAAGAAGGATGCCAAGACGAGACTGATTCGATGGATCCTTCTCCTCCAGGAATTTGATCTTGAAATTAAGGACAAGCCTGGAGTTCAGAACGTGGTAGCATACCATCTCTCCAGAATCGAGCAGCATGAGCTTCCTCTGAACAATGCACCTATTACAGAAACCTTTCCTGACAAATCAATCCTTGTAGTGGATTCTCTTCCTTGGTATGCTAATATAGTAAATTACCTCGCCTCTGGGGTAACACCATCGGATTGGACGAAGAATCAGAAGAACAAATTCATGTCGACCATCCGATTCTACCAATGGGAGGATCCTCTTTTATTCAGGGAAGGAGCGAATTGCATTTGGCGCAGGTGCATCCCTCAGGAGGAGCAATCTAGTGTCCTCGAGCATCGTCACTCGCTCGAATCTGGTGGACATCACTCTGGAGATCGTACGGCAGCCAAAGTACTTCAGTGTGGCTTCTGGTGTCCCACATTATTTAGGGATGCAGCAGAATTCATCAAGCGATGTATTGACTGTCAGAGATTAAAAGGTACACTCACTGCAAAAGATTCAATGCCCCTGAGAATCATTCAGATAGCGGACGTTTTCGATGCATGGGGCATTGACTTCATGGGACCTTTCCCTAACAGTCAAGGTTTTGAGCACATCCTTCTTGTCGTCGATTACGTGAGTCGTTGGGTTGAAGCTATCCCTGCTCGAGCCGCCGACAACCGAACAGTATGTCAGTTCCTGAAGAAGAATATCATTTCACGGTTCGGGATATCGAAAATTCTTATATCAGACGAGGGTAGCCATTTTATTAACAAAGAGGTCAAGAAATTGACGAAGGAGTACGTCATCGACCATCGTGTCGCATCTCCTTACCATCCTCAGACCAATGGCATGGCAGATTTATCAAATAGAGAAATCAAGACTATCCTGCAGAAACTTGTCAGGCCAAACAGAAAAGAATGGTCCCAACTCTTGGACTCGGTCTTATGGGCTTATAGAACCGCCTACAAGTCTCCCTTGGGCATGTCGCCCTATCGTCTTGTATACGGGAAGCTGTGCCATTTGCCCGTCGAATTAATTCACAAGTCTTTATGGGCAGTTAACAGTTGCAATTTGGACTCATGCAAAAGTGGCCAGAAAAGAAAGGATGATCTGAACATACTCTTGGAATTCCGAGACTATGCATACGATAACACATTGATGTACAAAGAGAAGGTGAAACGCTAGCATGACCGACACATCAAACGAAAGACCTTTGATGTTGGACAGAAGGTGTGGTTATTTGATGCAAAGTTGCGGATCTTCTCGGGCAAATTGAAGAGTAAGTGGACAGGGCCATTTCGAGTTTGTGAAGTGCGTGGCAATGGAAGTATTGCTATAGTAGAATTGTCCCCTGACGCACAACCATTCGTCGTCAACGGTCAACTCCTGAAGCCTTACCTCGAACCAGACACATTCTTGGCCGTTGTTGATTCCATTCAGCTCGTGCACCATGATGACATATCCACAACAGCTGCAACATCAAAAGAATCAGACGATGTACTCCAAAAACTGTTTATCTGATTTTCTTCTTTTCCTCTTTTCCTTCTCTATCTTCTTTTTGTATCTAAAAGGTGCCGCTCTTGTAGACAGCTTTCCATACTTAGGACGTACTTTGTCCTACGTATAGGGGGGTGTGCACCCCGAGTTTTTCATTTCATTTCGATCCTCTCCATTGTCTCATCTTCTTGTCTATACTTAGGAGTACCTTACCCTAAGTATAGGGGGAGACAATCTGAGTACGATCTGTGTATTCCCACCCTTTACCCTCCCTGCTTTTTGTACAGTCTGCTATACTTAGGATTATTTGATCCTAAGTATAGGGGGGACAGTCAACTTCTCATTCATTAATTTACATATATTCTTTAGACTTGTCTATACACAGTACGAGTTATGTCTTCTCTTTTCTCTTCGATCTATGAGGACATAGCTCAAGCTAAGTATAGGGGGGTCGTATATACCATGTATATACTATAAGCCATAACTCATACTGAAAAATAAAACATCAACTCAATCAAAAAAGCAATAAGTAACTCTATAATAATAAAAGATGATTGTGAGCTCCTCAGACTCTTTGTACTTATACTGATTAATAAGTCAGGAAACGCGTTTTGCGCAAAATATTCTCTTTGAAATTTTTTTGAAAAATTGCTTGAAAAATAGTGTGTACAAGTATTCAACCTTTTCAAAATAAGTTTCCTTTGTAAAATTTCTTTTCTTTGAGTGAAATAAAAATATATGAAAATCAGTGTGCAAATGATTGGAAAAATTTATTTGCCAAATTGCTTTGAAAAATCTATCTATCTTGTGTGAAAAAACCTTTGTAAAATTATTTTCAAATGCGTGAACATGTTTGTCAAATTAGTTTGGACTATAATTTTCTAAAATCTTTTGAAAATGATTCTCGAGTAAGTCTGAAGAGTCTGCACAAAAATCTCTCACACAAAAATAAGCAATAATCCCAAATAAAGCTTATAAGAGCCAAAACCATGTTGTACAACAAATACAATTTATCTTTGTATAATACTGATTAATAAATCAGGTTAAATACCTATACAGTATGATTTGAAAAATAGTGTGAACCGTTTGAAAAATTTGCTGTGAAATGTTTTCAGCCAGTGTAAAATTGTTTGGATTGAAAAACTTTTTCTTTGTTTGGAATAAAGGATTTAAAAAAAACCTATGTGCAAATGTTTTGAAAAATGTTTGTCAAAATTATTGTGGAAAATGTATATATATAGTGTGAATTTTTTTTGCAAAAATAGTTTTCAAATGTTTGTATATGATTGCAAAAATTATCGTGTACTATAGTTTGCAAAATTATTTTCAAACTAGACCTGAGGAATAAAAGCATCATTACAAATACTTGAAAATCATAAATAAAATACATAAAATTCTTGCTAAACAACCTAAATAAATTACTCCGTTAAAACCTGTAAAGTCTTTATAAATCCATACATTTTGTAAATAAGACGACACACCCGTGTAAATAATTGCGTGTACCTTTGTATGTGTCAAGCTTTTTACTTGCGAAAATTCTTTTTGTAAAAAGATTCTTTGATTCTTGTAAATTCTTTGTGAAAAATTGCATCATTCATTGTGCATAGCATGAGCATACCATTCATATTCTTTTTGAGTGAGCTTGATGATTGAATCAGTCCAATAAAGTCTCAAATTTGAGCTTGGTTAGACCTTACCGCACCTAACTGCACTGGAACCATACGGGAACTAGGTTTAAGGTACTTCAGGTCTATGCAGACTTAATTCTTTGAGAAATCAGGGCTGGGTTCAAGTCACCTCAACTGACTAACTAGAACTTTTCGAGACACACGCATGACTCTTGCCGACCGTGACCTAACTTGGACACTTGCACCTTTCACTTGGCTCAACTCAGTTGGAGTGGTGAGGGGGTTGGATTTGCCAGTCTGAGACGCACACGGGTGTAAACATTCGTCCTCGTCTAGGGAGGGAAGTGCACCCCAACCTAGTCTAATAGCCATGAGGTCTAACGATAGGAGATTGTGGGTTGCGATAAAGCTTCAAAAGAGGGATAGTCTACTAGCTCAAGAGGAAAAACTCCTTATGTAAATGCTGCTGTGAATAGTATGTTGAAAAAAAATGGTCAGGCCTGTACAAAAATAAAATGCCTGCAAAGTATGTACATATATTGCAAAGCCAATAAGCAAGCTTGAGTTCCAAAGTCAAATATGTGAGCCTGCAGCTGGATGACTTGACTACACTGGTCTTGCATCCTAGGATCGGTAGCTACACTGACTACCGTCCATTCTTCTCTTCACATCCTCCTCTTGAGCTGGTTGCCACTTGAACTTAGAAGGGAATACCCTGCTCCTCGAGGAAAGAGCTGTAGGATTGGGGAATCATTGGGTTGTCATTCTGGAGAAGTCAGTTCCTTTGTCATTTCAGTTGGGGAGAGCCACCATCACTTACACTGTACAAGTCAGCTTCATAGTTATAAGGGTTTGTGGATGATGTAGACCAGTTTTGACCAGGCTATTGAGGTGGGTTAAACCGAGTTCTGTGGCTCTCGAAGGCTGTTGTATTTTAAAGTTGGTTCCCGACTAGGTTCCATACACTTCTACACCCAAGGTCTGACAGGAGCTCCAAATTCAGATTTTATAGACATACATTGCACTGAAAGCACCCCTATTCACTCTATCCTTCTTTAATTCTCTTTTTCTTTTCTTTATTCTTTTTGTACTTATTGCATAAGTATTTGCTAGGGACTAGCAAAGGAAAGTATAGGGGGGTGATGAATCTCCATTTCATCACCTTTATTATATCATTTTGGCCTCAAAAATCCCAACAAATGCATGTAAATAGCATTAATTTGCCCATAAAAGCATTCATTACTTGTTGCATTAATTATACATTAAATAAGGTTTTTAAATGCAAAATTATAGAATAAAGAGAAGAAAAGAAAAAGGAATAAAATATTGCAAATATTTTATGACCCGAACCCCGAGACCAAGGCTAGCATGGAATTGGTCGACAAGGAATAAAGTAGGGGGATATAAGGGCCAGTATACAATAAATACCTCATTCATTAATTCATTCATTTATACATGTTTGACACCTATTTTGTATATATTTATTCATTCATCAAACAAAGAAACTTTGTACATGAAAGTTGTAGATAATAATGTAAATAAAAATACAAAATTGAGTTTGCCTAAAAATAATACTCAGTGTACATTTTATACACAGAATAAAAAGCCAAAATCTCAACTTCACAGACCCATATCTTGCAAATAAAAACTCCAAATCACTCAAACTCACCTTTAATTGTATATAGCTTTCCAAGAACTATTTAATAAAATTGGTTTCATAATTTTTGGAGTCCATCTGCAAAAGTTAGGTTTTTGTCCTTCATTGTGCAATCAGCCTGATTAAAATATTCAATTTATTCATTGTCCATTATTTTTATCAAATTATATTTTTAGAATTTTGTAAATAATGTGTATAATACATGTACATATTGATATTAGAATAAAACGAAAAAGGATTTATAAAATAAAATAAGTCTATGCAAGATAATATGCATAATACCTATGTTAAGTATATATCTAAATAAAGAAGGGAAACATTCTTTAATTCTGTCATATTTTTATAATATTATAAATATTACATATAACTTACTAAAAATACAAATCTAAAATAAAAACCAAGAAAACACATTAAATAAATAAAGTATATATATAATATATAGGTAAAAGACCTATAAGTATACCTACATATACATATACCTATTTATTTAAATATGAAAATAAACTCATAAAAATTAAATAAAAATACCCTCACACTCACAAAAATAAATTATAAATTTATAAAATAAGACAATAAAATAATAAAATAAAATAAACAAAATAAAAATAAAATACACAAAATACATGTAAATACATGCATAAATACATTTTTAAAATAAAACCATAATAAAATACATCGAAAAATTAAATAAAAATCATAAATAAATACTACATGAATTAATACACATTTTTCATTTTATAAGAAAATTCTAATAAAATCATTTATTATTTTAAATAAATCATTTTAGAATAAGGTTTCCTATTTTGTCCTCTAGCGTCCGAGGTGGACCAATGGGGCGCCAACCTTTCTTGATCGCTCGGTCAACTGTCCCATCCGGGACCTGACGTCTCAGAACTGTCTTTTCTCTGAATTTCTTCTCCTTTTTATGGCCATCTCGTCCATCGATCGCGCTCGCGTTCTTCACAAGAAATCATCCCTGATGATCCCTGATGCCCGCCGATATCTTAGACCAACATGCTGCTCAATGGATTAATCAATAAACACCTGTCAATAAGGGTTCGTTCCTGTGTTTATAAATAAGAAGCTCCGCCCCCTCCTCAAATTTGGCCAATTTCATCCACCCAAAAGCCTCGAATTTGATCCTGGGAGGTTCCTCGTGATAGGGGGAGCATCTCAGCGCCTCGAATCGGCCGGAGGAGGGATACATTTTGACGCGGCGGAGCTCCGGCGTCCGTCCTTCTCCCTGGTGGCCCCCAGGTATAAGAGCTGCTCTTTCATGCTTTTTAGGTAGATTTTAATGTTAGCTTTTTATTCCCGTGCTTAGTTTAATCTTTAGTTAAGTAGTGTAGCGTAAAATCGCCAACTCGAAGTTCACCGGAGCTCAGCTCCGGCGACTTCTTCGCTGTGACATAGACCGTCTCCTACCGCCATTCACCTCTCACCTCGTTCCCCATCGCATTCTCCATCTATCAATCATCTTTGTTCAACCAAGGACCCCCAGTCCTTGCGAATCGGAGCTCCACCTCCGCCAATCGCCATAGCTCCTCCGCCTCATCTCATTTTGCGCCAGAGCTTCAAAACCCGGGGTCGAGGAGATAGCCCTCGTTCCCCCGGTTCTTCCTCTGCAGGTCAAACGCAGCAGCGACCCCTTCTGGGCTCGATTCAAACTAGGAAGAGGCTTCTAGAGGTCCCGACCTTCATCGACCTCGTCCGAGCTCCTTGGACCTCCAGGAGCCATGAGAAGACCGCCGGCAGACGCAGAACGCCTCCAGCTACGAGCAGAGTATCTCAGATGCGAAGAAGAATCCCGGAGGAGCCCATGCTCCACGATCGAAGCTCGCCTGGGGCGAGCTTCTTCCCTGTTCCTCCAGACACCTCCCTCGCCGTCCGATCAGGAGGAGCGTCCCAGATTGAACGAGAGCCGTCAGATAAAGCCCTGCACCGACCGTCAGATCAGCTCGGCTGATCTAATCTCGACCCTTCATCGGCGAAGCGGTACCGGCCGTTGGATGCGCGACGTGTGTCCAAGTGAACTGATCCACGTCGTCCATCAGCGCGCGTTTAGGGGTAAATTTCTTATTTAGCCCCAGCCTTTTTTGTATTTATCATTCACCCTTGTAAAAAAAGTTGAAGTTTATTTTAGTGTGTAAATTTTGCATGGACCCCACTGTATGATTGGCATATTACTTTTAGGTCCAGTCCACGTCACCTCACGTATCGTCCCACGTGAGGTGGCTAATTTGCATATGACCCCCTATATGTTTGTACATTTATTTTTAGTCCATAAATTTAAATTCCAAGTCTATAATTTTTGTGGAAATTGGCATCGAGGACCCTGGATTTTCTGAAATTGCTTTTTGGTCCCTGTAGGTGCGGATCACGTGTAGTCCCATGTGATGGTCATTTTGCGCGGGGGTCCCTGGCGGGTTTTATATTTCGTTCTAGCCCTTAAAGTTGTAGACCATGTGTTATATTTTTGGTGTCTTTGCATTCAAGCCCCTGACTTGATTTTTATTTGCAAAAATGCCCCTGCCAGGCCATATATTTTTATATGCTTTGTCCATTTATTTCATGCACCATATTAACTTGAAAAATTCCACAAAAATGAATATAAGCTCTTGTTAGCTTGCTCGTGCACGCCATATTTTTAGTTTTTATTTTTGTTGCATTTTTGCATTTATTAAAAATAAAAAATATGCATTTTGTCTACTGTCTAGCATAGAAAATACGAAAACAATAGTAAACCCCTTGAAAAATTCCAAAAAATTACCTATGGTCTATTCTATCATATTTTAGTGTCAGTCCATAATTCCTTAAAAATCTTAAAAGAAAAACCCTAAAAATTCGAAAATACTCAAAAACTTCTAAAAAATATAAAAAATTCTATAAAACTCCAAAAATTGCAAACTCAAGTTCTGTAGGTTCTATCTTTTATTATCTTTATTTTAAAAAATAGTTGGAAAAATTTTGTGGCTGTTTGCTATTTTGAAGCCCTATTTTACTCACAACCAGTAGTTACCTCACTGTTTTGCTTTATTTCAGTATTTAAAAATACCAAAAATATTTTGAAAAATACCCAAAAATCACAAAAATAGTAGAAAATCATGAAAATGCCAAAAAAAATTTATTTTTGAATTTTTGACTATTTTTGTATATTTTTATAAATATTGTATCACCCCTCTCTCTACAATATATATATATTCCCATATTGAAAAAGGAAATTAAAAGAATATATATATATAAATATATAAGTATATCTAGATATATTTATGTACAAAAAAAATTATATACATATATATATATACTTTATTCTCTATACTTACCATTTATATCTTTATGTATCTATATTTTATAAATCATATATATATAAGTATATAATATTAGACAATATATATGTATATATATTAGAAAAAAGAAAAAAAAGAAAAAGAAAAACCCACAAAAATAGGACTCATACAAGGATGACTCTGTGTACATGATCACCATAGGCTACTTCATTTTTTGCATTACTCTCTGTGGTTCGACCTCTACATACTTATTCACTGTGCATCTTGTGGTAGAGTAATAAATGTTAATTCACACTTTTGGGACTCAATTGGTTTATTCTTTTATTGTGGATTAATTGCTGAGTAACTGATGTTCTGTAAGCGGACGCCTCAACGGCATTATATACATATCATTGTGACCCTCGCTAAGTGCCTGTTATCAATATTTCCCTTTATCTTGCTTAAATAGCATTCATACATCAATCCACAAAATATGCATTTTTAGCATTCATATTTGCATTTAATAAGAAGCCAATCCATGTTTAAAATCCACTTGTAAACCATCTATATATTTGTATTTTATCCCCTCTAAAATAAAATAACACCTTCTTCATAGTGTATACACCATTAATTAATAATATAAGGAAGAAGGCCAGAGTTCTCTCTTGTAAAATACCTAATAAAGCCCTAAACCCCTTGGACCTTAGAATGCCCATATCTCTCTCTTAAAAACATCGAATTAGGTCTACTCACCTTTAGATTAATACACATCCAGAGACCTTTAAAATGAGACTAATTTCATTCAATTCGGAGCTCGTAGGCAAAACTTGGGTTTTTGGGCCTCCTTGAATACTATACATATGTATATTTGTATTCTTGTATTTTTGTATCACATTTGACCTCATCTCCATTTTTGGTCAACATGAAACTTGTAGATCTCATCGAGATCTACAACTTTCATGTTTTGAGTTTTACAAATTCAGCCTCCTTCTAGCTCTAATCTTATTTTTCTCTTCAGCGACTCAGAATTGGCCATGTGGCACCCTCTGATTGTGCCACGCGGCCCGCTCCCTTTGACCTATCCGCCCGCGCCCTGGACCGTTGGATCTTCATCTAGATCCAACGGCCCAGTGATCTCCAAGTGCGCCTTAATTCCAAACAGTTGGATCAATCCCAGAATCGCATCTTCACCGCCCGCTAGCGCCTCATCAGGCTCGCGCCACGTGGCACTCTGTGCGGCATCCGATCTCGCTCCAGGCACCTTGATCTTCACCATTCATCACCGCAATTAGTTTCAACCATTCGATCGAACCCCTGAGTCCATCTCAGCCGCCCGTTAGCGCCGCATCCTCACCACGCCACGTGGTGTGTTCAGAGCCCTCCGATGTCGCACCTTAGATCTGATCTCAGGCGTCGATCCGCGCCTTCGTCTGGACCGTCGGATCGCCTGATCCAACGGTCGAGACATCATCATCCACCTCTGCACGCCCCGCGCCCACATTCTCCATTGTGCGCAAGGGGCCGCCCCCTTTCTATTTTGGACTCCACTCCGACCACCTTCTCTCACTACTGACACCACCACGACATCACCCACTCATCCCTCATCCTCTCCAGCCCCCTCGACATCCATGACAACCCTCAATCTCGCTCCACGAAGGCCACGAACTCTACCTCATCGCCAGCTACCCCGTCACCTCCACCCTATAAATCAGTCACCTCCAGCCACTTTCACCCCCATCCGCCACCACGGAGAGTGACTCCGAGCTCCCACCGTCAGATTGGTGACAATAATTTGAGCCCAGGTCGAGCGACGACAGAGAACACCTCCGGCGAGATCCACGGCCGACCACCGCCATGTCGCAGCTCCTCCAAGGCGCTCCACGAGCTCAGGTCCTCCTACCGACCTTCGAGCGAAGAGGTGGAAGCTTCCCCGGAGCATCTGACCCCAGGTAGACTCCTCCATCTCTCCCCCGATCTTCTTCTTCCTTTTCTTGCTCCTTCTGCGATTTAATTCGTTATTCACAAGCATCATCTCGCTCCTCCGATAATTCTCCGAGCTCCGCATCCGCCACCACGGAGAGTGACTCCGAGCTCCCACCGTCAGATTGGTGACAACAATTTGAGCCCAGGTTGAGCGACGACAGAGAACACCTCTAGCGAGATCCACGGTCGACCACCACCGTGTCGCAGCTCCTCCAAGGCACTACACGAGCTCAGGTCCTCCTACCGGCCTTCGAGCGAAGACCTGAAAGCTTCCCCGGAGCTTCTGACCCCAGGTAGACTCCTCCATCTCTCCCCTGATCTTCTCCTTCTATTTCCTTCTCCTTCTCCGATTTATTTCGCCATTCACGAGCATCATCTCGCTCCTCCAACCATTCTCCGAGCTCCGCAAAAGAGCTCTGATCTTCGCGCTACCACCAGCTTCCTCTGACGACACACCTCACCCTCCACCGATGCCAGCTCCGCCACCGTGGCGGGGCTTGATCACCAGTCACCCTCACTGCTCCACCGGCCTCGCATTCCATTCCCAACAATTCCACGAATAGTTCGCGTGCTTTGGCTATCTTCTAACCCCCTGCAGGTATCATCTCTTTGATTGGTCGGAGACTTCACTGGACAGCTTCGAGCTCCATCGTCAGTGGCCTCCAGGTCACTCCAGCCTCAGCCAACATTGCCGGACGCTTCACCGCCCCTCCACGATCCTTCCGATCTACGCTAGAGCCTCCAGCGTCCTTCACCGAGGACGGGAGGACGAGGCGGAGCTAGGCCAGGCTCGCCGGCGCCCAGCCCTCTCTGTCGCAGGAGGCGGAGGGCCGTTGGGGACGACAACCAGCAGTCGTTCGATCCTCTTGATAGAACGGCTAGGAGCCCTCCACATCATCACGCCCCACAGTCGTCAGATCATGCGTATCCTACACCTCCAGATCACGCCACGTCATCGCCCTCTAGGTGCTCCAGGTGCCGTTGGATCAATCCCGATCCAACGGTCACTAATCGACCACATCGTCACCTCAGGAGAGAGCCCACCACCGTTGGATCGATCACTAATCGTATGGACCCAGACAAGCCACGCGTATCAGCCAGAGGCCGTTGGATCATCCTTGATCCCACGGTCCAGATCTGTCCATGTCGCCCAATCTGAGCCTCTTCCTCGACCACTAGGCTCGGATCACCCGAAGCAACTCTGAGCCAGATACGAACCTCCAGAGCCACCCGAGCCTCGCTCCAAGCCTCCGAAGACTACCGAGCCTAGGACCGCCACGTGATCCGCACGTGCGTCCTAGGTTATTTGCATCAAGGCCCCTGAATGTTTTCAAAATTACATTTCAGTCCCTGCCAGGCGACCCCACGTGAGGAGCAAGTGTCTCGTGGAAAATTTGCATTCACCATCCTAGAATTATAGGTAATTGCATATTGGTCCCTGTCAGCACGTTTTATTTTTAGCAATTTTAATTCATGTAATTGCATTTACACCCCTGTCTTTGCATGCATATTTAGGCATTCATCTTAATTCATTTCTCAGTTTCAAAAATTGCATTGTGTAGCTTACATTGTCCTCTTCATTATGTGACATGTGGCATATTTTTGTAATATCAGTTGTTTTTCTATAAATTAATTGGTTCATTTTTGCTATATTTTGCCCATTTATGCCTTTTAATTGATAAAAATTTCTCTGTGACTCCAAAAACCCCCAAAAAATAACATTAGATCTATGATAATTAGGTTTACCTTGCATAAAAATTTCATCTCAATTGCACGCATCCCGAGGCCTAAATAATTCATTTATTGATTTCTTTAATAAATTTTTAATAAGTTCATTTCACATCAAAATTTAGGTTTGATAATTTTCCTGGATTCCTCACTTTCAGTCCATGTAGGGTAATTTTTATTCCCAAAAATATTATGATTTGGTATTTATTAAAATTAATTTAGTCGAAATCACCTTGCATTCATATTTAATTCACAGTAATTTTATTTAGTGTCAGAAAATTCCAAAAAATTAGGGTAGCCTCATTTCATTACATTTCACCATCTGGCTAAGTTTCAGAACTTTTGGACTTGTTTTGACCATCTTTCTGAATTAACTTGTAAACTGGCTAGATTGTGCATGTGTCTTGCAGAAAAAACCGAAAAAGACCAAAAAAATATTCCCCGAAAATCACACTTTGGACTTTGCTAAAAATTTACCTAAGGAGACATCTGCCTCCCTGAGTTCGACCTTGGACTTGCCCAAGTAAAAAAAATTGTTGCTCGTGATTAACTTGTGTTAATTAAAAGTGGTTTTTGATCTGCTCTCATTATCCGACTGCAACGAACATTATTAATTAATTTGACCATTAATTTGATCGAATTAACTATGGTGGTGGGACGCTTTTCAAAATGGCGCCGTTGCTGGGGAGGCACGGCTTAGGTTAATTTGCAGTATTTCTGAGTGCTTGATTTTTCTATCCCCGGGTAGTATGACCCCCGATTTTCTTGTGAATATTTTATATCCTTTAAGTTTCATATTTTTTGTGTCATTCTCTATTTGACCTAAAATTATTTCTATACGAGGAACACGAGGAGTCGAAGATGCTTCAAGGAATCGACATTTTAATTGTTTGAGTGATTTGAGAGGATTTTTAATTTATTTTTTATTTTTTTCTTTATTTTTGCATTATTTCCAGCAGTTCCGGTTTGGGTTCTCGCATGTGTAAACATAGTGGAACCGTATCCCCGTGTGCTGTGTGGTTTGAATGGTAAATTAGGCTTGCACTAGCTTCTCCTCGAGCCACTCTAGGATTTGCTTGTGCTCGTAAATTTTTAAGACCACACAATGCACTTAAAAGACGCACTTAGACCGCAGATCTAGTCAAAATAACCCGTGCTTCCCTCGCTGATAGAACTGCTTGTCTAGGAGCGGATTTTTGTCGCATGCATTTGCATATAGTGTAAAAGATCTCAATTCTGTTCTGCATCCTGCATAAAAGCGAAGGGATCACTGTAAGTATTCTTCACTCAGCATACACATCATCATTTTCCATGCATCGGCTTTTCTTGATTTCCCCCTCTATTTTTTAAACTTAATTTAAACGGAAATTGGGACTGGACGATAGGCGTGCTGTGTGGTTGGACTAACAAGTGATAACTTAACTTAAAACCAGGGATGCTAACATTATTGACCAAAAAATAAATTGGAAAATCTGCTTGCAGGAGACTAATCCTCGACCTTGTTTTCAGGCTGAGTGAGGGTACTTTAGTGTGTGTGAACACCTTAACGCAGAGCCCAAATCCCTGCCTTCCATATCACATTCTGACTACTCCTAGCAAATATCACAAGTTGAATTTATTAAGGTTCACTGACTAGTACCAAGTAGCCTCCGTCTGTCTCAGGTTGATAGGGGCGAAATTACGATACTTCACGACAAGTTGCCAGTAACCCCCCGAGGTGAAGTTCCGGACATGTCAGCCTCCTCTTGCTTAGATAGGGGCAGGTCTTTGAATCCATCAACATGGGATAGGAGCGAAGAAAGGAAGGACCGACGGTATCTTAGGCGATAGGTTAAACAGGGAAGACGCATCCGACTCTGAGCCGACTTCCCTATAGGCCACATAAATACTTGCTATCTTGCTTGAAAAATCACACTTAAAATTTACAAGATAAATTGGACTCGATTTCGGGTCCTTCACTGTGTTGAGTGTGAACCCAGGGTCTTAGATTGACTTGTTTGCTTCAGGTAGGAGTCAAATCCTATCTTCACTTAGAAATCCTGATTCTTCTCACTAAATCAAGATGAGTAACTGGGGGGATATCGACTCTTTATTCACCAATCTCTCTTTGAGCCCCCCCACAAAACTCCTCTTCACCGGCCCAAGCGCAACTTGGACCACCCAGGACTCATGACCCCCTTAAGTTCTGGTTCCCTCACACCCAGGGTGGTTACTCTCAAACCAACCCTTTCCTCTCCTATGAACATACCGAGGAAGACCATCGCCTCGGTAAGAATCCCTTCCTTGATTTGTCCTCTAACGCAGACCATGTTTCATACCCAGGACTAGAAGACAAAATGCCACCTAAGCAGACACCAGATGAGGAACAGTTGAGACAAATTCTTAATCGCCTCGTCACGTCCGAACAATAAAATGTAGATCTCACAGCTAGAATGGGGCAAATCATTGCGGTAGGAGGATTCGACCGACCAGTGGTTGATGCCTACAACCCAGCAGAGAACGTGATGCACAGTTGGTTGGCACCTGCAGTTCCTCCCGAAGCATTCGAGCTCAAACCCCACTTCCTTAGCCTGCGACCGAAGTTCAATTGAAATGCCAATGAAGAACCTTATGCCTTCCTCAGAAACTTCGAGCTGGTTTGCAACAACCTTAGTCATCCTAGGGTTGAACAGGATTACATTAGACTGAAGGCCACCCCATTTGCCTTCGGAGTAAGGCAGCACATTGCTGAAGAACCTAGGGGTGATATGTACAACCTGGATGTAGTTCAAGGACCTATTCCTGAAGAAGTTCTACCCCCTCAGTAGAACTAATCAAATGAGAACAAAGATCGCTAGTTTTTCTCAAGGACCCATTGAACCATTCCATGAAGCCTGGGATAGGTTTAATGACCTAATTCAGAAATGTCCCTGCCATGGCATTTCTAAGGCGATCTTAGTCCAGACCTTGTTCTGTGGCATGACCCCGGAGATGCAGGGGTTAGTCAGTGATGCATGTGGAGGAAGCTATCGGAACAAGAATGAGGATACTGTATGGAGGATACTAGAACAGATGGTAGAAAGTGGCAGGTTGCAGGCCACCAGGGCCTATCAGTTGTCTCCCTCAATCCTATCCAACGAGACAACTCAGAGGACTGTAGCGAATCTGACAGAGGATCTCATTCCCAGCATGGGGTTGATTGCTGACAAGTTAACCATGGTCGAGCAGATCCACAAGAGGGTCACTGACCTTGAGTCTCTCTCACGTCTGCCGAAGCAAGTGGAGGAACTTACTGAGAAGGTAGCTAAGATGAAGCTACCTGCCCCATCTGCACCACTTATACCTGTACACTGAGTCCATCTTGTACATGAACATGCACCAGGGCCTCATAGTGGTCGGGTAGAGGATCAGACTTACACCCAGCAGAACCAGCATGTACCCCCACAAGTGGAGACCGGATACGAGGAGCCTCCACAGGTGTTCGAGATCAACGGGATGTGGTACAACCATGACCCCATCGGCAGACAGTCGGGGATGGGGAATGGTCAGCCTCACCGACCTTCCCCAGCTTACCAGGAAACCAGCTCCCTCCCCGCACCACGCTTTATTTAATCCAGGCCCGAACGAGGGTCAAACCTCAGCAGCACCAGCAGCAGCGCACATTCCACTCGGGCCAGCAGGGTCCGACACCGTCCCATCAGCTGCAGCAGTATCGGCATGGCCAGTAGGGCCAGTACATAACCTCATCCGCAAGTCAGCATCAACAAGCCCAACCCACCGAATTGGAGTCCATCACCTTGGTGATCCAGACCATGTCTGATAGGGTCCAACAGATCTAGAATGACTATCTGGATATGAGAACCGATCTGAATCGTGTTTCTCGTACCTAGGATCAACAAATGGCGTCAAAGACCCCAATTCCCACGCAGGTTCAGGCCAACCCGAACAGCTTAACCCAAGGTCAGAACCGACTTCTTGATCAGGTATACTATTCAGATAATTCTTTATCTGAACATGAGATCCTTTCGTATGATAATGTGAACCATATGTCCCTCAGGAGCGGAAGGACCATGATCATGCCTGATCGGGCACGGGCACCGGAGGAAGGAGCCGCCAAGTCTCTACCTGAGGAGAACTTGGAGGAAGAAGGGGAGCAACCCCACCACCACCACCATCGGCAGAAGAAGAGGACTTCTGGGTCCTCGAAGCAGCAACAAACCCGCACCAGCAGAGAGTCCGAGGGAACAGATGAAGAGCCCGCACCTCCATCTGAGGAGGACCGTCCAGAAGTTGCGGAAGACGCATTACTGGTTTCACCACAACATTTTCCTTTTAGTCAGAGTCAGAGTCCGAGTCTGTTTTGGAGTCTGAGTCTTGTACAGAACTCAGTTCCAGCTTTCAATGAAAACATTTCAGTTTCAGAACCTGAGTTAGAGTCAATAATCCCTTCCCCCGATCTCTTAAGGGTGGAAAGAAGAAAACTAAAAAAATCCAAAAAGATGACCCTGAGATGGCAGAGTTCTGCAACAAATATATCAAGGTCACAATCCCCTTTGACAAGTATGTGGAAATGACTCCTGCATTTCAGAAGTACCTTAAGGTGAGATGCACACCTATTAGGGTTAGCAGAAAGGCAAAAGCCGTGTTGAGAAATACGTTATGTCGGTAGCCACGACTTGTGCAATAATGAACTCATTTCCAAGGAAACGAAGAGACATGGGTGCACATTATGTGGTGAGACATGTCGATGACATTGCGTTTGCACGCACTCTCTTAGACAACGGCTCCTCAACTAACTTAATGCCTACAACCCTCTATGAGCGGCTTAATCTCAGACCTCTTAGGAAATCTAGAGCCCTCCTGCAGTTCGCTGATAAGTCAACCAAGAGGTCCCAAGGAGAATTGAGGAATGTTGTAATCAAAGTCGAGGGTCAAAAATACATGGTGGACTTCACTGTCCTAGATATGGAAACCCCTCGTAATTGGAGAGACTCCCAGATAATCTTAGGCAGGCCCTCAGGACAGCGGGGGCCTTGTTTGATTATAAGATCGGGAAGATCTAGTTCCAACCTCCAGACGGAGATGAGGAATTTGAGATGAAGCAAACCAGATGGCAGAGACCGGATTCCGAATCCAGCCCCGAGTACTCTTCAACAGACGCAGACTGCGACCATGTCGACACAGTTGGGCCATTGAGACAAAACCCAGCCAGCACTGATGAGTCGATCCCCTCCGGAGATGATCCCGTGCATGAGTCAGTTTGCAAGTGAAGGATATGGTTAGATCCTCAAGCGCATCACGGAAGCGTGAACGTCGTATCGAATACGACGAGGAGCGACTAGTCGCACTAGTTGCTCGATGCAGCGGAATTTAAAAAAAAATTATACGACGAAACCAAATGATCCAAGAACACTTCTCGAATCGTTTCGTCTAAACCACAAACAAGTAATAGGATTACCTCTTGAAGCGTGGTTGCGATCAAGTCTCTAAACGAAGAGACCTCCTGTCTCAAGTCCGATCCGACGGAGGAGACGCTTGCGAGCGCGGGGATAAACCGCGTGCTTCTCGCAATCCATGTTGATGATCCAAGCGACGGATCTCCTGATCTCGACACACGAGATCCGACGTCTTCTTCACGAGCGAGGCGCACCGAAGGAGACGGAGATCCACGAGCAGTAGAACGGGCAGCATAACGATGATGCCGCGGCGATGGAGAACCTCTCCATGGCATCCATGGTGGACGGCCATGAGAGGGAGAGAGAGGGCTGACCTCTAGAGAGAAACAGAGAGAGAGATGCTTCTCAAGCATTGTGTGTAAAATAGAGAGCATGGTATGCCTCTCTATTTATAGGGTTTTGGGATCCATGGATCTCAATCCATGTGACATATAAAATCAATGGATGAGATTGATTTATGTCAATCCAATGGTCAAGATTATTGTTGGTAAAAACCAACAACTTGTGATTTAATTTTGATAAAATATATTTGATAAATCAAATAAATATTAATACCAAATTAAATCAATTAAATAAGGAGAGAAAATACAAAGGAGATCAACCTTCCCCTTTAGAGGGCAATCTCATGGATTCCCATGAGATTGCATATCTCCTTGATTTTCTCTCTACTTATTTTCCAACAACTATTTGTTGGGATTTTTATTCACCAAAAAAATTCTCAATTAAATTTGGGAATATTGCAATCTTGACATTGGAATATTGTGAATCATATTCACAACCCAAAACAAAATGTAATTTACATTTTCAATTAATTAGATAATGTGTATCCAATATACATTAATAATTAATCTACTAATATAAATTATATTTAACTCTCTCTAATACATTATAAATCACATTTATAATATATTATGAATAATTGGATATTACCATCCACATTATTCTTATCCATAATAATTAAATCACATTTAATTATATTGGATAACTTATTCTCGTGTGCTCAAATAATATGAATCACATTCATATTATTTACATCTTTGATAATCAAATCACATTTAATTATCTAAGATAACTCTCCTTATAATATGAATCAAATTCATATTATTCATGATAATTAAATCACATTTAATTATCCATTTTCTCAATGCTCGGATACATATATCAACAATAGAATTATCCATGAACTCTTTCAAGGATAATGCGCTTTCTCCGCGAATACTTGGAGATAAGGACAGGGCGATTGTATTGTTCCACGTATAATGACATGGATATTGAGATCACATCTCAAATCCAGATCTCGGGCCTCCCATAGATGCTTGATTAAATCAAGACCGTAAATCTAATCTTCTCATTGAATCTGAATCACATTCAGATCAATGTCCACCATTTGGACTAAGATCATATTACTTCTCTACTGAGAGGAGTCACTAAAATACAGACCCGTTTCATCACTCCCTAGGAATGGAAGCGTCATGGTTATACAATCGTTTATGATCACATCTCCCTCAGGTATTCCTAATACATGTACATCCTGCATACTTGAAGACTCAGATTAAACCCGAAGTATTAGATCAACTTTATACTGTCTACTTCAGGGTTTTATTAGTAAGTTTCTCATTCGATCATTGGGAGTCGGTATTGATCATATACTTTCCAAAAGCATATATCATACCTAGGTCTTGATCATATACTTTCCAAAAGTATATATCAAACCAACAAATTCAGTCAAGCTTCCAAAGCGAGACGACCGTGCGTACGGAATTTGATTCTTCCCACTATCTCATGAGTGAGCTCATGTCTTCCGGTTCAGTAGTGAACCTGTATGATCCCTTTGAGAGATCGTATTACTCATATGCCCTTATATGCACACCAGCGCGCCGGTGTATAGACCTTGATTAGGCCATCAACCTATTGGTCTGCCAAATGTACATACTCAGACATATAGTAACACATCTGTCTCCGGTCAGAGGATGTGTGCCTATATCATGACAGCATATGATATAGGACTTTGGTTATCTCGATATCGTTAAGTCAACTCTTTGAACTAACTCATCCGACACCTCCGAATCTCTATTCCTATGCAGAGGACCTGCATCAAGAGGTCGGTCAGATATCAATCTAAATGAGATAGGATTGCCATCTCCTACTCAGGCTGGAGATCATCTCTTAATAATCATTTGACGCTGCTTGATGAGTCCTCAATCTAACTCATTAGATATTCATCTAAGCACCAGCCTCTATGATTCAATAATTGAATCAACAGCTATATGATTATTAAGATGGCCATGGTACATAACCCTAATTGCACTAAGGGACCTATTATGCAAATTATGTATTCTTCATTTCAGATCAAGGAGTGAATTGCAACAACATTTATTGCATAATGGCTCGCCGTGGGCTCACATTTCCAACAATCTCCCACTAGCCCAAAGAGCCATTAATGGGCTAATCATTTAAACCCACACTCATGTGACAATCATAGGCTATTTAGAAAATAGCTAGGTAAGCTGATCAGTCATTCCGTTCCCAAGAGACTACGCCAAGTCCTTTTACGGCAATTGCATATCTCCTAGTAACAGTGCTCGCATCCAACGCGAATGTTGCATCTCATGCAACCGATACTCAATTTTGTTGGTTATAGTGTCCTTGACACTACATCTTATTAATTATCATAACCAGTATTCCCATAATCCTTATTAGAATACCTTCATTCCTGGAGATCTCTATCTCCTAAGGTAACTACAATCAAGACCCTTATAGATCACTATCTACAAGATCTTAAACTTTTGAAGATAAGACTTTGAGATCACTATCTCCAAGTTTTATCATCTTTGAAGATATTATTATTACTGCAATCAAGTGTTTTATCTCCATAGCAGGATTAGTAACAGTTTACTACTCCCACTGCATGGTAGACATCTGGTTCTTGTACACATCTAGAATACATTCAGCTTCTCATAACTGATGCACAAGTGCAAGCAGTTCTAGCATTCACTTCCTCAACTCTTTGAGGTGCTATCCCTCTAGACAGGTCACTACCACATCTTAAGGGAAGGAAGCTTTTCTTGGAATTGTCCAGAAAATGGAATAAGTCCAAGGTGTACTACTAATGCGACAGTCCCAATACCCTCTTCTCTTTGCTTCTGAACGACTTCAGAATTAAGATCTAAGAGGTATCCTTGAAATCGTATCTCAAGGTATGGAACAACCAAATTATAAAACACTTATCATTTATTCTTATATGATTCCAAATGATTAGAATAATATCTACATTTAGCACGATGAACACAATGGCAATCCCACTAAGCTTCACATGGTTCATCAAGATTCTATCTGAAATCATAACATTTATAATTTCATCAAATCTTGTGTTCCAACTACAGGAAGCTTATTGGAGTCCAAAGATGGAGTTCTTCAGCTAGCACACCTTGCTTTCCTCAACCATGAAGCCCTGGGGCTACTTCATATGAATATCCTCAGAGAGGTATTCATAGAGGAATGCAATCTTGAATCACACCATGAAGATGTCATAGACAAGTTGTGTAGCTATAGTTAGCAATATTCTGATGGGTTAATGCAAGGTCACTGGAGAGCAAGTCTTATCGCATGCGATGCCTTCTCTTCGGTGTTTAGCTCATGGCTACGAACCATGCTTTGAAGGTCTATACCTTCTCATCAGGTTCCCTCTTTCTCTTGAAGATCCATTTACACCTTAATGGGTCTGACCCATATAGGTGGATCCTCGAGGGTCCATATACAACACTTGTATACGAAGTCTACATTAGACTTTTATTGCTAACATCCATCTTTCCATGTCATGATCCTCAGGAGCTTCATCACATGAAGTCCGATCATTTTCAGATTTAACTGACACATGGAATTCATCTTCAAACTCATTTGAAGAGGTAATAATGTTTCATCTTTAATTATCTATTTTAGTTTCCGATTTCAGGAGCTTCATTATCTTTTCAAGATTAAATGAGTTCCTTTACTTCATTTTCATCTTGATTCTCAAGAGAGTCATCCTATAAGAATCATATTCTCAAAGATTAGATCTTTTAAGAATCTCAAGGTCATAAAGTAGGTATCCAATACCATCCTTTATTTTCCTAATGAAGTAGCACTCTCTAGTGCCAGATTCCAGCTTAATCACATGGAACCTTATTAAGGATATATAATGTAGTCTCTACCACATATATATTCCTGGAAACTAAGAGATAATTATGCTATGATTAATCATTGATCAAATCATGTCACACATGATCAATTGTATCTCCCTACAACTCCTTTTGAGTTAAGGTTCATTAGGAGGATTGAGATAGGAATGATATTCATATCTCCATAAGGTATTTCTTGAATTCATTTAATAGGTACGGGCTACCTTGGTTAGATCAAATTCATTTCATCTTCCTTCAAACTTTGGTTCTAAACCAAAATTGCGAAATCTTTGAACATTTCAAAGGTTTCTTAGGTGAAGAGAAGAGATCTCATATCATACATAATCATTAACAGATATCACATATCCATAATGTTTACTATGATATAGATGATTTGCATACATCAATATGTATGAGATTCTTAATACCTAGGCATCTTACACCTTTCCCAAGGAAGGATGTATTAGACATTTTAATGTGAATACAATATTCACAAGTATGTGAGATTTGAATCTTTAGACAATCTAAAGTTTCATGTCTTACCAGTCCATTGATTTCATCAACAGACATATGTCCAAAATTTGATGCCAGATCATTGTCAAATGATCTTTATCCTCCTATTGATCTTTTAAAGGTTTAATTTTCAGTATTAGAAATCTTAATGAACCATTCAATAATTTTCTAATTTAATAGAGTCCACTAGATTTTAGATTACTATCTGAAACATTTCCATCATAACTCTTTATGATAGATTTATTACAGAATTCATGTTTATATCCAACAATTAGAAATAAACAATGAGTGTATTCTAATATCTAGGTCATAGAGACATTCTCTAAGACTAAGGGCTCCCACTAAAAATATGAAGTCTATTGATCTCATGGAAACTGTTGCAACACTTGCATCACTTTCAACATGGATGATCAATAAACCTCATGATCAAATTTCTAATATTCTAATACATATGCAACCAATTGCAAGTGTTATTAGAAGATTGAGATACAATTATTAGACTTTACCTTATCAAATAAGTAAGTCAATTTCAATGATTATATGTAGATTATACTGATGCTCCATCCGAGTCCTTTTCTGAGGATTCTAGACAGACTTCATAGTCATACTATCAACACATCAACTTATTGCAGTATTGGCATTCATCCAACTCTTTGGATGTCATATGGAAGTCACAAAAGTACAGTCAACTATTTGATTATACTTCTTGCTTGAGTCCAACCCATGCTTCCACTGCGCTCCCTTTATCTATAAACAAACATTGCTTAAGAATAAGGATCTCTTATGTTAAAATAAAAAATTTCAATATAAGAGTATTTCAACATTTATACAAGCTTCACCCAATTCATACAATATGAATATTATGAAGCTTCATGAATGACTAGAGTATAGATAGTAGAATGATGACACTCATCATCTACATCCATCTAAACTCTTAAAACATAGGTTCAGGTAGGTATTCAAATAATTTGAATACATCATCTCTTATAGAGCTACCATTCTGCATGATGTAGAGAACCACATCATTCATGATTAAATGTCGAGAGCACATATGTATGCCAGAATATTGATTTTATAAGGATTAATTTTGATAATTACGATCATCATCGACATGTCACTTCAAAAGTACATTCGATAAGATCAAGACTTATAGAGACATACCAACCCTAGGGTTTTAGTCCTATTGTCTATTTAATTATCACTTCTCATTGTTGTGAGGAAACTTGCACATTGCAACCGCATACATTGTGTGTCCAATTGCAAGTACAATATCTGGATTATAGGGTCCAATCCACGATATTTTACTGGTTATTATTGAGTATAATATTGAGTGGGATTAATGAAGGATTATCTGAAATAAGAAATTTGCATGAGTGTATATATTTATATATATAAATGTTTTACTTTGAATTAGGAATTTTATATCAAAGTTGTCTTGCCATGTCAACAATGAAAGTTCATTCCCTTAATCACTTTCAATGTAAGAGATATACTTACCATCATATCTCAAGAAAGATCTGGGATCTCCTTCCTTATCTTTGTTGCATCCCAATAATATGAGAACCTACAACTCGGATAAAAATAAGCGGGAACACATTCCGCCTTGCAAGTCCAACTTGCATCTCCCAATTCGGTCTTTAATACCCGGGCCCACCACCCCTAAGGTGATGTTGACCCGTCATTAATTGAACCAACCGTCAACAGGAATACAACTCGCTATGCGCAATCCAATATCGCCCCAATAATATGAGGACCCGATATTGGAGTCACTACGCATACGTCCTTACTCTTTCGAGAAGCGACGAGCCCGATCCAAATGGATCATATGCAGGAGCTGTCACTTCGGACAAGCGTCTCCTACATATAATATCTGGCGACGAAACTCTTCGCCTTGACGGGAGACCATGGATGTCACTTATGTGATCCTCCATATCTTATTCAAATTAAATTAATTTCTATGAATCACATTCATATAATTAATTCTTCCAAGGGAATTATTAACTATAATCATATTAGAGTATTCTCAATTGGATATAATTAACTTAATCATATTAAATTAATTATCAATCCAATTTAATCAATCAAACTTAATTTTATGCTTGAATATACATATATGATATTATTCTCAAAGTACGTATTAATTCGAATTTTAATAATTAGAAAAATACATCATAATACCTCGGACATTATCCCGGCCCTACCCGCTGTCATGGCCAGTACCGACGGGAGTGGGGCGGACCACATACGTTGCAACCCGCTGACCAGCGATCCCCGACTAGACACCATATCCACCTCGGGAAAGGATAATGCCAAATTGATTATTTTGTACTTGAGATGATCATCGGTTCTTCAACCGAAATTATACCATATAGTAATCAAAACAATTTTGATTTTAAGGAAATTTGCTAGGCAAATTCCCAAGTCCTATTCAAGCAAGAAGTTTGATGATTGTAATTCCAATTAAGGTTTAGATCAAATCTAATCAACTAATTGGTTGGGGCCAAGTCAATTAGGCAAATAATCATGTTTCAATATTTCACAAATATTTTTCAAGATTATTTCATGAAATTAACAATTAATTTCACTAATTGACAATCACTTGGTTCTAGATTAGGAAAGCAATTTCAGCAGTGACCCCTACTTACTAAAATTGGCATATCTCAATCATATTAAATCCAAATTAAGCAAAGTCAATTTATAAAGTTTGCTAATTTGATTTAGGACAGAACTTAAGTGATATTTCACGCATTTCGAGGAAAGTCTAAACAGTAATTAACATTTTAATCACGTTCAGATTCACAGTTCCCGCAACAGTGCATACATGTTCATTAAAATGACCATATCTCGAGCATACGAAATCCGATTTACGCAAACTCAGATCCTATGGTTTCCTTATTTAATGAGGAACAAAATCCAAGTGCTATTTTCGTGTTTAAACAATTTAAACTTGGCCGAAAAATTACACTAAACAGATCTGCGAAATCAAATGCGATAAAAAACTTTCGCGACCTCAACGAACCCAAGTCGTCCTTGGTTAACGAATCACTATTCGAAACCGTCGACCTAAGGCTCTGATACCACTTGAAGGATATGGTTAGATCCTCAAGCGCATCACGGAAGCGTGAGCGTCGTATCGAATACGACGAGGAGCGACTAGTCGCACTAGTTGCTCGATGCAGCGGAATTTAAAAAAATTTATACGACGAAACCAAATGATCCAAGAACACTTCTCGAATCATTTCGTCTAAACCACAAACAAGTAATAGGATTACCTCTTGAAGCGTGGTTGCGATCAAGTCTCTAAACGAAGAGACCTCCTGTCTCAAGTCCGATCCGACGGAGGAGACGCTTGCGAGCGCGGGGATGAACCGCGTGCTTCTCGCAATCCATGTTGATGATCCAAGCGGCGGATCTCCTGATCTCGACACACGAGATCCGACGTCTTCTTCACGAGCGAGGTGCACCGAAGGAGACGGAGATCCACGAGCAGAAGAACGGGCAACATAACGATGATGCCGCGGCGATGGAGAACCTCTCCATGGCATCCATGGTGGACGGCCATGAGAGGGAGAGAGAGGGCTGACCTCTAGAGAGAAAGAGAGAGAGAGAGAGATGCTTCTCAAGCATTGTGTGTAAAATAGAGAGCATGGTATGCCTCTCTATTTATAGGGTTTTAGGATCCATGGATCTCAATCCATGTGACATATAAAATCAATGGATGAGATTGATTTATGTCAATCCAATGGTCAAGATTATTGTTGGTAAAAACCAACAACTTGTGATTTAATTTTGATAAAATATATTTGATAAATCAAATAAATATTAATACCAAATTAAATCAATCAAATAAGGAGAGAAAATACAAAGGAGATCAACCTTCCCCTTTAGAGGGCAATCTCATGGATTCCCATGAGATTGCATATCTCCTTCATTTTCTCTCTACTTATTTTCCAACAACTATTTGTTGGGATTTTTATTCACCAAAACAATTCTCAATTAAATTTGGTAATATTGCAATCTTGACATTGGAATATTGTGAATCATATTCACAACCCAAAACAAAATGTAATTTACATTTTCAATTAATTAGACAATGTGTATCCAATACACATTAATAATTCATCTACTAATATAAATTATATTTAACTCTCTCTAATACATTATAAATCACATTTATAATATATTATGAATAATTGGATATTACCATCCACATTATTCTTATCCATAATAATTAAATCACATTTAATTATATTGGATAACTTATTCTCATGTGCTCAAATAATATGAATCACATTCATATTATTTACATCTTTGATAATCAAATCACATTTAATTATCTAAGATAACTCTCCTTATAATATGAATCAAATTCATATTATTCATGATAATTAAATCACATTTAATTATCCATTTTCTCAATGCTCGGATACATATATCAACAATAGAATTATCCATGAACTCTTTCAAGGATAATGCGCTTTCTCCGCGAATACTTGGAGATAAGGACAGGGCGATTGTATTGTTCCACGTATAATGACATGGATATTGAGATCACATCTCAAATCCAGATCTCGGGCCTCCCATAGATGCTTGATTAAATCAAGACCGTAAATCTAATCTTCTCATTGAATCTGAATCACATTCAGATCAATGTCCAACATTTGGACTAAGATCATATTACTTCTCTACTGAGAGGAGTCACTAAAATCCATACCCGTTTCATCACTCCCTAGGAATGGAAGCGTCATGGTTATACAATCGTTTATGATCACATCACCCTCAGGTATTCCTAATACATGTACATCCTGCATACTTGAAGACTCAGATTAAACCCGAAGTATTAGATCAACTTTATACTGTCTACTTCAGGGTTTTATTAGTAAGTTTCTCATTCGATCATTGGGAGTCGGTATTGATCATATACTTTCCAAAAGCATATATCATACCTAGGTCTTGATCATATACTTTCCAAAAGTATATATCAAACCAACAAATTCAGTCAAGCTTCCAAAGCGAGACGACCGTGCGCACGGAATTTGATTCTTCCCAATATCTTATGAGTGAGCTCATGTCTTCCGGTTCAGTAGTGAACCTGTATGATCCCTTTGAGAGATCGTATTACTCATATGCCCTTATATGCACACCAGCGCGCCGGTGTATAGACCTTGATTAGGCCATCAACCTATTGGTCTGCCAAATGTACATACTCAGACATATAGTAACACATCTGTCTCCGGTCAGAGGATGTGTGCCTATATCATGACAGCATATGATATAGGACTTTGGTTATCTCGATATCGTTAAGTCAACTCTTTGACCTAACTCATCCGACACCTCCGAATCTCTATTCCTATGCAGAGGACCTGCATCAAGAGGTCAGTCAGATATCAACCTAAATGAGATAGGATTGCCATCTCCTACGCAGGCTGGAGTTCATCTCTTAATAATCATTTGACGCTGCTTGATGAGTCCTCAATCTAACTCATTATATATTCATCTAAGCACCAGCCTCTATGATTCAATAATTGAATCAACAGCTATATGATTATTAAGATGGCCATGGTACATAACCCTAATTGCACTAAGGGACCTATTATGCAAATTATGTATTCTTCATTTCAGATCAAGGAGTGAATTGCAACAACATTTATTGCATAATGGCTCGCCGTGGGCTCGCATTTCCAACAGCAAGGTCCTCAGAAACGAGTACAGCTCAGAATCTGCATCCCCTACATCTTCGATGACTTAGAGGCCCATCTAGGCCTATCAGTCCTTCCCTCTTTAGGACAATCAGAAGATGAGGATGACAAGTTGGACGCGGTATTTGCCGATTGCATGGAGACCTTTGATGATCTGACTCCAGAGCTGAATAACTTGGTGGCAGCAATTATAGAGAAAGATCCAGCCACTTCCAACACCGAACAAGATTCAATTGAGCCAGATCTCCTAGACGATCACACCATTCCTGAGATCAAGCCTTTACCCACAACACTTAAATACGCCTTCCTTACGGGTCAAGAGAAGAAATATCCGGTCATCATCAGTTCACGATTGACCGAGGAGCATGAATCTTGCTTGCTAGATATCCTGGAGAAAAACCGCAAGGCAATAGGCTGGAGCATTTCCGATTTCCATGGGATAAATCCCTCTCTGTGTTCGCATCATATCTACTTGGAGAATGAAGCTAAACCCTCTCGTGAATTCCAACGTCATTTGAATCCAAAATTACGTGAGGTATTTAAGAAGGAGATAGAGAAATGGTGCAACGTGGGTTTCATTTATCCCATCTCCGACTCGAAATGGGTGGCCCCGATCCATGTTGTCCCAAAAAAATCGGGAATTCAGACGACCACCAACGAGGACGGAGAGGAGATCGTGACGCGAGTGCCCACGTCGTGGTGCGTCTGTGTGGATTACAGACGCCTGAATGCCGCGACGAAGAAGGATCATTTCCCCTATCATTCATTGATCAGATCCTTGAGAGACTAGCGGGGAAAGAGTTCTTCTTTTTCTTGGATGGGTTCTCGGGCTACAATAAAGTAGCCATACTCTGGAGGACTAGGAAAAGACCACGTTCACATGCCCCTTTGGTACCTATTCTTTCAGGTGCATGCCCTTTGGGTTATGTAATGCTCCAGGTACTTTTCAAAGGTGCATGATTGTTGTATTCGCCGAAATGGTTGGTGAATTCCTGGAAGTCTTCATGGACGACTTCTTGGTCCACGGCGATTCCTTCGATTCCTGTCTTAGGAATCTGGAGCGAGTCCTCAAACATTGTTGTGAGGTCAATCTGGTGCTCTCCTGGGAGAAAAGTCACTTCATGTTGATGGAGGGCATTGTGTTGGGGCACGCCATCTCCAAGAGAGGAATGGAGGTTGACCCTGCCAAGGTGGATGTGATCAGACGACTCCAGCCACCAACCAACGTCAAGCAGTTGCGGTCGTTCCTCGGACATGTCGGATTCTATCGGAGATTAATCAAGGATTTTTCTAAGATTGCCCGACCGCTAACTGAGCTTTTAGGCAAAGACATGGAGTTTGTTGTTGATCACAAATGTCTTGAGGCCTTTAAGCTATTACAGGGAATGATCATGGACGCCCCGATCCTACAAGCCCCAGATTGGTCTCTATCTTTTGAGATCATGACGGATGCCTCAGACTTTACTGTTGGGGATGTGTTAGGATAGAGAAGGGATGGCGTCCCATTTGCAATCCACTACGCAAGCAAAGTACTTGATACCGCTCAGCGTAACTATACAGTTACGGAAAAGGAGATGCTTGCAGTAGTGTTTGCCTTGGACAAGTTCAGATCTCACTTAATCGGATCCAAGGTAATTGTGTTCACTGACAACACGACGCTACTATACTTGATGGAGAAGAAGGACGCGAAGGCGCGTCTTCTTAGGTGGATTCTTCTTATCCAGAAGTTTGATTTGGACATTCGTGATAAACCTGGAAAGAAGAATGTAGTAGCCGATCATCTGTCTCGTCTCGAAGATATCAATACTTCTGAGGATTCCCCAATTCAAGACTACTTCCCTGACGAGTCGATTTTTGTTGTCGACTCAATCCCATGGTATGCCAACATCGTGAACTATCTAGTCTCCAAGAAGGTTCCCGAGGGTTGGCCCAAGAGCCACATCGACCGACTAAATTCGGATGCGAGACACTACCATTGGGAGGATCCGATCCTTTTCTTTGAAGGATTGGATTGTGTCTGGAGACGGTGTATTCCTCAGGAGGAATACCAGAGTGTTGTTTCTTTATCCCACAGCTTGGAGGCAGGAGGACACAACTCCGGAAAGAGGACCACATGGAAGGTACTTCAGTGTGGCTTTTACTGGCTGACTCTGTTTAGCGATGCCATCACCTTTGTGAAGTCATGTCTAGTATGCCAGAGAATGGGAGGAACCATTGGTTCCGAGGATGAGATGTCGATGGAGCCTGTCATCATTTGTGATGTCTTTGACGCCTGGGGCATTGATTTCATGGGCCCATTCCCTGTTAGCCATGGGTTCGAATACATCCTTCTTGCGGTAGACTACTTATCCTGGTGGGTGGAGGCTATCCCAACCCGAGCCAAAGATAGCATGACTATTTGTAATTTCATCAGAGAGCACATCATCTATAGGTTCGGGATCCCCAAAATGATGATATCAGATGGGGGTAGCCACTTTGTAAAACGGGAGGTGAAGAAACTCTTAACGGACTACGGCATCGAACACCATGTCGCTAGTCCTTACCACCCACAGACTAATGGTATGGCTGAGGTATCGAATTGGGAGGTGAAGACTATTTTGCAAAAGCTTGTCCGCCCAGACAGGAAGGACTGGTCTTAGATTTTGGATCAGGTCCTATGGGCGTATAGGACAGCTTACAAGCCACCGTTAGGAACCTCCCCATTCCAAATGGTATTCAGAAAGCCGTGACATTTGCCCACAGAACTAGTGCATAAATCAGAATGGGCAATCAAGAAGGTCAATTGGAACACGCACCTTGGGCAGAAGCAGAGAGATATGGATCTGAATGAGCTTGTGGAAGTCAGAAACCGTGCATATGACAACAATTTGGTGTACAAGGACAAGGTTAAGCGTTGGCACGATAGATATATCAGACGAAAGACCTTTGTTCCTGGACAGAAGGTATGGTTGTTTAATGCTAGGCTGAAGATCTTCCAAGGCAAGTTGAAGTCCAAGTGGACATGACCATTTGTCGTCCGTACGGTGCACGATAGTGGATGTGTCGAGATCTCTGATCTCGTAGATGACGCACCGACATTCCTAGTGAATGGACAACTGTTGAAGAACTTCGTCAAATCCCATGAGCAGTTAGTCCACGTTGAGGAGATTGTATTTATGCGCGAGACAGATTCAGCAGATACACCTTGAGCCACGCATTAGATCTTGAAGCAGTGAGCTCTAGCCATCAGCAACATCTTGAAAGATTCAGACAGACTCACTTGTATATACCATCATTCCTGTACATTCTGACCTTTCTCCCCCGCGACTCTTGCAACTCATCCCCAGCTTTATTGATCACCATCTTGGACTATGCTTAGGATGACCAGATCATAAGTATAGGGGGGATAAGCCACCTGAGTATGCTCTCTATACATCCTCCAGATCACATTGGTCCTCATACTCACTTCCATCCTATACTTAGCCTGACATGAGCCTAAGTATAGGGGGGACAGATGCCCGTATTGTATATTCATCCACTTCTCTTCTTGACCTCGTCTTCCCCATTTTTTGACATTCTTCTACACTTAGGCTACCCGAGCCTAAGTATAGGGGGACAAGATGACTTCTTTACATTTTTCGTTCTCTTTTGCTCTCTTACGCTTAGCACGAGCTATGTCTTTTTCCTCGCTTTCCATGCTCTGAGGACATAGCACACGCTAAGTATAGGGGGTGTGTATATATTACATATATACTTTACCCATAGCTCGTACTTTCACGTATCTTTGTATATATTTCGCAATAATCACGGGCTGGGTAAAATTTAGAGAATTTTTTTTTGTAAAATACACTTGTATAATCTGTATAATACTCTTGTAAATTATTGTAACATAGGAGGTATACCAAATAATTGAAAAAAAACACAAAAAAACAAAAAAAATTATTAGGCTTCTTATTTACTCTTGCATATCATCTTTGCATTCAAAAATAAAAGAGAGTCTTGCATTTCATTCATCTACATAGCATGTCATCTGCATCTCATCTGCATATTTTGCATATGCAAGATGAAAAGTTAGTGGGTTCTGAACCAAGTTATGAGTAGATATTGAGGATGGACTTGATTTGACCTTAATCCACCTAATTTCAGAGGAATCATATAGGAGTTGGAGTTAAGATTTCTCAGGTCAAGTGACTTAATTCTTTGAATCCGCAAGTCTATGTTCACATGTCATCTTGATTAGTCTAAGTATAATATCTCGTGCACACGCATGATTCTTATAGATAGTGACCTAACTTGGACAAGCACAATGCACATACCTCTTCATTGATGAGGTGGTGAGGAAGTAGAATCCTTTAGCTGGGAGTAGCACACGGGTGGAAACATCCGTCCTCCTCTAGGGAGGGTAGTGCATCTCAACTTAGTCTGGTGGTGTTGACATCTAAGGACGGGATGCTGTAGGTTGCAATAATGCTTCAAAAGAGGGATAGTCTACTGGCTCAAGAGGAAAAACTCCTGATGTACATGCTGCACCTTGTATATAGTTTAAAAAAAAGAAGAAAAAAATGCAAAAACTACAAAAAAATCAGACAGGTCCAAGTGAAAATAAAATACCTTTCGGAGTATGTATATTAGCAAAGAAATGCAGCTGGATGACTTGACTACTGGTCAGGCATCCCGGGATAGGTAGCTACACTGGCTACCGTCCATTCTTTTCTCTACCCCTCCTCTTGAGTTGGTCGCACTTGAACATAGAAGGGAATACCACGCTCCTCGAGGAATGAGTTACTGGATCGGGTTATTTGAGTTACCTTGTTATAGGAGGTTGTTTCTGAGCCATTTCTGATGTGGAGAGTTACATTTCACTTACACAGTACAAGTAAAAATCATAGTCATCAGAAATTTGCGTTTGAGGATTTGTTCTGACCTGACTATTAAGGAGTCTTGAATATAAGACTTGAGGAACTTGAAGTCTGTTAGGTCTTAAGTTCAGATCTCAATAAGGATCCGCCACACAATTAATCCAAAGGTCGAGTCAAGCTCCATTTTCAGCTTTTGTTCATGACCTTGGTATGGAACCCAAAATCATTTCACCCTTGCATTTCATTTTAGTTGTTCTGGGACGAGCAAGGTTTAAGTATAGGGGGTTGATGAATCTGTGATTCATTACTCTTAAAGTTGAAAATAGAGCTTTGTCCCCGGGTATTTTGCTTCATATTTCCCTTTATCTTGCATAAATAGCATTCATACATCAATCCACAAAATATGCATTTTTAGCATTCATATTTGCATTTAATAAGAAGCCAATCCATGTGTAAAATCCACTTGTAAAATATCCACCTATCTATTTGTATTTTATCCTCTCTAAAATGAAAATAATACCTTTCTCATATTGTATACACCATTAATTAATAATATAAGGAAGAAGGCCAGCGTTCTCTCTTGGAAAATACCCAATAAAGCCCTAAACCCCCTGGACCTTAGAATACCCATATCTCTCTCTTACAAATTGTGAATTAGGTCTACTCACCTTTAGATTAATACACATCCAGAGACCTTTAAAATGAGACTAATTGCATTCAATTCGGAGCTCGTTGGCAAAACTTGGGTTTTTGGGCCTCCATGAATACTATACATATGTATATTTGTATTCTTGTATTTTTGTATCACATTTGACCTCATCTCCATTTTTAAACTTATAGATCTCATCGAGATCTACAACTTTCATGTTTTGAGTTTTTCCAAATTCGGCTTCCTTCTCCCTCAATCTTATTTTTCTCTTCAGACACTCACAGGTGGCCACGTGGCACCCTCTGATTGTGCCATGCGGCCCGCTCCCTTTGACCTATCTGCCCGCACCCTGGACCATAGGATCTTCATCTAGATTCAACAACCCTGTGGTGTCCACGTCCGCCTTAATTCCACACAGTTGGATCAATCCCAGGATCGCATCTTCACCGCCCGCTAGCACCTCATCAGGCTCGCGCCACGTGACACTCTGTGCGCCCTCCGATCTCGCTCCAGGCACCTTGATCTTCACCGTTCATCATCGCAAGTAGTTTCAACCATTCGATCGAACCCCTGAGTCCATCTCAACCGCCCGTTACCGCCGCATCCTCAGCATGCCACGTGGTGTGTTCAGAGCCCTCTGATGTCGCGCCTTAGATCTGATCTCAGGCATCGATCCACGCCTTCGTCTGGATCGTCGGATCACATGATCCAACGGTCGAGACATCGTCGTCCACCTCCGCACACCTCGCGTCCACGTTCTCCACCGTGCGTAAGGGGCCGCCTCCTTTCTATTTTGGACTCCACGCCGACCACCTTCTCCGACTACTGACACCACCACCGTGTCACCCACTCATCCCTCATCCTCGCCAGCCCCCTCGACCTCCATGACAACCCTCAATCTTTCTCCACGAAGGCCACGAACTCCACCTCGTCGCCAGTTACCTCATCACCTTCACCCTATAAATCAATCACCTCCAGCCACTTTCACCCCCATCCGCCACCACAGAGAGTGACTCCGAGCTCCCATCATTAGATTGGTGACAACAATTTGAGCCAAGGTCGAGCGACGACAGAGAACACCTCCGGCGAGATCCACGGCCGACCACCACCGTGTCGCAGCTCCTCCAAGGCGCTGCACGAGCTCAGGTCCTCCTACCGGCCTTCGAGCAAAGAACTGGAAGCTTCTCGGAGCATCTGACCCCAGGTAGACTCCTCCATCTCTCCCCCGATCTTCTTCTTCCTTTTCCTTCTCCTTCTCCGATTTAATTCGCCATTCACGAGCATCATCTCGCTCCTTCGACCATTCTCCGAGCTCCGCATCCGCCACCACGGAGAGTGACTCCGAGCTCCCACCATCAGATTGATAACAACAATTTGAGCCTAGGTCGAGTGATGATAGAGAACACCTCCGGTGAGATCCACGGCCGACCACCGCCGTGTCGCAGCTCCTCCAAGGCACTGCACGACGTAGATCCTCCTACCGGCCTTCGAGCGAAGACCTGAAAGCTTCCCCGGAGCTTCTGACCCCAGGTAGACTCCTCTATCTCTCCCCCGATCTTCTCCTTCCTTTTCCTTCTCCTTCTCCGATTTAATTCACCATTCACGAGCATCATCTCGCTCCTCCGACCAATCTTCGAGCTCCGCAAAAGAGCTCTGATCTTCGCGCTACCATCAGCTTCCTCTGACAATGCACTTCACCCTCCACCGACGCCAGCTCCACCACCGTGGTGGGGCTCGATCACCAGTCACCCTCACTGCTCCACCGGCCTCGCATTCCATTCCCAACAATTCCACGAACAGTTCGCGTGCTTCGGCTATCTTCTAACCCCTGCAGGTATCATCTCTTTGATTGGTCGGAGACTTCACCGATGCTGCTTCGAGCTCCATCGCCAGTGGCCTCCAAGTCACTCCAGCCTCAGCCAACATCGTCGGACGTTTCGCCGCCCCTCCACGATCCTTTCGAGCTACGCCAGAGCCTCTAGAGTCCTTCACCGATGACGGGAGGATGAGGCGGAGCTAGGCCAGCCTCATCGATGCCCAACCCTCTCCGTCGCAGGAGGCGGAGGGCCGTTGGGGACGACATCCAGCAGATGTTCAATCCTCATGATTTAACGGCTAGGAGCCTTCCACATTGTCATTCCCTGCAGCCGTCGGATCAGGCGGATCCTACGCCTCTAGATCGCACCACGTCATTACCCTCTCCGCGCTCCAGGTGCCGTTGGATCATTCCCAATCCAACGGTCACTAATTGACCACATCATCACCTCAGGAGCGAGCCCATCACCATTGGATTGATCACTGATCTGACAGACCCAGACAAGCTATGCGGCATCAGCCAGAGGCCGTTGGATCATCCTTGACCCAACGGTCCAGATCCGTCCACGTTGCCCGATCCGAGCCTCTTCCCCGACCACTAGGCTCGGATCACCTGAAGCAACTCCGAGCCAGATCCGAACCTCCAGAGCCACCCGAACCTCGCTCCGAGCCTCCGAAGACCACCAAGCTTGGGACCCCCACGTGATCCTCACGTGCGTCTGGGTTATTTGCATCGAGGACCCCGAATGTTTTCAGAATTACATTTCAGTCCCTGCCAAGCGACCCCACATGAGGAGCATGTGTCCCGTGAAAAATTTGCGTTCACCACCCCATCATTATAGGTAATTGCATATTGGTCCCTGTCAGCACGTTTTATTTTTATCAATTCCTGTAATTGCATTTACACCCTTGTCTTTGCACGCATATTTAGGTTTCATCTTAATTCATTTTTCAGTTTAGAAAATTGCATTGTGTAGATTACATTGTCCTCTTCATTATGTGACATGTGGCATATTTTTGTAATATCAGTAGATTTTTCTATTAATTAATTGGTTCATTTTTGCTATATTTTGCCCATTTATGCCTTTTAATTGATAGCAATTTCTCTGTGACTCCAAAAAACCCCAAAAAATCACATTAGATCTAGGATAGTTAGGTTTACCTTGCATAAAAATTTCATCTCAATTACACGCATCCCGAGGCCTAAATAATTCATTTAGATTTATGTAATTAATTTTTAATAAGTTCATTTCACATCAAAATTTAGGTTTGATAATTTTCCTAGATTCCTCACCTTCAGACCATCTAGGGTAATTTTTATTCCCAAAAATATTATGATGGTATTTACTAAAATTAATTTAGTTGAAATCACCTTGCATTCATATTTAATTCACAATAATTTTATTTAGTGTCAGACAATTCCAAAAACATTAGGGTGGCCTCATTTCATTGCATTTCACCATCTGGCCAAGTTTCATAACTTTTGGACTTGTTTTAACTATCTTTCTGAATTAACTTGTAAACTGGCTAGATTATGCATGTGTTTTGCAGAAAAAAAACCGAAAAAGACCAAAAAAAATTATTCCCCGAAAATCACACTTTGGACTTTGCTAAAAATTTACCTAAGGAGACAGCTGCCTCCCTGAGTTCGACCTTGGACTTGCCCAAGTAAAAAAAATTGCTGCTCGAGATTAACTTGTTTTAATCAAAAGTGGTTTTTGATCTGCTCTCATTATCCGACTGCAATGAACATTTTTAATTAATTTGACCATTAATTTGATTGAATTTACTAGGGTGGTGGGACGATTTTCACAGGGCTACAGGAGCCCTACGTTCAAGATATTCACCTATCTCAATTGTTGGAAGCCACCCAATTTTTATCCCTCAGATCATTCATCATCAACGACTATAAATCAATCTCTAAGCCAGCATTTGAGCCTCACACCTCGGCCGCCCGAAGCAATCAGGAGCTACCAAGTGGCAGCTCATGATCAAGCTGCTACCCAAACCTTGCCTCACTAGCTAGTGACGTCAACGCACATGCATGTTGAGAAATTTGCGGCCCTTACCTCCAATCCAGAGGAGTTCCAAATACACCCCCGTGCATGCATAAATTGTAGAAATAACCAAGCAGTTTATGCAAATTATAAACACGACCTCCAAGGGTATATTTGTAAGCATATAATTTAATTAATTTATTATTTAGTCCCTGAAACTTTGACTATTAATAACTCGAGCATATTTGATCATATTTTTGCACACTTGGTGTCGTTTTGAAGCTTATTTAATCCTCTATCATATTGAACATTGATATTTTACTTTTGAGACATTATTTGACATTAATTATTTGAGGAGATCATTTTTTTAATTGTGAGCATAATTATTTTTGATATTGAGTTCTATTATTGCTCAATAATTTGTGATTTGATATGGGATTTATTCTGGGGATTTATTAAACCATTAATTAAACCAGAGAGGAGGGCACTTGAATTTATTATCTTGGCTTGACTTGGTCTCACTTGCTGCTCCACATCCCTCACTTTACATAATCATTTCATCATTATTGCGTCATTCAAAAATCACAAAAATAACACATTTCTTTATTTCTTGCCACATATCATAGCATTATTTTCTCAGTATTAAAAATCATTTTGAGAAAAAATCATGCGTCATATTTATTTTCGCAATTAATTACATCTTTAAATAAAAATCCATAAAAAGCTAAAACAGAGAAAAATAACAAAAATAATTCTTCTTCCTTTAATTACCTAACTTATTAGATTATTGGAGAAGAAATCTTATACCCTCACATTACTTCCCTGAGTTTGACCTTGGGACTTACCCAAGTAAAATAAATAAATCCGATTGCATCGAGACTTGACTTCCCATATCATTTCTCGATGTCATAACTATTGACAATTCCTTGGATTTCCTGACTACATCTTCGACAATCCATCCTTAATTTCAATGAATAAATTTATGGATTTATGCGCTTGTCACATCTCGATGGAGGAGATCTGGAGAAAGGAGCAGCTCCGAGGTTGGGAGGCTGCGATAAGGCCCCTTGGTCTCGGATCTCATCGAGGAAGAGGGGGTCAGGCTGTCACCATCGGTGCCCTCTTCTCTGTGCAATCGACGGATGGGGAGATGTCTGGCTGATGAGTTTACTTTATAGCAGCAGAGGTGGCTAGATTTGGAAGGAGGAGCGGCTGATTGAATCGACAAGGGATGACATTTGGTGGGATTCGAAGGAGGCCGGATATGGAAGGTTGCTAGGGACGAGGGGTAGGTGGCGATAGGATAATTGGATGCGAGAGATCACAAATGAGATACGGACGTCGACACGGTTCCATATCTGAAAGGATATCAGGTGGCCGAAGATGGAAAGTGGGAAGCGACCGACTTGGAAGGTGGGTGGCAGATCTCTAAGGGAATGTGGCAAGATGGGTAGGTGACACCGGTCGAAAAGGGGGAGGAAGGAGAAAACACGTCGACTGTCTGATCGCCCGAGATCAAGCGGCTGAGGTGTTGACACATGGTGGTTTTTATTTCGATTTTTAATTTAATTTTTTAATCAAATGTAATATAAATAAGCCCACATATGGGTCACAGGTGGGAGCTCCAGGAGCTGCCACATGTCACTCCTAGAAAAAGCAAAATTATAAAATAAAAGAAAAATAAAAAAGAAAGAGCAAGTGACCTCAGATCGAAATTTTTTCTTCACGAAAGTTGTTTGTCTCGATAGATATAAAACTTTCATTAAAAAAGACAAAGTCAAAATAGGTCAATTGCACAATGTGTCATTTTTGGTGGTACTCTCGGTACATAGAAAACCGGCTTTATGGGGTTTTGTAATTTTTGTGATTTTAAATGGGATAAAAATTCAAAAAATTTGATAAAAATATAGACAAATATAGACACATTACTATACTTTTTTGGATTTTTAAAATTAAGAAAATGGAGAAATACAATAAAGTACGATAAAGACGACTTTTGTACAGATTATTAAGGAACACTCAGACTCTGTCAATGTCTTTGAGTTGGTTTTATTTTAGGTTGGATTTCTACGTATTTTAATAAAACTTTTGTCGAAGAAAATAAATGAAAAATAAATAAAATAAAAAGAGTTAAATATGTATAAAATAATAGTTCAAAATCGGGTAAAATACACAATGTACAAAAAAGGCCAAAACCCAACTTTTACATATAAGCTCCAATTCACTTGAACTTGGTATTATTTTGAAGATAATTTAATGTACATTAATTCAAAAGCGAGCAAGATCAAATTGAACACTGTATGAGGAAGATATCAACGTATTAGTCTGATTATCCTGAAATTATGGTTTGACTTTATGGACCACTTATTTCTATTAGTGTTTTTTTTTGTATTTTCCCTTTATTCTTGTTAGTGATATGTACGCAATGGAGATAGTTTCATGTGATTTGGAGTTAGCATTGATTAATTAAAAATCGAGAAAATTAGCTTATTTTACAGGTCAATTGGGTTGAGATTTTTGGCTTCTTATTTTATGCCCTTATGCATGAAAAATTACAATTATTATTTACATATGCATGAATGCTAATTATTCAAGATAATTGATAAAATGTAGATGAATTTTCAGAAACATAGCTTAATTAATCACTTTTAGAGTGATGAATCCCATTTTCATCATCCTCTACTATGCTATAAATGAAAGGCTAGGCCTAGCTCTTTCTATACAACAACTATTGGCAAAGCAATAACTCTTGCTCTATTCTCATGAATTCCCTCTCTCCCAATATTGTAGACGTCCACCATATTGGCCTAGAGAGCCTCGTAGTTGTTACGACAATGTCATGCTACCAGATCGACTGCTCGTGCTTCTCCACCTTCTAAAGTGCATCTTGCTCATGAGGAAGGCTCTCGATTTCGCGTGACGAAATCAGGAGACTCCACATTCGGATCTTCAACTCAGATTGCAAGAAGCATTCATCTCATCCACTCGCCCATAAATGCATCTGTCATTGGATCAAAATTGAGTTAGGAGGTCTCTGTTGGACATGCAAGCCACGACGAGCCATTATGCAATAAATGCTATTGCAAATATCATTCCGTGATCTGAAATGAAGAATAACTAGTTTGCATAATAGGTCGCATAGTACAATTAAAGTAATGTAACATGGCCATCTTAATGATCATACAGCTGTTGATTCAATTATTGAATCATAGAGGCCGGTGCTTCGATGAATACCTAAAGATTTAGATTGATGACTCATCAAGCACCACCAAATGATTATTAAGAGATGATCTCCAGCCTAAGAAGGAGATGACAATCCTTTCTCTAAAGTCTTATATCTAACCGACCTCTTGAAGCAGGTCCTCTGCATAGGAATAGAGATTAAGAGGTTTAGATAAGTTAGGTCAAAGAGTTGACTTAACGAGATCGAGATAACCAAAGTCCTATGACGTATGCTGTCACGATATAGGCACACATCCTCTTACCGAAGACGATGTGTTATTATATGTCTGAGCATGTACATTAGGCAGACCTATAGGTTGATGACCTAATCAAGGTCTATACACTGATGCACACAAGGGCATATGAGTAATACGATCTCTCGAAGGAATCATACATGTTCATTTGTTGAACCAAAAGACATGATCTCACTCATGAGATATTGGGAAGAATCAAATTCCGTGCATGGTCGTCTCTCTTTTGAAGCTTGACCAAATTTGTAGGTTTGATATATGATTTGACTACACTGGTCTTGCATCCAAGGATAGGTAGATACACTGGCTACCGTCCATTCTTCTCTTCACCCCCTCCTCTTGAGCTGGTTGCCACTTGAACTTAGAAGGGAATACCCCGCTCCTCGAGGATGGAGTTGCTGGATTGGGGAATCATTGGGTTGTCGTACTGGAGAAGTCAGTCGCTTTGTCATTCTAATTGGGGAGAGCCACCATCACTTACACTGTACAAGTCAGATTCATAGTCGTAAGAGTTTGCGTATGAGTTGAAGTATTTCTGACCTGGCTATTGAGGAGACTTGAGCAGAGTTTTGGGATTCTCAGGGACTGTTGGATTTCAAATTCGGTTCTCATTAAGGTTCCGCCCGCACTAAATTTCCAAAGGTCCGACTTAAGCTCCAAACTTTGATTTTGCAAAGACAAGTTTGATAATCAAATAAAATCCAAGTTCTTCTTTTTCTTTTCTTTCTTCTCTTTTTGCACTTATTGCATAAGTGTTTGCTAGGGACTAGCAAAGGTAAAGTATAGGGGGATGATGAATCCACATTTCATCATCTTTATTCTATCATTTTGGCACCAAAAACCCTAGCAAATGCCTTTAAATAGCCTTAAAACCATCATCTTAGCATCCATGCATGTGCATTCAGATTGTGTATAAATCACTGTAATTAAGGCCAAAATTATAGAATAAATAAAGAAAAGAAAAAGAATAAAATATTGTAAATATTTTATGACCCAAAACCCCGAGACCTAGACATCTTGATGAATAGGTCGACAAGGAATAAAGTATGGGGGAGATAAGGGCCAAAACACAGATAAAATACCTACACACTTTATTCATTCTTTATTCATTTTGGACCTATTTTTGGTTCCACTTTTTATACATCAAATAAAGAAACTTTGTACATAAAAGTTGTAGATAAATTAATAAAGAAAAAGACAAAATTGATTTCACAGAAAATTCATGTACAGACAAAAAGATATGGTCTGAATAAGAATCCAAAATCCCAACTTCCCCGACCCGTATCTCACAAACGACAACTCCAAATGCAGTGTACTCACCTTTAATTGTATATAGAATAAAATAATCTACCCAATGGTGGTGGTTTCGCATTTGGCGGAGCTACGGTTTGAAAGTTGAGTTTTGGACCCTCATTGTATACTTGTACTGAATAAAATATTCAATTTATTCTTTATTCATTATTTATTCATTTTTATATTTTTATAATTTCGTAAATATTACTTATAATATATATGTGCATTAAAATTGAAATAAAATGCAAAGAAAAATAGAAATAAAAATACTTGTATAAAGGATACATAGGTATACTATATATAGTTATACCTGTATAGAATACATTTGTATTTTATTAAATATACAAAACATATCAGAAAAATAAAATAAAAATATATTTGTATAGATAAAAGTATTTCATAATTTTAGAAAGTAAGAAATGAAAATAATAAAATTAAAATACTCAAAATAAAGATAAAAGAATATAGTATATAGACATTATACCTATATAGGGGTACAAATGCAAACTTGCAAAAATATGTCTCATAAAAATAAATAAAATTCATAATAAAATAATTTATAAAATAATAAATATTTTTTATTTAATAACCAAAAATCAATAAAATCATTATCTATTTTTAATTAATTTTTCATTGTTTTTCCTCAGGCCTTTTTCTGGTTGGTCCACGTGGACCAACCAGGGGGCAGCAGCAGTTGACCGCAGGTCAACTCTCTGCCCCAGGTCTGGGCTGTGTCAGAGGTGCATTTGACCTTGTTTTCAACCTATTTTCGAGGCAAATCCTTTCATCATTCCATGAATCGACCTTCACAACTTTTTTAGCCCTTACATAGAGCTTTCACGCCCATGGATCATTTCGGGCGTCGAATCACTGCTGCTCCAGATATGCCTTGGTCAATGGAGCCCTCCGTCAACCCTTTAAAAACAAAGTTTGAATCCCAATTTGATTTTTGAACCGCATTGCACCGAGTTTTGTGTCCACCTGAGGGTCGAGAGAGACGCTGTGGGTGACAGCAGCAGCTCTCCATCGTCCTAGCGGAGGAGGAATCACATCTAAGGCGTGTTCCAGCACCTCCGGCGACCGCCGTTGAGGTACTTTTCCCTCGCCCTCTTGGGCTCGAGGTCGTGCTTCATTTCTTAGTTTTTAGCTGTAGTTTTATCCCTCGCATTCCCAGCTACCTTTTCCCCGTTCATCCATTTCATCTGTGCTTCGATTCGCCAAATCAAGCACTCGCCGGAGACACCTCCGACCACCGTCGCTCTTTGCGTCCACCGCCGCACATCACGCATCTCCACCCCTCCGCGAGGCCCAGGCAATTTGCCCTGGGCCTTTTCACCACTTTTTGCAGGTCCTAGCGCCAAAGAGCCTTCACCTGGAGTCGATTTTTGAAGGCGTCAAGCTACCTGAAGCCACCATTCTTCCGCAAGCTCGCGGCGGCGCGTCGGAGCGTCCCCGCCCATTTTGGCCCTGCCGTGAGCTTGAGGGACCTTCCAGGAGACCCAGGACCCATTTTGGGGCGCCGAAGCCTACCGGAGGAGGGAGCGAGCTCGATTCCAAACTCGCCATCGGCGAGTTCATCCTGTGTTCTTCCTCAAGCGCTCAGCACCGTCAGATCCGGCTTGTTCTTGAAGACCAGCAGTAGCCGTCGGATCGAGGGTGCCCTTGGCCGTTGATGGACTCCTGATGATCTAATCCCGAGCGTAGAACCTGAACCGTCATCGCGCGTCCTCGTTGCGCCACGTGGCGTAAGTGCCGCGCTATCAGCCGTCCGCTCGTGCCTTTGACTGGGTATTTTGCAACTTCAACCCGTCACCTTTTTGTATTTTATATTAGCGACTCAAACATTCGTCTGTAACGTTATTAGTTTTGTAATATTTACGATTAGGTCCCCGAACTCTCACGTATTGACAAATAGCCCCCTCGCCACGTCACCTCACGTGACTAGTTCACGTGAGGGGGTGGGCATTTTGCACGGCTACCCTCAGTTGTTGACTTATTTTGTTTTAGTACTGAAATTCGCATATTACGTGTAAACGTTTTGGTCATTTTGCAACGTGGCCCCCAGGGTTTTCTGATATTGCATTCCAGTCCCTCCCAGGCGCGTGCCAGTCACGCGCCCTGGTGGGTAATTTGTAGGCGTGCCCTGGCGGGTTTTTGTAATTGCTTTTTGGTTCCAAAAATTAAATATATAGTGTATATTTTTGTGGAAAATTGCATGTTAGGCCCTGGAAGTTTTGAATATTGCATTTCTACCCCTGCCAGAACTGTGTAATGTTTAGATGCTTGTTGTAATTATTGGAAATATCATTTCAAGCCCAAAAATTCCACAAAAATAGACTTAAGTTCCTGGGTAGGTGTACTTTAACGCTATCTAATTAGTTTTTGATTTTATTTGATTTTCATATTTATTAAAAATCAAAAACAGCCTTTTTGTGTACTGTCTAGCTTAGAAAATACCAAAAAAATATCAAAACACCTCCAAAAATTCCCAAAAATTCACCTAGTGTCTATTTTACCCTATTTTAGTGTCATTCCAAAAATCATAAAAAATTTGAAAAGAAAAACACTAAAAAAATTAAAAACTCTCAAAAACTTCAAAAAAATATAGAAAATAGTAGAAAAACCCAAAAATTGTAAACTCAGCTTCTGTTTCTTCCTTATTTTGTTACTTTTATTGGAAAAATAGTGTGAAACATTTTTGCTACTGGTTGCTATTTTTAAATTACGTTTTATTCTCAGCCAGCCCTATTTCCACTGTTTAGCCATATTTCAGTTTTTAAAAATATCAAAAACAACTTGAAAAACCCCCAAAAATCACAAAAACAGTAAAAAACCCCAAAAAGACTAAAAACATTTTAGTTCTTAATTTTTGAGTATTTTTGTGCATTTTTATAAATATTTTACTTTGCCTTGTATTACATTGCCTTTACTTTCCAACATTGAAAAAGAAAATAAAGAAAAATATAAAACATAAAATATAAAAATCAGAAAATCAAAAATCAAAATACAAAATTAAAAATTAAAAAAAAAAGTTAAAAATTAAAAACCCACAAAAAGTCCTTTGCTTGCTTAGTGTAGACACTCACACACTCACACACTTATGCATTCATTTGCTTTAGTTACACTGTTTTCTCCCTGTGTTCGAACTCTCTGCATACTTGCCCTTTACATCATTTGTGCAGAGTTAAAAATAAATTTTAACTCCACATTTATTTCTAATTATTGATTTTTAGTGTGGGTTAATTGCTGACTTTAGTCAGATTTAGTGTGGTCAACACACCGACTGAGTTCACGCTTTGTGCTGAACTTAAGACCACCTATTTCTGGCTGAATCAAATGGCGCCGTTGCCGGGGAGCAACAGCTTGTAGCTCACATTTTTGTTTTATTGTGTGATTGTTTACCATAGCCTCATTTTTCATCTCTTACATTTTGATATATCTTATTGAGCCATTTGACCATCTTTTGTCTTGTCTTCTTGCGAGGGACCGCGGAGCGAGGCGGATCGCCTAGGCGATACGACGCAACCTTGGGAAGCGGAGCCGGCTTTTCTTTAGCCAAGCCGGCAGGAGAGAGCAAGGAGTGAGAGAGAGAGTGATTAGATAGCTTTTCTTTTATTTGGTGAGAGAGTGATTCATTTAATTTGTAATAATACAGGTACCTTGGACACTTGAACATTCGGGCCTAATTTCCGGGTGTTTGTTCACCCGGGGGCTCACCGCGGATTTTGTCGAGTTTTTTATCGCTTGTCATTTTCCGGTTTTGTTTTCATTTTTCACTTTATTTTGTGGAATGAGCTCTTAGATCTAGGTCCTGCTTGACTCGATTAGAATAGGTCCAAACACTTAATTATATTTGCATGCACCTATAGATTCGTATTTGGACTTAGAATAATCAAACAGTTAGCGAGTAGCTTCCAAATCCACGCGCCGCGAGCTCACACCCGAACAAGCGCTTTCTCCTACTCCAAATGTGTTGGGCAGAGGAGGGGTGAGCCAAGACCGGACACTCGGATTAGAAGCTATTAGCTGGCTTGTGGTTCTTCACGCTAGCAGTTGCCTGTTCTAGGACGCTTTCCGCTTGCATATCGTCATATAGATTAGGTTTAAATATTCTGCTTTGCATCCCGCATGGAGAGAGCTGGGATTCGCTGTAAGTCTTCTAACTTTGCACGCATCATCTAGGCACAAAGGTGAGATTTCCACCTTGGTGTCGACTTGCACGGCTTTTCCGACTCTTTTCTCCCTCTGTTTTTGGACAAAGTAGGATAAAGGAAAAAATACAAAAACGTTAGGCGCTTGTTTGAATTGACTCAAAAGAAGCGATAACACCAAAAAAATTAAAAAAGGGACTGCTAAAGAAAACTTGACCAAAATAAAATCGGTAATTGGATTCATTGCTTGGGGAGAGTAACACCCTCACTTGTTTTCAGGTTGCATGGGAAGGTCTCCTTCCAAGTGAGGTGAGCGCTTCGTAAGGATTAGAGCCCAAAACCCAACTTGTGGCTGCCTTGTGTATCGCCTGGATTTCCGAAGTATTGGCGCTACTATCGTATGTAGTCGAGTAGGACTTGGTCGCCATTGGTGACTCTCTATTGTGAGAGCGCCGACCTTGTCCGAAGTACCGAGCTTAGGCCACGCCTTCACGGGTGTGTCTGTCTCACCGGCTGCGTCCGAGTAGGACCTTGTACGCTCACGGGTGATTCCGTTGCGAGCGAGGTCCGAAGTATCGGTTTCGCCTATCGGCTTCCTCTCTCTTTTCTTTGGCTGAGTAGGGATCCAGGAAGGGTTACAAGGACCTCAAAAAGCGCAAGTTACAGGTTACACAGGAGGAGGACAAGTACGGGGACACTTTCCTGGCAGTACTCTCTCTCCTATAGGCGTAGCGCTCTAAGGACTCGCGAAAAGATTAACACCTGAAAAACAAGCTAAAACTGACAAGATAAAAGCCGAACCTTCACGGCTTCACGAGTTGAGTGGGTGAACCTACCCTTGCTTTGTGTTTGATTGTTAGATTTATTAAGGTCAAGATCAAAAACACCGCACCATTGTGCAAAATTTTATGCATCTCATTTTCTTCTTTTCTTGCATCTTCCCTGCTCTTCCCGAACAATCAAGATGATGGGACGGAGATCTCTTAGGCCGACCTTGTCGGCACCGCTATCCAGCACTCCTCCTTATTCATCTAGGAACAACTCGGAGAGTCCGCTCTCCGAGCCTGAGTTCACATCCACCCTGTTCCCCCTCGACCACCCTTCCCATTCTCCTTCCCTCAGTCCAATCATTTCAGAGTTCAGTGAATCACAGAATTCGACTCATTCAACAGCACCTGAAATGGCCTCTTTTGCATTTTTAGAGAATCCAGCAATGGCAGACAGAGGCGAGCACCAAGATGATCACGATCACCCGCCGTTCATTATTGATCAAGCGGCCATCAACAATTCCCTGCTAGCATCCCTGGAGAATATGCAGAGACAGATCCGTGACCAGGGAACATTCATGGGTGATCTGATGAGAGAGATAGCACAACTGAGAGAAAACCGACCTGGGGGCGGTGGCGGTGGAGGAGGAGGAGGACCCGATGCAGGAGGAGGCGACCCGGACGGTGAGCGACCGCCACAGACTATCATGAGGGAACTGCACAACCCAGCTTCATCCCTCACTCACCGGTGGATCAGACTCCCACCAATCCATGGAGACTTCGAGCTTCGGCACAACACGATTCAGATGCTACCCAAGTTCCATGGGTTGCCGACCGAAGAGCCGCATCTCCACCTCCAAGAATTCGAAATGATATGCAGCACCATCCACGATCGGTTGTTGACCGAGGACACTATCAAGATGATCGCCTTCCCATTCTCATTGGTTGATCGAGCCGCATATTGGCTCAAGCATCTAGGGCGATTTGTCGACACTTGGGCAGATCTCCGGTCCGTATATTTAAAGAAATACTACCCTCTCGGCCGGACAAACGCAGCTCGAGCCATGATCAGCAATTTCACCATGATCCCGAATGAACAGTTCCATGAAGCATGGGATCGTTTCAGAGAGCTCATAGACCGGTGTCCACATCACGACATCTCCAAGCCCCATCTGGTGCAGAGTTTCTTCTGTGGGCTGACACCGGAGCTGCAGGGGCTTGTGAACGCCTCTTGCGGTGGGTCATATTTCTCCAAGGGAGAAGACGACGTCTGGGCCATTTATGAGGGAATGGCAGAGAACTCCACAGTGATGACCCAGGCTAGAGTCTACACTCAGCAGAAACCCCCGCAAGGAGCGGGATCATTTCAGAGGATTGCCCGCATCGATGCCGGTCCCAGCACAGCGTCGGTAGCCGCAGCCCAAGCCGAATCAGCCGCAGCCGACATGGGCATAATCAGTGAAAAGCTGGACCGCATGGAGATCCTCGAAAAGAAGCAGAACCAAGGTCTAGCCCAGATGGACCTTCTCACCAAGACAATAAGTGACCTGAAAACTCAAATTCTCTGTATTAAGGAGGCACAGGCCCATTCACAACAGCCTCCCAGGTCACAGGTTGCTTCCAGCAGCAACAATCCCAACCCAGGCCTCCACCTCATACCGCCAGGTGAACCATATCCAGGCGGAGCCGGTTCCATTTGTTGCAATACCATCCAGAGCAACCGCCATCTCAGGAGACTCAGATGGTGGTGTATCAGCCGGAGCAGCCACTGGCAGTTCTTCCTCCACCCTCCTTCGAGCAGGAACCGTTGATGGAAGTCAACGGGATTTGGTATGACGATACCCCCAGCCTGCGATTCGCAGGGGATCACCCCGGATTCCGTTGGGGTAATGGTGGATCCTCATCCCAACAGCATTCCCCTGCTCAAGGACAGCAGAACGGCCAGCCACAGCAACCATACCAGCAGCCCCAGTACAACCAGCCCCAGCAGTATCAGAGTGGTCCTCGTCCCGCCTATCAGGGACAGTAGTGGAGGCCGCGCCAGCAGCCTCAGCAATCTTATCACCAGCCTCCCCCCCAATATCAGCAGCAATACCAGCAGCAACAGCCCCAGGTCCAGCAGGGACAGACATCCGGTTCTCAGGGTCCAGCCTATGAGAACCCAGCCCTTGATGATCTTGCCCGCTTGCTATCTGAACAGCGAGCATCTTTCAGGCAAGAAATGGATGAGTTCCGGCAGGAGATGCGGGACATCATCAAAGGCAAGGCCGCCATACCCGCTCAGATCGAACCCAATCCTAACAATTTAAAAAGAAAATCTGAGCAGGTAGAGTTCACAGAGGACACCTCTCCTAGTGATGATTTGAATGACATATCTTATTCCTATTATGATGCTGATTTTGTTACTACTAGGAGCGGTAGGATGCCAGCCGGAGGCGTCTCTTCTGAGCGACAACCAGATGCAGAACCAGGAGCGCTAGAGGAGCAGAGGAGCGGTGCTGATGCCGCTACAGATGATATTGAAGACGGTGGTGCTGATGCCACCGACGATGGAGTCCAGGACGACGGTGCTGATACCGTCGTGATACCAGATGCAGACGGTGGTGCTGATGCCACCATTTTGGATGCTGAACCAGAGCGCGGTGCTGATGCCGCGAAGACCGGTGCTAGTGGTGGTACTGAGGCCACCACATCTACTTTTGTTGAGCCATCTTCTGTGATGCCACCACATTTTGTATCTAGTGACTATGGGAAGAAAAACAAAAGCAAAAATATGAATAAAGGAAAGGTTTCTGTTCAAATTGCGGATCCATATGTGGTGAATGATGATTTTTGTATGGATTCTCCGTCTTCACAGGCACAGGGACCGATTCCTAGTCCTCCATCTGAGGAGGCCCCTACCATCCCCTTCCCTGAGGCACTCCGTCGAGCGAAGGGGAATAAAAAAGAAAATCCTAAAAAGAATCAGCAGGTAGAGTTCGGCAATGAGATGATTGACAGATTCCATATTCAGCTGACTCTACGAGAAGCATTTGAGCATATCCCCTTCTTCAAGAAGAACCTAAAAGAAACAACTACTGTTCGAAGAAGGAAGAGGCACAGAGATCAAATCCATATGCTCACTCACAACACTTGCTGCGCCATCAGAACACATTGCCAGCCAAGCGACCAGACGCAGGAGCTCCCTATGTCAGATGCGAGATTCAGGAGCAGCAGTTTGATCGTACTCTATTAGACAGCGGCTCTTCATTAACCTTCTTCCGGCAGCCTTACTCAAGCAGTTCGAGTTTGGCCCTCTTCTTCGAAGCAGAACCGTCCTCTCAGTTTGCTGATAGGTCGATTAAGAGGCCGAAGGGGTTATTGAAAGACGTGGTCGTTACCATTCAAGGGCCTGCAATTCCCCGTGGACTTCGTTGTGTTGGACATGGAGATCCCTGAATCGGTAACTGATGCCCCCATCATTCTCGGACGTCCATTCTTGGCCACAGCCAAGGCAGTGACCGACCATGACAGTGGGAAGGTATGCTTTCGCGTAGAGGGCGAAACCATACAAATAGAGACGATCGAAGAGATCAGAGCCAGAGAGGCAGAATGCTCAGAACAGTCCAGCGAAGCAGAGCAGATGACAGAAGAGGAGCTAGACATCCACCAGGTTTGTGATTTTGAAATGACTGATGATGAATCCAACTGGAAAGATCCTGTAGCACCGACCCTCGCCTTGCCTACAGATTCACTTTATCTCAAGCTCATGGCAGTCGAGAGCCGGGAGAGCACATTCCTGGATGAGGATACTTCTGAGGCTGACAGTGTTGTGATGAGTGGTGGTGAAGAATTTCAATCTTGCTCATCGTCTTCTGATCCCTCGGATTCAGACATTGACTGGGATGACTTTGATGATTATTTGCCTTGTCTGATTCCTTCTGAGCCAGCAACCATGACAGAGTGCGAGCCAGTGCAGTTTATTGATGATCAATCAGGCCGCCCCTTCGTCAGCGATTCAAGCAGAGCGAGAGTTCTCCCATGCAGACCTGGTCGCATTTACACAGACATATCAGAAGCCAGATCTGCCACCTCCCAGTTGCCCAGAAAGGAAACCTCTGCCGCAGTCGATGAAGTACAGATTCCTTGCTGGAGAGCCTGAAATGCACCCAGTCATTATCTCAGCAGATTTGACTGGAGAGCAAGAATCTCGTTTGATGGAGGTTCTTGAAAGAAACCGCAAGGCAATCAGTTGGAGTATAGCTGATCTCCACGGGCTGAGCCCAAATCTTTGCTCTCACCACATCTATCTCGAAGATAACGCTAAGCCGTCGCGTGAGTTCCAACGACGGCTGAACCCGAATCTTCGAGACGTAGTCATGAAAGAAATTTCTAAGTGGTGGAGCGCCGATTTTATCTATCCCATCTCCGACTCCAAATGGGTTAGTCCACTCCATGTGGTACCCAAGAAGACGGGTATCACTACAGTTGTTAATGAGTCTGGAGAGGAGATCGCTACCAGAGTACCAACTTCTTGGAGGGTCTGTGTGGACTACAAACGATTGAATGAGGCCACCAAGAAGGATCACTTCCCGCTTCCTTTCATTGATCAGATTATAGAGCGGTTGGCTGGGAAGAGCCATACTGTTTTCTTGATGGGTACTCTGGATATAACCAAGTGGCCATTGCGCCCCGAAGGACCAGGAGAAAACAACATTCACCTGTCCGTTTGGGACGTATGCTTTCAGACGGATGCCCTTTGGTCTATGTAACGCTCCGGCGACATTCCAAAGGTGCATGTTGTCCATCTTCTCGGACATGGTGGGTGACTGTTTAGAGGTCTTCATGGATGACTTCTCGGTCTATGGCGACAGGTTCGATGCTTGTCTTGACTGCCTAGACCGTGTGCTGAAGCGCTGCATAGAGGTCAATCTTGTCTTATCCTGGGAGAAGAGTCATTTCATGATGACTCAAGGGACGGTTCTTGGTCATATCGTCTCCAACAGGGGCATGGAGGTCGATCCGGCTAAGGTGGACATCATCAGAAAACTCAACCCACCGTCCAATCTGCGTCAGTTACGGTCTTTTCTGGGGCATGTCGGTTTCTACCGACGGTTCATTCAGGACTTCAGTCGAATTGCCCGACCGCTTACTGACTTGCTGACCAAAGACACCGAGTTTATTGTTAATGATAAGTGTCTTGAATCTTTTGAGACTCTCAAGAACATGGTTGTTTCAGCTCCTGTCCTTCAGCCACCCGATTGGTCTCTTCCATTCGAGATCATGACAGATGCCTCAGATTTTGCCGTTGGGGCTGTGCTCGGACAGAGGAGGGATGGTTTACCCTTTGCCATTCACTACGCCAGCCGGACTTTGGATGCCGCGCAGCGGAATTACACTGTAACTGAGAAAGAGATGCTGGCTGTAGTCTTCGCTCTTGATAAGTATCGATCATATATTCTTGGATCTAGAGTGACAATATACACTGATCATACCGCCATCCGGTACTTAATGGCTAAGAAGGATGCCAAAGCACGTCTCACCAGATGGATCCTTCTACTCCAGGAATTTGATATTGAGATTAAGGACAAGCCTGGAGTCAAGAATGTGGTGGCGGATCATCTCTCCAGATTGGAGAATCTTGAGGAATCTGAGCCCAGCGCACCTATAACAGAGACATTTCCAGATGAGGCGATCTTGGCTGTCACCTCACTTCCATGGTATGCTGACTTTGTAAACTATCTTGTTGCCAAGACAGTCCCTCAGGGTTGGCCCAGGCAGAAACTTGAGACCTTCCTAGCTAAGGCCAAGTTTTACCATTGGGAGGATCCCGTCCTTTATCATGAAGGAGGGGATAGTATCTGGAGGAGGTGCATTCCTCAAGAAGAGCAGCATAGCGTCCTCACATACTGCCACAAGCTTGAGGCAGGAGGACATCATTCTGGAAAAAGGACAGCACAGAAGGTGCTTCAATCCGGCCTATGGTGGCCTACTCTCTTCAAGGATTCTGATGAATTCGTGAAGAGATGTACTGACTGTCAGAAAATGGGAACCTGCGGACAGAGAGACATGATGCCCATGCAACCCATTCACTTCTGTGAGGTTTTTGATGCATGGGGGATTGATTTCATGGGCCCATTTCCTAAGAGTCAGGGATTCGAGCATATTTTGCTCGCTGTAGATTATGTCAGCCGATGGGTTGAGGCAATCCCCGCCCGAGCCGCAGATGCTAAAACCGTATGCAAATTTTTGAGGAAAAATATCATTTCACGGTTCGGTGTACCCAGAGTCTTGATTTCAGATGGGGGGTCTCACTTCATCAATGACAAGGTCAGGGCCCTTGCAGAGGAGTTCGGCATTGACCATCGGGTTGCCACTCCTTTATCACCCTCAGACTAATGGTCTAGCCAAAGTATCGAATAGGGAGATAAAGACTATCTTGCAGAAAATTGTCCGCCCAGACCGAAAAGGATTGGTCACAGCTTTTGGACTCGGTCTTGTGGGCTTATCGGACATCTTTCAAGAATCCATTGGGAACATCTCCCTTTCGTCTCGTCTATGGCAAGCCGTGCCATTTGCCAGTGGAGATCAAGCACAAATCTTTTTGGGCAGTTACTGAGTTGCTTCTAGATCCCGAGAGTATAGGAGAACAGAGAAGAGAAGAATTGGCAGCCCTGGAAGAATTGAGAGATACAGCCTTCTCCAACAGCCTACAATACAAAGAGAAAGTGAAGACATGGCATGATTCGCATATCAGCCATAAACAGTTGAGCCAGATCAGAGAGTATGGTTGTTTGATTCCAGGCTGAAATTATTCCCAGGGAAATTACAGAGCAAGTGGAAAGGACCGTATGTGGTCAGGAAGGTACATGACAATGGCAGCATCGACATATCCGAACCGTCATCTTCCTCTACCTTCCGCGTCAATGGTCAACGCCTGAAACTATATCTTGATCATGATCCGCCGACCATTGACGTTGCCCCCATTCTTCTGGTATGAGATGTGGTCCTTTGACTCTCATCATCTACATCTCATACATGGTGATCAAAGTCTATCTTCCGTGTACAGATTCATCTGTTTATATCACTCTGTTGTCTGTTGATTTATTTTTCTTCTTTTCTTCTTTTCTTCTTTTCCTCTTCTATCTTCTTTATCTATCAAAAAGGTGCCGCCCTTGTAGACAGTTTTCCATACTTAGGACGTACTTTGTCCTAAGTATAAGGGGGGTGTGCACCCCGAGTTTTTCTATTCTTTTTGATCCTCTCCATTGTCTCCTCTTCTTGTCTATACTTAGGGATATTCTTACCCTAGTATAGGGGGAGACAATCCGAGTATGATCTGTTCATTCCCACCCTTGACCCTCCCTGCGTTGTGTACAGTCTGCTATACTTAGGATTATTTGATCCTAAGTATAGGGGGGACGGTCAACTTCTCATTTATTGATTCATTCATTTATTTCTTTATTCTTTAGACTTGTCTATACTTAGTACGAGTTATGTCTTCTCTTTTCTCTCCGATCTATGAGGACATAGCTCAAGCTAAGTATAGGGGGGTCGTATATACTGTGTATATACTTTAGCCATAACTCGTACTTTCGTATTTTCCTAATAATATGGCTAAGAATTCTTTAAAATTCATTAAAAATCCTTAATAAAAAGATGTGGTTATTCCTCAAATTCTTTTTGTATTTACTGATTAATAAATCAGGTGAAAATGTTTTTTGCAAAATGTTTGAAAAATAGTTTGAAAATCTTTGTGAACATTTATTGAAAACTATTTTGAAAATATTTTGTTCCGCGTTTTCAACCTGTGTGGTTTGTAAAACTTATTTTCTTTGTGTGAAATAAAATGTTTGAAAAATGATTTGCAAATGGTTTGAAAAATGGTTGCAAAAATGATTTGAAAAACCTATATATACTGTTTTGAAAGCCTTTGCAAAAAGTTTTCAAATGTGTGTAAAATGTTTGTAAAAATTATTTTGGACTATAGTTTTCAAAAATTGTGTGTAAATTGTTTTCAAATAAATTTGAGGAATATACACATCACACCAAAATCCATCTTATGTATATATGTATAAAATTGATCACTTACCCTTGTAAATTCTTAAAATCCACCTCTGAAGCACTCCCGTGTACATATTTTCACCTAGTTTTTAGCCAAAATCTTTTTCTTTTCAAAAATCCCAAAAACATTTGCAAAATTAAAATCCAAAAACATTTGAAAAATCTTTTTGAAAAATACAAAAAAAAATGCATATGCATCATCATCTTCTTTTCAAAAATCCATAAAAAATTCAAAACCTTTGAAAATTGCATCACAAAAATATTTTCTGCATTGCATGTGCATAGCATGAGCATTTTTCGGATTGAGTTTGATAGTTCAACAAGTCTAAGTAAAATCCGGAGATTGGAGCTTGATTGGACCTTAAAATCTACCTAATAACAGGAACCTTAGAGGAACTGGGTTTGAGGTACTTCAGGTCGAGTTGACTTAATTCTTTGAGGATCACGGGACTTGGTTCAATGGATTCTTGACTGCCTAAGTAGAGTATTTCGGAGCACACGCACGACTCTTATTGATGATGACCTAACTTGGACACCTGCACCTTTCACATGGCTCAACTCAGTTGGAGTGGTGAGGAGATTGGATTTGCCGGTACGAGACGCACACAGGTGGAAACATTTGTCCTCCTCTAGGGAGGGAAGTGCACCCCAACCCGTCCAGTGATTAGGAAGTCTAAAGACAGGAGGCCGTGGGTTGCGATAAAGCTTCAAAAGAGGGATAGTCTACTGGCTCAAGAGGAAAAACTCCTTATGTAAATGCTGCTGTGTATAGTATTCAAAAAAAAAAAATGTTCAGGCATGTACAAAAATAAAAAGCCTGCAAGTATGTACAAAGTCAATAAGCAAGCTTGAGTTCCAAAGTCATATCATGTGAGCCTGCAGCAGGATGACTTGACTACACTGGTCTTGCATCCAAGGATAGGTAGCTACACTGGCTACCGTCCATTCTTCTCTTCACCCCCTCCTCTTGAGCTGGTTGCCACTTGAACTTAGAAGGGAATACCCCGCTCCTCGAGGATGGAGTTGCTGGATTGGGGAATCATTGGGTTGTCGTACTGGAGAAGTCAGTCGCTTTGTCATTCTAATTGGGGAGAGCCACCATCACTTACACTGTACAAGTCAGATTCATAGTCGTAAGAGTTTGCGTATGAGTTGAAGTATTTCTGACCTGGCTATTGAGGAGACTTGAGCAGAGTTTTGGGATTCTCAGGGACTGTTGGATTTCAAATTCGGTTCTCATTAAGGTTCCGCCCGCACTAAATTTCCAAAGGTCCGACTTAAGCTCCAAACTTTGATTTTGCGAAGACAAGTTTGATAATCAAATAAAATCCAAGTTCTTCTTTTTCTTTTCTTTCTTCTCTTTTTGCACTTATTGCATAAGTGTTTGCTGGGGACTAGCAAAGGTAAAGTATAGGGGGATGATGAATCCACATTTCATCATCTTTATTCTATCATTTTGGCACCAAAAACCCTAGCAAATGCCTTTAAATAGCCTTAAAACCATCATCTTAGCATCCATGCATGTGCATTCAGATTGTGTATAAATCACTGTAATTAAGGCCAAAATTATAGAATAAATAAAGAAAAGAAAAAGAATAAAATATTGTAAATATTTTATGACCCAAAACCCCGAGACCTAGACATCTTGATGAATAGGTCGACAAGGAATAAAGTATGGGGGAGATAAGGGCCAAAACACAGATAAAATACCTACACACTTTATTCATTCTTTATTCATTTTGGACCTATTTTTGGTTCCACTTTTTATACATCAAATAAAGAAACTTTGTACATAAAAGTTGTAGATAAATTAATAAAGAAAAAGACAAAATTGATTTCACAGAAAATTCATGTACAGACAAAAAGATATGGTCTGAATAAGAATCCAAAATCCCAACTTCTCCGACCCGTATCTCACAAACGACAACTCCAAATGCAGTGTACTCACCTTTAATTGTATATAGAATAAAATAATCTACCCAATGGTGGTGGTTTCGCATTTGGCGGAGCTACGGTTTGAAAGTTGAGTTTTGGACCCTCATTGTATACTTGTACTGAATAAAATATTCAATTTATTCTTTATTCA